>OX451219.1:112626078-112944814 GCA_949628195.1 Phasia obesa
GTAAATAAAGATAAGGCAAATGGGAGGGACTAACTTTATGGGTCCCTTTATTACTCCTTTATGGTCACTTTCTGGGTGCCTTTTCTACCCTTTTTGTTTCACAATTAATGCTGGTAACAGATTAGTAATTTACTACTGCACAACACAACAAAACTATATTTCATAAAAAGCAGTTTTGTAAACCAAAGTCTTACTTCTCTTTCTAATAAATCTGATTTTAATGAAAGCATTCATTTTTTGCTGGGTTTATATAGATACATATGTATTTATTTACCTGCTGGAAAAGTATATTTTTAATGGTAAATATTTTGTAGTGACCTTTGCAAAACTGTGAGACATTAACACTTGTAACAGCTGCATTAATATTTGATGCGGTGCATTCCTTAGTTTTGACTAGCGAAAGGAGAAAGAAACGAAATGCTTTGCATATCAGTAAGCCACAACACACACACATGTTGCAACTTCATAAATCTTATTGCATGTTTGAAAGCAACTTTTATTTTATTGTTGTCATAATGTCAATTTATTTTACATTGATGCTGCTACATGCAGCAGCTTAAATCCGTTGTAAGTATTAACATCAAAAATAACACAGCAACAAAAATAAACATTAAAATGACAACATATGGATATTCACTTAAGGTCAAAACAAGTATGTAACAAAATAAAATAAAAATCAATCAAGTTTTATGGCTCATCGTTAACCTTAAATATTTTTTTAATTATTATTTTTAAGAGAATTCTTTTTCATTAAAACACTGATACGATAATGCCGATGCAATTTGACGTCAATATTATGACAATACAGCTTAAATTTTTTGTTATGGTTGGCATCCTTGTAATGTTAAACATTAAAACAGTTATTCATTTTGTCATCAATGTCAACGATCACAATGGCAACGATCATCAATGCAATAATATACAAACATCTCTTAAAAGACAAATAAAGATGAATTGAATGACAAGTTGTCATTAATATAATAAATATTTGATATTCAATAAGACAATTTGCTTACTGCCTAGACAGGAAAATAAATTTTCAATTAAAGGTTTTAGTTGGTTTCAGATTAAAATTTAATTAAATATTTAATTGATTCAATTATTTGTTTAATTTGGATTTCTTTGTTTTGTTTTGAAGAAATATATATTTGAATCAATCAAAAAATTAATTAAATATTATTTTATAACTAATTAAAAGCTTTAATTGGTGTAAAAATTTTTTTCTGTTTAGTATTCAATTGCCATTATTATCTTTAATAAAAAGAGACAGACTTGAGGGATGTCAATAACAGTTTGTAATTAATAACACCTGTAATTACGCAATTATATGTAATTGGAATTTTTCTGTTACCATTACATTCAACTATTTGCAATTATAACAAAAATCTAATTATTTAATTGAAAAAATTCCAATTACATGTGATTGGAAAAATTTAAATATAAATAATTAATTTTAATTTTATTTTAATTTTAATTTTAATGTTAATTTTAATTTTAATTTTAGTTTTAATTTTAATTTTTATTTTTATTTTTATTTTTATTTTAATTTTAATTTTAATTTTAATTGTAATTGTAATTGTAATTGTAATTGTAATTGTAATTGTAATTGTAATTGTAATTGTAATTGTAATTGTAATTGTAATTTGTAATTGTAATTGTAATTGTAATTGTAATTGTAATTGTAATTGTAATTGTAATTGTAATTGTAATTGTAATTGTAATTGTAATTGTAATTGTAATTGTAATTGTAATTGTAAATGTAATTGTAATTGTAATTGTAATTGTAATTGTAATTGTAATTGTAATTGTAATTGTAATTGTAATTGTAATGTAATTGTAATTGTAATTGTAATTGTAATTGTAATTGTAATTGTAATTGTAATTGTAAATGTAATTGTAATTGTAATTGTAATTGTAATTGTAATGTAATTGTAATTGTAATTGTAATTGTAATTGTAATTGTAATTGTAATTGTAATTGTAATTGTAATTGTAATTGTAATTGTAATTGTATATTGTAATTGTAATTGTAATTGTAATTGTAATTGTAATTGTAATTGTAATTGTAATTGTAATTGTAATTGTAATTGTAATTGTAATTGTAATTGTAATTGTAATTGTAATTGTAATTGTAATTGTAATTGTAATTGTAATTGTAATTGTAATTGTAATTGTAATTGTAATTGTAATTGTAATTGTAATTGTAATTGTAATTGTAATTGTAATTGTAATTGTAATTGTAATTGTAATTGTAATTGTAATTGTAATTGTAATTGTAATTGTAATTGTAATTGTAATTGTAATTGTAATTGTAATTGTAATTTGTAATTGTAATTGTAATTGTAATTGTAATTGTAATTGTAATTGTAATTGTAATTGTAATTGTAATTGTAATGTAATTGTAATTGTAATTGTAATTGTAATTGTAATTGTAATTGTAATTGTAATTGTAATTGTAATTGTAATTGTAATTGTAATTGTAATTGTAATTGTAATTGTAATTGTAATTGTAATTGTAATTGTAATTGTAATTGTAATTGTAATTGTAATTGTAATTGTAATTGTAATTGTAATTGTAATTGTAATTGTAATTGTAATTGTAATTGTAATTGTAATTGTAATTGTATTGTAATTGTAATTGTAATTGTAATTGTAATTGTAATTGTAATTGTAATTGTAATTGTAATTGTAATTTAATTGTAATTGTAATTGTAATTGTAATTGTAATTGTAATTGTAATTGTAATTGTAATTGTA
Organism: Phasia obesa; assembly: GCA_949628195.1. Classification (NCBI taxonomy): domain Eukaryota; kingdom Metazoa; phylum Arthropoda; class Insecta; order Diptera; family Tachinidae; genus Phasia; species Phasia obesa. The sequence continues at coordinate 112,628,834 of OX451219.1, forward strand.
ATTGTAATTGTAATTGTAATTGTAATTGTAATTGTAATTGTAATTGTAATTGTAATTGTAATTGTAATTGTAATTGTAATTGTAATTGTAATTGTAATTGTAATTGTAATTGTAATTGTAATTGTAATTGTAATTGTAATTGTAATTGTAATTGTAATTGTAATTGTAATTGTAATTGTAATTGTAATTGTAATTGTAATTGTAATTGTAATTGTAATTGTAATTGTAATTGTAATTGTAATTGTAATTGTAATTGTAATTGTAATTGTAATTGTAATTGTAATTGTAATTGTAATTGTAATTGTAATTGTAATTGTAATTGTAATTGTAATTGTAATTGTAATTAATTGTAATTGTAATTGTAATTGTAATTGTAATTGTAATTGTAATTGTAATTGTAATTGTAATTGTAATTGTAATTGTAATTGTAATAATTGTAATTGTAATTGTAATTGTAATTGTAATTGTAATTGTAATTGTAATTGTAATTGTAATTGTAATTGTAATTGTAATTGTAATTGTAATTGTAATTGTAATTGTAATTGTAATTGTAATTGTAATTGTAATTGTAATTGTAATTGTAATTGTAATTGTAATTGTAATTGTAATTGTAATTGTAATTGTAATTGTAATTGTAATTGTAATTGTAATTGTAATTGTAATTGTAATTGTAATTGTAATTGTAATTGTAATTGTAATTGTAATTGTAATTTAATTGTAATTGTAATTGTAATTGTAATTGTAATTGTAATTGTAATTGTAATTGTAATTGTAATTGTAATTGTAATTGTAATTGTAATTGTAATTGTAATTGTAATTGTAATTGTAATTGTAATTGTAATTGTAATTGTAATTGTAATTGTAATTGTAATTGTAATTGTAATTGTAATTGTAATTGTAATTGTAATTGTAATTGTATAATTGTAATTGTAATTGTAATTGTAATTGTAATTGTAATTGTAATTGTAATTGTAATTGTAATTGTAATTGTAATTGTAATTGTAATTGTAATTGTAATTGTAATTGTAATTGTAATTGTAATTGTAATTGTAATTGTAATTGTAATTGTAATTGTAATTGTAATTGTAATTGTAATTGTAATTGTAATTGTAATTGTAATTGTAATTGTAATTGTAATTGTAATTGTAATTGTAATTGTAATTGTAATTGTAATTGTAATTGTAATTGTAATTGTAATTGTAATTGTAATTGTAATTGTAATTGTAATTGTAATTGTAATTGTAATTGTAATTGTAATTGTAATTGTAATTGTAATTGTAATTGTAATTGTAATTGTAATTGTAATTGTAATTGTAATTGTAATTGTAATTGTAATTGTAATTGTAATTGTAATTGTAATTGTAATTGTATTGTAATTGTAATTGTAATTGTAATTGTAATTGTAATTGTAATTGTAATTGTAATTGTAATTGTAATTGTAATTGTAATTGTAATTGTAAATTGTAATTGTAATTGTAATTGTAATTGTAATTGTAATTGTAATTGTAATTGTAATTGTAATTGTAATTGTAATTGTAATTGTAATTGTAATTGTAATTGTAATTGTAATTGTAATTGTAATTGTAATTGTAATTGTAATTGTAATTGTAATTGTAATTGTAATTTGTAATTGTAATTGTAATTGTAATTGTAATTGTAATTGTAATTGTAATTGTAATTGTAATTGTAATTGTAATTGTAATTGTAATTGTAATTGTAATTGTAATTGTAATTGTAATTGTAATTGTAATTGTAATTGTAATTGTAATTGTAATTGTAATTGTAATTGTAATTGTAATTGTAATTGTAATTGTAATTGTAATTGTAATTGTAATTGTAATTGTAATTGTAATTGTAATTGTAATTGTAATTGTAATTGTAATTGTAATTGTAATTGTAATTGTAATTGTAATTGTAATTGTAATTGTAATTGTAATTGTAATTGTAATTGTAATTGTAATTGTAATTGTAATTGTAATTGTAATTGTAATTGTAATTGTAATTTGTAATTGTAATTGTAATTGTAATTGTAATTGTAATTGTAATTGTAATTGTAATTGTAATTGTAATTGTAATTGTAATTGTAATTGTAATTGTAATTGTAATTGTAATTGTAATTGTAATTGTAATTGTAATTGTAATTGTAATTGTAATTGTAATTGTAATTGTAATTGTAATTGTAATTGTAATTGTAATTGTAATTGTAATTGTAATTGTAATTGTAATAGTAATTGTAATTGTAATTGTAATTGTAATTGTAATTGTAATTGTAATTGTAAATTGTAATTGTAATTGTAATTGTAATTGTAATTGTAATTGTAATTGTAATTGTAATTGTAATTGTAATTGTAATTGTAATTGTAATTGTAATTGTAATTGTAATTGTAATTGTAATTGTAATTGTAATTGTAATTGTAATTGTAATTGTAATTGTAATTGTAATTGTAATTGTAATTGTAATTGTAATTGTAATTGTAATTGTAATTGTAATTGTAATTGTAATTGTAATTGTAATTGTAATTGTAATTGTAATTGTAATTGTAATTGTAATTGTAATTGTAATTGTAATTGTAATTGTAATTGTAATTGTAATTGTAATTGTAATTGTAATTGTAATTGTAATTGTAATTGTAATTGTAATTGTAATTGTAATTGTAATTGTAATTGTAATTGTAATTGTAATTGTAATTGTAATTGTAATTGTAATTGTAATTGTAATTGTAATTGTAATTGTAATTGTAATTGTAATTGTAATTGTAATTGTAATTGTAATTGTAATTGTAATTGTAATTGTAATTGTAATTGTAATTGTAATTGTAATTGTAATTGTAATTGTAATTGTAATTGTAATTGTAATTGTAATTGTAATTGTAATTGTAATTGTAATTGTAATTGTAATTGTAATTGTAATTGTAATTGTAATTGTAATTGTAATTGTAATTGTAATTGTAATTGTAATTGTAATTGTAATTGTAATTGTAATTGTAATTGTAATTGTAATTGTAATTGTAATTGTAATTGTAATTGTAATTGTAATTGTAATTGTAATTGTAATTGTAATTGTAATTGTAATTGTAATTGTAATTGTAATTGTAATTGTAATTGTAATTGTAATTGTAATTGTAATTGTAATTGTAATTGTAATTGTAATTGTAATTGTAATTGTAATTGTAATTGTAATTGTAATTGTAATTGTAATTGTAATTGTAATTGTAATTGTAATTGTAATTGTAATTGTAATTGTAATTGTAATTGTAATTGTAATTGTAATTGTAATTGTAATTGTAATTGTAATTGTAATTGTAATTGTAATTGTAATTGTAATTGTAATTGTAATTGTAATTGTAATTGTAATTGTAATTGTAATTGTAATTGTAATTGTAATTGTAATTGTAATTGTAATTGTAATTGTAATTGTAATTGTAATTGTAATTGTAATTGTAATTGTAATTGTAATTGTAATTGTAATTGTAATTGTAATTGTAATTGTAATTGTAATTGTAATTGTAATTGTAATTGTAATTGTAATTGTAATTGTAATTGTAATTGTAATTGTAATTGTAATTGTAATTGTAATTGTAATTGTAATTGTAATTGTAATTGTAATTGTAATTGTAATTGTAATTGTAATTGTAATTGTAATTGTAATTGTAATTGTAATTGTAATTGTAATTGTAATTGTAATTGTAATTGTAATTGTAATTGTAATTGTAATTGTAATTGTAATTGTAATTGTAATTGTAATTGTAATTGTAATTGTAATTGTAATTGTAATTGTAATTGTAATTGTAATTGTAATTGTAATTGTAATTGTAATTGTAATTGTAATTGTAATTGTAATTGTAATTGTAATTGTAATTGTAATTGTAATTGTAATTGTAATTGTAATTGTAATTGTAATTGTAATTGTAATTGTAATTGTAATTGTAATTGTAATTGTAATTGTAATTGTAATTGTAATTGTAATTGTAATTGTAATTGTAATTGTAATTGTAATTGTAATTGTAATTGTAATTGTAATTGTAATTGTAATTGTAATTGTAATTGTAATTGTAATTGTAATTGTAATTGTAATTGTAATTGTAATTGTAATTGTAATTGTAATTGTAATTGTAATTGTAATTGTAATTGTAATTGTAATAATTGTAATTGTAATTGTAATTGTAATTGTAATTGTAATTGTAATTGTAATTGTAATTGTAATTGTAATTGTAATTGTAATTGTAATTGTAATTGTAATTGTAATTGTAATTGTAATTGTAATTGTAATTGTAATTGTAATTGTAATTGTAATTGTAATTGTAATTGTAATTGTAATTGTAATTGTAATTGTAATTGTAATTGTAATTGTAATTGTAATTGTAATTGTAATTGTAATTGTAATTGTAATTGTAATTGTAATTGTAATTGTAATTGTAATTGTAATTGTAATTGTAATTGTAATTGTAATTGTAATTGTAATTGTAATTGTAATTGTAATTGTAATTGTAATTGTAATTGTAATTGTAATTGTAATTGTAATTGTAATTGTAATTGTAATTGTAATTGTAATTGTAATTGTAATTGTAATTGTAATTGTAATTGTAATTGTAATTGTAATTGTAATTGTAATTGTAATTGTAATTGTAATTGTAATTGTAATTGTAATTGTAATTGTAATTGTAATTGTAATTGTAATTGTAATTGTAATTGTAATTGTAATTGTAATTGTAATTGTAATTGTAATTGTAATTGTAATTGTAATTGTAATTGTAATTGTAATTGTAATTGTAATTGTAATTGTAATTGTAATTGTAATTGTAATTGTAATTGTAATTGTAATTGTAATTGTAATTGTAATTGTAATTGTAATTGTAATTGTAATTGTAATTGTAATTGTAATTGTAATTGTAATTGTAATTGTAATTGTAATTGTAATTGTAATTGTAATTGTAATTGTAATTGTAATTGTAATTGTAATTGTAATTGTAATTGTAATTGTAATTGTAATTGTAATTGTAATTGTAATTGTAATTGTAATTGTAATTGTAATTGTAATTGTAATTGTAATTGTAATTGTAATTGTAATTGTAATTGTAATTGTAATTGTAATTGTAATTGTAATTGTAATTGTAATTGTAATTGTAATTGTAATTGTAATTGTAATTGTAATTGTAATTGTAATTGTAATTGTAATTGTAATTGTAATTGTAATTGTAATTGTAATTGTAATTGTAATTGTAATTGTAATTGTAATTGTAATTGTAATTGTAATTGTAATTGTAATTGTAATTGTAATTGTAATTGTAATTGTAATTGTAATTGTAATTGTAATTGTAATTGTAATTGTAATTGTAATTGTAATTGTAATTGTAATTGTAATTGTAATTGTAATTGTAATTGTAATTGTAATTGTAATTGTAATTGTAATTGTAATTGTAATTGTAATTGTAATTGTAATTGTAATTGTAATTGTAATTGTAATTGTAATTGTAATTGTAATTGTAATTGTAATTGTAATTGTAATTGTAATTGTAATTGTAATTGTAATTGTAATTGTAATTGTAATTGTAATTGTAATTGTAATTGTAATTGTAATTGTAATTGTAATTGTAATTGTAATTGTAATTGTAATTGTAATTGTAATTGTAATTGTAATTGTAATTGTAATTGTAATTGTAATTGTAATTGTAATTGTAATTGTAATTGTAATTGTAATTGTAATTGTAATTGTAATTGTAATTGTAATTGTAATTGTAATTGTAATTGTAATTGTAATTGTAATTGTAATTGTAATTGTAATTGTAATTGTAATTGTAATTGTAATTGTAATTGTAATTGTAATTGTAATTGTAATTGTAATTGTAATTGTAATTGTAATTGTAATTGTAATTGTAATTGTAATTGTAATTGTAATTGTAATTGTAATTGTAATTGTAATTGTAATTGTAATTGTAATTGTAATTGTAATTGTAATTGTAATTGTAATTGTAATTGTAATTGTAATTGTAATTGTAATTGTAATTGTAATTGTAATTGTAATTGTAATTGTAATTGTAATTGTAATTGTAATTGTAATTGTAATTGTAATTGTAATTGTAATTGTAATTGTAATTGTAATTGTAATTGTAATTGTAATTGTAATTGTAATTGTAATTGTAATTGTAATTGTAATTGTAATTGTAATTGTAATTGTAATTGTAATTGTAATTGTAATTGTAATTGTAATTGTAATTGTAATTGTAATTGTAATTGTAATTGTAATTGTAATTGTAATTGTAATTGTAATTGTAATTGTAATTGTAATTGTAATTGTAATTGTAATTGTAATTGTAATTGTAATTGTAATTGTAATTGTAATTGTAATTGTAATTGTAATTGTAATTGTAATTGTAATTGTAATTGTAATTGTAATTGTAATTGTAATTGTAATTGTAATTGTAATTGTAATTTTAATTTTAATTTTAATTTTAATTTAATTGTAATTGTAATTGTAATTTTAATTTTAATTTTAATTTAATTGTAATTGTAATTTTAATTTTAAATTTAATTTTAATTTTAATTTTAATTTTAATTTTAAATTTAATTTTAATTTTAATTTTAATTTTAATTTTAATTTTAATTTTAATTTTAATTTTAATTTTAATTTTAATTTTAATTTTAATTTTAATTTTAATTTTAATTTTAATTTTAATTTTAATTTTAATTTTAATTTTAATTTTAATTTTAATTTTAATTTTAATTTTAATTTTAATTTTAATTTTAATTTTAATTTTAATTTTAATTTTAATTTAAATTTAAATTTAAATTTAAATTTAAATTTAAATTTAAATTTAAATTTAAATTTAAATTTAAATTTAAATTTAAATTTAAATTTAAATAATATCAATTTTAATTTTAATTTTAATTTTAATATTAACTTTAATTTTAATTTTATTTTTAATTTTAATTTTAATTTTTATTGTAATATTAACTTTAATTTAAATTTAAATTTAAATTTTAAATTTAATTTCAATTTTAATTTTTATTTTAATTTAAATTTAATTTTAATATCAATTTTAATTTTAATTTTAATATTAACTTTAATTTTATTTTTAATTTTAATTTTAATATCAATTTTAATTTTAATATTAACTTTAATTTTAAATTTAATTTTAATCGTTATTATTAATTTTAATTTTATTTTGTTTTAATTTTAATTTTATTTTTAATTTTAATATTAATTTAAATTTCAGTTTTAATCTTTATTTTAATTTTCATTGAAATGTAATTGAGTCCCCATATCTGGGATAGAGTAAGGAAGGGAAGTTAAGTTTATTTTTAGAACAGTGAATTAATTAATTTCCTAATCGAAGCTGATTAGTATTTTATTTTACCGTCGACTTATTTCTATTGATAGATACCTGCAAAAGAGCTATCGCTGTGATACAAGCTTGTATATGTATCAGAAAATTTTTTTTTATTATTAATTAGCAACGGCTGTTAAACGAACCTATGACAGTCAGATCAATGGTATGCTTAGTAGCTAACAGGCTAATCAATTAAGTTACGGCACCTTCATTTATTTGGAGTTTTTTACGTTGACGACATACATATATGATGACTCAGTATCATCAATAAGAAGACGAGGTGTCATGTTCTGGTATGCTCATGTGTTTTGTATGTGTATGTACGCTATAACCTATTTTTTAGGGAAGGCGTTCAGATTTAATTACATATGGATTTTGTCACAAGAATTATATTGAGTTTATATCAATGCTATTTCATTTTTGAAATTGTGGTAAAATTATTTGAAACACGAAAATTAAAACAATCAAATTTGAATCAAAATGGAAATATTAGAATACTTGTTACTTTTTGCTTGCATACATATTTTACCTATTAAAAATATACAAAATATGGCATCGACTTGATGACAATGTAGTTATAGCATTGATGTTACCTAAAATATGACAAAATTCTATAATGACTCCTTATTATTGCCAGTTTACACCTTATTGATGAGAGTTGTCATAACATTGATATAGGAATTCCGATGATATGGCATCATTAATCAATCCAACAATGCCATTTTCTATATGAGTATTTGAAGGTAATATGAAAGAAACATTTTGCATGTAACATTTTTAACAATAAAAAATTTTAAAAGAGGGGAAAAAAGTCTTATAAAAATTACATGATATAAAAAATTGTAACAATAATATTTTTTTAGCTGGAATGAATTTTTAAGCGTGCTAATAACCCCATTTTGATTTTATTAGATATTTTCTTAAACAACTTCTTAAGCAAGTTTACATTAAAATCTTTTTCCACAGCACAATTCATCGAAGTAAAAATGAAACAAAGAAATATATGGTATATTGCTTCGATAAACAAGTTTATACAAATAACAAGAGAGGGTATTGATTCCTTCATGCTTTTATCATCTATAACAACAGATGAAGTGACATTTTCAGCCAGACGTCCGTATGTTAACGTACAAGAGTAGATGTGGTTGGAAGTTTAATACAAAGAGCCTTTAAGAATAATTGAAGTAGTTAAGAAAAATTATCAAGTGTAAGTTCTATCCTTGAGAAGGCTCTATATAAATTGCCAGAAGTTGACAGCAGTATCACAATCAATACGCCTTTCAAATAGTGCACCATTCCATATCATATCAAAGGCTATCGAAATATTTCTAATCATTACCTAACAATCTGCAAAATGTTGTATACAATGATACAATTTTTACGAAAGAAGGACTAAAAGGATTCATGTAAGTGGATATTTATGACAGCCTTATTATTGTTTAGGGAGATTACCAAAGCACACATAAACTCTATCGGTTACTTTTAGAACTAATTCGTTCCTCAATAAATTCTGGCACGCGCGACAAGACAATGAACATAATTGAACTATTTTTAATTTTTATTTACATTCAGTCTTATCTTTAGACTGACGACAGAGAAGATGTGTACCTTCTTTATCAAAAAGACCCTGGTTGCTAATTACTAATATTTATCTAAGGTCAGTCTATTCATAGACACTGTGCCGAACATTCATACATAATGTACGCTACCGTCGCAGCCTATATTTCCGGGCACAGTCTACAAGTGTCATGTTACCCTGTAACATGACACGATTTTTGGATGATAAGATGGTAGGCCTCTATGGGAACTCCAGTTTTGTGGTGAATGGAATCACGAGAAGTTGGACTAAAATAACATGCAGGTAAAGGACAGGATAATCTCTTAAGTCAGTTCTAACCAGTAGCTCCTCGGACCAAAAGGCCAGAAAACTACTTGGGGTACTTAAAGCTAGGTAACTGCGTTAGTGGTAGATAATAAACGAAAAAGACGGATACGTGCAGATTATTCTGGGAGAGGTTTAAACGGTAGAGCACATTATATGAGAATGTACAGCGCACGATCTAACATGCAGTGCATAGTGTTGGGGACCGTTGGAATTAATAGTGATTCTGTAATTAAGAAGAATTCCGGCAGTTAATAGTCATTAGTCCAAAATAAAAACCAGATACATCACTAGATTTTAAAAAAGTAAAATAGACATTTATTAGCTATAGTGTACCCTAACAAAAGAATGAATATAGGAGTCGAAAAAGACCCAGTGGTCTACTTCGGTATTCTGACCCCATTTAATATTTGTTGTTATAGCGGCCATAGTAATACAACTGGGTACCGTGAAATATCTCCCAAATGAAATAAATCCCAAAAAAAAAAAATGAAATAACTTCCAACAAAAAATTCAAAAATCCCATACAAAGTTATTTCATAATGAAATAACTCCCAATTTTTTGGAGGTTATTTCATAATTTTTCATTGGGAATTATTTCGCAATGAAATAACTCCCAACTGAAATAACTCCTAACTTAAATCTGTTGGGAGTTATTTCATTTATTTTGATTGGGACTTATTTTATTTGACTAAAATTGAATTATTCTGTATACAGAGAAAACTTTTAGTCAGCGAAGCCGGTGTTGTTGTTATACCATAGAGAAGAAAATCCTTGCGCCCGGCCGAAGGCCGGCTATGCAGAAAACTTTAGTAAGCGAAGCCGGTGTTGGTTATACCATAGAAAAGAAAATCCTTGCACCCGGCCGAAGGCCGGCTACGCAGAAAACTTTAGTAAGCGAAGCCGGTGTTGGTTATACCATAGAGGAGTAAATCCTTTAGTAAGCGAAGCCGGTGTTGGTTATACTATAGAGGTTAAACTCTTCCATACGGCCGAAGGCCGGCTACACAGGCCGGGATGGGTCAATGATCTCTCTATGGTATATGGAACAGCGGATTCGCTAACAAAATATTGTCTGTATAGCCGGCCTTTGGTCATATATCTATGATATATGGTATGATATCAAAGTTATGGACCTCCTTCATCGGGAATTACCTGTTAGAGGTTAAAACAGTTAAACAGTGCCCGGGTGCAAATATAATTTGTATTGGGAGTTATTTCATTTACGTTAGGACTTATTTCATTTGGGAGTTATTGCATTGGGAGTTATTTCATTTGGGAGTTATTTCACGGTACCATACAACTGTTGTGTCTACTTTTTACGGATCCACAGATAGAGGATGCTGACATACGGACAGATAGATAGACATTGTATCAAAAACAATACGATTTAACATTGCCCTAAAAGCGGAAATACCCAATTTACCAACTACTATATTTAACACACTTATCAAGAACAAAACCTTACACATGCGCATTCAAAATAAGCAGCAAGGCAGCAGCAAAATCAACAATAACAACATTAATAACAAAATTAATAGAAATCATGTTTGTGTCTTCTCGGTCTAATGCGTTTTAATGCTAAAATAAGTAAATTAATGATGATGGCAGTATGAGTAACAGCAGATGAGCTTGAGGAAACGATGGCAGTCATCATACCACGAGCTTACGAAAAAAACACATGCAATTGTTATATGCGAGATATTTTACCAAAGTTGGGACTTCATATTACGTTTCGTATACAACCCGTCATCCTCAAGGTGTTAAGTTGTAGAAAATTAAATATTTTCTTGCTTGGCAATAAGAATTCATTAAGAAATTTTTGTTCAGTTTTAGAAAGTGGGTGTTGCCCAACACGATGGGTTTTCATTTTCTACTTTATTTTATTTATTTTTTATTTTTTTATTTTATTTTTATTTTTATTTTTATTTTCATTTTGTTGTTTCTTTTAAATTTTAGTTGATGTAGATAAATATATTTACATTTATCATAGAGGTAATCTTTAAAATAAATGAATTTGCTGGAAAGAATTTTCAACTCCCATCATCAAGGAAAATCATGAATATTCTTAAATTACTTTAGTAAATGTGCTTTATGATATTTGAATTTTGTTTAACCGCAAAACCATATCCATGAGTTGAGTAACCTTCTACACCAATATTACATGTGTTTGACCTAAGTAATATGAATTCTAAAAAAAACCTTCTTCAATGTACCAATAATAGTGTAATATTAATAATTACAATCTAGAATTAGAAACGTTTTCCCCTTTGTTTTAATAAATACATAAATAAAGGGTCTTTTTTATAGAGGTATAGAACTTTAAATTGGCATTACTTTTCAAGATGGCGACCGATTTATTAGCTGTCAAGTGATTTATTCTTAGTTTGGTTTGGCAATTCATCATTAATAGACTCACGCCTGTACAACGCTTGCAAATAGTGCCCAAGACGAGATTACCGTTGTTCCCGATTTTCATATGCGAATTTTGTTTAGCGATGAAGCGCAGTTTTGGTTGAATGGCTACATCAACAAACAAAACTGCCGCATTTGGAGTGAAGGTAATTCTCAAGTGTATGTCGAAACACGTTACATCCCGCAAAACTGACTGTTTGTTGCGCTTTATGGGCTGGTGGAATCATTGGTCCGTACTTTTTGAAAAACGATGGTGGCCAGAAAGTTACAGTGAATGGTGATCGGTATAGAGCCATGATTACTAACTTTTTCATTCCTGAATTGAATAACCATGATGTCCAGGAGATGTGATTTCAACAAGACGGCGCAACATGTCACACATCTCGTGCCACAATAGATTTATTGAAAGACACGTTTGGTGACCGCCTAATTTCACGTTTTGGACCTGTGAATTGGCCTCCAAGATCATGTAATTTAACACCGCTAGACTACTTTTTGTGGGGCTATGTTAAGTCATTGGTCTATGCGGATAAGCCATTTGGGAGACGACATTCGCCGTGTTATTGCGTGTTATCCACAAATGTTGGAAAAAGTCATCGAAAATTGGACGTCCAGATTGGACTACATCCGCGCCAGCCGTGGCGGTCATATGCCAGAAATGATATTTAAAATGTAATGCCACAAGATTATCTTTCGGATAAATAAAATTCATGTCAATCGAATAATCCATAGTTGTTTTACTGCAACTTAAAGTTCTATACCTCTATAAAAAACACCCTTTATATTGCTAGTGCGACCAGAACTTAAAGTTTTTTTATCATATTATTACATATTGATGCATTTTTGTAGTTAGCAGTTAGCAGTTAGCAGCTGAAATTCATACGCATTAGCTATTAGATATACACCTAATTCTGTTTTTACACAGTAGTTTGATTCCAGAAAATTCCGTTAAAAAAAAACCGGATAAAAAAAGACATTGATCATATACAAAAATAGGCGATTGGTTCCTTATATCTAAAACCTATTCAAATTAGTGAGAAACGAGAATTTTTTTAAGAAGAAGAAAACATGTTTATTTTTACACATATACATATACATATGTATGTATACGTATGCATCTTTAGTGTATGATGAAGATTTAACAGATAGATTCGTTCCAGAAGTCAACGATTGCCTGATTGAATTTTAATTTTTTTATAGTACTTACTGTGACTTCCCTTAAACTTAAAATGTTGCCAAGAAATGTTGAGCCTTCTCCATTTCGAAGGCGATCTAAAATTTTAATTTTTTTTCTAAAGAAATGGCTTTATGTTGTAGTTTTTTATTTATAAATTTTGACGTCTTCTTTCAGAGATGCATTGATAATGCACAAAATATTAACACATTTCAATTGCTCTAACAAGAAAAATTCTTGTATGCACAAAATGGCAATTCCTCAAATTTTTGATATGAAAATATTTCGCAAAACTTAAATTCTACAAATAAAATCTAAGCCCAAAGTATTTTGAATCGTGCTAAATGGAAAAAAATCGTGTAAAAAAAATATTTTTTTATTTTCAAACCGTGTAAAAAAAGACCATGTAATAATAATTTTTGCAAAAAAAAACCGACTTCAAAACAGATAGAAGGGCACCAATTCTAAACTAAAAATGTAAGAAGTAATCTGTAAGAATTAGATTTAAACCAAATAAAAGATGCGCCAAAATTTGAGGGAAAAAAAATAAAGGCTATTGAATCAAGCCTCTCGCTATTACTGTTCAAAAGTTAAGCTATTTTCACCAGTATCCGTCTTGTATGGGGACACCACTCAAGCCTCTGTCTATAACGGTTTCAAAGATAGGGGCACACAGATCAAATAACATCACCTATTCGGACACCCTTTAATTTACAATGTTAAATTAAAGACCTGTTGTTACAGAGGACTTGGCCACAAAGATTCTTTGTAAATTTCAACTATCTGTCTATAACGGTTAAAAAGTTTAACCATATATATCAAATTATATGAACTATTGGGACACCCTTTACATTATAATTCCAAATATTTATACTTGTTATCATACCAGAGAAAGTAGTGGATATTCTGCCTAATTTTCAAGTGTTTGTGTTTAACGGTTCAAAAGATAGGGTCATATAGATCAAATTACGTAATTTATGGGGACACCCTTTAATTTCTAACTTCAAATTGTATACTTGTAGTGGACTTTGCAATACAGGTTCCTTGTAAATTTCAGCTGTCTGTCTCTAACAGTTCAAAAGTTTGGCCACATACATAGAATTACATTAACTATTGGGACACCCTTTTAGTTCCAAATTCAAAATTTTATACTTTTTGTTATAGCTGACTTAGCACTACAGGTTCTTTGTATATTTCAGCGGTCTGTGAAAAACTATTCAAAAGTTTGGCCATATACATCAAATTAAATGAACTATTGGAGCACCCTTTAATTTAAAATTTTGAATATTTATACATTTTATTATAACGGTCATAGTAATCGACATTCTGTCAAATTTTCAAGGTTTGTCTATAACGGTTCAGAGATAGACCCAAATAGGTCAAATTATGTCACCTATGGGGACACCCTTTAAATTTTAAATTAATTTTTTTTTATTAATTTCTGCTGTTGGGAGCTATATCGGCACGTAATTTTTTAAAATTTTAATTTGCTGCCATGTACGGTTCTTAATACACGTAAAAAACATGTATGTTGTATGGGGACACCCTTCAATTTTTAATATAATGAGCTGTAAAGTGGGACCAACCTGAAAGCATAACCTTTCAAATAAAGAAAAAAATTTTAAAATCGGTTCAGAAATGGATGAGTTCTGCGGTTACATACATAAAAAAAGCAACATTCAGACGAATAGATAACCTCCTTCTTTTTTGAAGTCGGTTAAAAACAGAGTTGGGTGTATATTAAAATCCAGCATTGTCCGCGATATCGTCAGCGTCCTTACAATATTTTGTTCGATTTTACTTTGAAAGTAATCCACACCAAATTTTAAGACTTTAACTTTTAAAGTCCTTCAATTATGGTTTATGTATTTACTTTAATTAAAGGGATCCATTCCTAGGTAGTTACTCAAGAACTTTATATAAAATTCTAAGATTTATATAAAATTCTAAAAATATTTTAGTTCTTTGCAGTGCCTTTGAATTGGTAATATTGCGTGCTTTCAGTACTTTTTCTTGAAAAGTATCCTATATTTTAACGGCGATACTAAGGTACCTCTCCATAAAATTTTATTAAAATTCATGTAGTAGTTTTTACGAGATGCAAGCACAGACAGGCAGAAATTTACAATTTTGTTATATGTATAGATATAGACTAGCAGTGTCCACGATATCGTCAGTATCCTGACAATATTTTGATAGAATTTGCCTTAAGTTTTAAAAGATTCTTACTTTTGTAATGCTGCAGATATGGATTATATATTTACTTTGTATAAGGTACCCATGTTTGAGTAGCAACATAGGTTTTATATAAAACTTGCTATCTCCGGTGCGTTTCGCCACCCAGCTTAAACTCAAAAACGGTCGTTTTTCCCAGAGAAGTCAAGTCAAATTTACAATAATTTTCAGAATAATAATTTTTTACTTTGTATGGGGGGTACCATGCCCACTCTTTGAATCTAGCCAGTTTTTCTGTTTAACTATGCATACTGATGAGGTGGTTAGTCTCGCAAATTTCCAAAACTCTACGTGTTACAGTTCTCCATGTACATGATAATAATTTTTCTTTATATAAGAGGTACCATGCATACTCTTGCAATCCGCTCCCTTTTTATTATATAATCCCTACAGAAATCGAGACTACTCCTTACGCGCGTGTAAAGAGTACTCAACAGGTGAATCTTCTAACTCCAAAGAACCGTCTCCAATAGATTCTATTTCAATAGAATCTAATTCTTCTTTTTTGCACTCATTGAGCGCATTTGTGGTATTCAATTTATTTAAGTAATAATCTTTTTCTTTTCTAAGAAATATTCTTCGATGACACGCACTACACTTCATTTTATTTTTGAACTTTTTTTATTTATTTAATTTTTACTTACAACAGAAGAACATTTTTGACTTTTAATCATTCGGCTTCCTAAAAAAAAAAAAAAAAAACAAGGCGTAACAGTGTTACCATAATTGTATTGTTATGCATCATGGTCCATGTTTGCATTACATCGGACCATGTAGTAACTACTCCTTTTTATTTAAAACGGATCATGTACTCCAATAATTTCTGCAGGGAAGTATTAATAATACACAGTGCAACACGAAAAAATAACCATATACGGACACCACTACGTGATAAAAGACCAAAAAAAAAGACCCCTGTCTCCCAGTTTTGCCCAAAGTCCTCCAGGTTTTTTTTTATGGGCCCTCAAATATGTGGGGCCTCGATGTCATTTTTGCAAAAAAATGACATCGAGGCTCATATTTTGCAAACCGTTTGGAATTGTGATATACTCTCTGAGGCAAAGTTGTAGCTCTTGTCATAAAGAACAAAAATTGTTAACATATAAAATCAAAAAAAACTTCATCTTCAAGGTCAAAATCGAAAAAAAACTTTTAAAAATTAAATTTTTTTTTACCTTTTTTCCCCTGTTCAGGTCCGATTTACTATGTTAACAATTTTTGTTCTCTATGACAAGAGCTACAACTTTGCCTCAGAGGGTATATCAAAATTTCGAACGGTTTGCAAAATATGAGCTTTAGTAAATGATCATTTTTTTGCAAAAATGACATCGAGGCCCCACATCTTTGAGGGCCCATAAAAAAAACCTGGAGGACTTTGGTCAAAACTGGGAGACAGAGGTGTTTTTTTTTTGGTCTTTTATGACGTAGTGGTGTCCGTATATGGTTATTTTGCCATGACTTAAAAAATTACACAGTGACATTAATATGGGCGTTGCTTGTGTAAAATTTCCAAGCTCTAGCTATTACAGTTCCTCAGGCACACGATATTTCTTTGGCACCTTGTATGGGAGATACCACGCCCACTTTTCCAATTCCGCCAGTTTGCTAAATTATGAGCATTAAAGTGCCACGCCTACTTGAAACATCAAAAAAGTCTATAGCTTACCTTACACTTTTTTATCTATTCCTATTTTAACTATTACCTCTTCTAGTCCATTTTATCTATTTTATGAAAACACCATTACATCCAAAAAAACCGCTGTTAAATGCATTAATGGGCTGGTGGAATCTTGGCCATATGTGGTCACAAATAATGCTGATCACAAATAATGATGAGCCTTATAACATTTCCATGCCTTAATGTCACACCGCACATGATAAAATCAATTTACTCAGAGAAACATTTCGCAAACGAATAAATTAAAGAAATGAACCTGTTAACTGGTCGCCTCGCTCAAATGATTTAAAGCCATTTGATAATTGTATCCGCAGAAAAGTCCCAGTTTTATGTAGAATAACCGGAAACGATCGTGTATTTGAAAGTGAATATTCGACGTGCTATTGCCGAATTACAAAAACGATTTACTGCGAAGGGTGTGTAAAATTTTACCGCCAGGTTACGCCAAGTTATTATAATTTACCAAGCATTCGTAAGACAACAAAAAAGGAAATAAAAAATACTTCCACTCGTTGTAGTAAAAACCCACAATCTTTTGTGGGGAACCCAACCCCCAACCCTTAGACTGATTGAGTAGCGCACAACCTGCAAGCCTATCGGGGCACACCCTGCTTTGCTTTACATTTCTAAGATGATTATAATGATTCGCCTTGCAAAATTACTTGCTGTATTTTTCGAGCTTAAATTAGCTTTATTATGACAAGAATTCCTTATGACTGAATTAAATTGTCCTAAAGATAATGAATAGTTTCTAGACAAATTTTCTATTCTATTAAACATAAAGTTTCGTTTTTTATAAACAACAGCATCAGCCAGCCAGGCAACCAGCCAGCCAGCATACCGCCAGCCAACCATTGAGGCAGCCAGCTAGACAGACTCATGATGATGCTGTTTAAAGTCCTGCTTACAGACATTTTTCTAGAACACACACAATGACTCTGTAATCAGCATCTACGTAAAGGAAAAAGAAAACATTTCTGCCTCTTCGCAACCATGGGCAGGGCAACATCGCAACATAAAAAAAAAAATCGAAACGAAACGAAACCAACTGACCAAGTGACCGCCGCCTTTGTTCTTGTTTTTAATGTTGTTGTTGTTGTCGTCATAGTCATAGTCGTCGTCATCGTCTTTGTCTTTGTCTTTCTAACCTAAAATACAAGCAACTAAATAAACTTTGTGCAAAGTACTTTGAATTGCCTGCTCGTCCGTCCTTTTTTATGTGTCTGTATGTCTATTTTTATTTTATGGCCACAAGACATTTTTACATGTTTGTTACTTTTTTGTTGTTGCTGTTGTTGTTGTTGTTGTGTGTTTGTTTTTGCTCTTTGTAGGCACACAAAGGCCCTTGCAGCAGAAATCTTTAAAAGACTTTGTTGGTCATGTAAACTGTCTGGAAAATGAAATGCATTTTTGTTTAACAAAGATGCAAAGTTTAGAATCAACAAAAACTATTAAAAGCAACACAAACATACACACATACACATACACACAATATTCTAAATCATGTAAAACTTACAATAAACAGACACAGGACACATACACCCAGTTTTTCGTTTGTGTTTTTGATTTTCGTTTGTTCTCATTTTCAATTCAATTGATGGAACATAAATAAAGAATTTAATACCCCAGATAAAATATGAATTTAGTCCTAATAAAAACGCGAAATCTTAAAATAACATCAGCTTAAGTTATTGGATGGAAATAAAAATAAAGTAAAACATATTTTTAAAGATAAGAAAATTTAAAATTAGAGTCTCTAAAAATGAGCTGCAATTCTAGATGTCAATGTGACAAAAGGTGAAAAATGTTAAAGGCCGCAAAAGCAACATATTTATGAATTTAAAAAAAAAACTTAAGAAATTTTAAATTGTCTTTTAATTGTTTATGTTTGTTTTTGTAATTTAATACTCCTTTTTGAAATCATATAAAAGGCACTAAAATTTTGAATCAAAATCGTTTCTAAGAATTGAAAAACTTAAAAAGACTACTGACAAATTTTTGGATAAATCTGTAATTTATTTTTTGAACATTTGCTTGGTTGAGACAACTTTTACAAATTGATTGGTTTAGAAAAATACGTTTAAAGAAATCAAAGATCAGTTAGCAGAGATCATGGAAATGTTCACCGTCATTTAAGGCTATCTAATTAAAAACAAACTCAAATATGGCCGCACATCATCAAATAATGAGAATATCGTTGAAGACATCCACTTTCACTGTGCCACTGATCGTATTGGTTTTGATAATGTGAGTTAGTACTAGAACTACCGCAGTATTTATTATTATTAATGGAGGGGGAATATCGAAGCAGACCAGTTCCCTAATGGGTTCCATTTCGACCCTTTGCCGTAGTAAGGTCGTTGTTGTTGGCTATTAGCTGAAGGCTTTAGGTATCCACATTGATGTTTGGGCAATGCTGACGAATTTTTATAAATCGCTTTGATAACTTAAAGACCGTGATATTACGGTAACAACTGGCTATTCTACATATTGCAATTCTTTGACATAAGAGACAAAGAACGTGTACAGTTTGACACCGTATTGTTGTAAAACTGACACCATTAGGGTGTCGAATTGTCACCACACTGTTGTAAAGTTGACGCCATACCTTTGTCGATTAAAACGTAAATCGGTGCAAAACATTTTATTCTGTGCAGTAACTTTTCATTCTAAATAATTCTTGCAAAAAAAAAACCGACTTCAAAACAGATAGAAGGGCACCAATTCTAAACTAAAAATGTAAGAAGTAATCTGTAAGAATTAGATTTAAACCAAATAAAAGATGCGCCAAAATTAGAGGGAAAAAATAAAGACTATTGAATGTCAAGACTCTCCCTATTACTGTTTAAAAGTTAAGTTATTTTCACCAGCATCCGTCTTCTATGGGGACACCATTCAAACCTCTGTCTATAACGGTTTCAAAGATAGGGGCACACAGATCAAATAACATCACCTATTCGGACACCCTTTAATTTACAATGTTAAATTAAAGACCTGTTGTTATAGAGGACTTGGTCACAAAGATTCTTTGTAAATTTCAACTATCTGTCTATAACGGTTAAAAAGTTTAACCATATATATCAAATTACATGAACTATTGGGACACCCTTTACATTATAATTACAAATATTTATATTTGTTATCATACCAGTGAAAGTAGTGGACATTCTGCCTAATTTTCAAGTGTTTGTGTTTAACGGTTCAAAAGATAGGGTCATATAGATCAAATTACGTAATTTATGGGGACACCCTTTAATTTCTAACTTCAAATTGTATACTTGCTATAGTGGACTTTGCAATACAGGTTCCTTGTAAATTTCAGCTGTCTGTCTCTAACAGTTCAAAAGTTTGGCCACATACATAGAATTACATTAACTATTGGGACACCCTTTAAGTTCCAAATTCAAAATTTTATACTTTTTGTTATAGCTGACTTAGCACTACAGGTTCTTTGTAAATTTCAGCGGTCTGTGTACAACTATTCAAAAGTATGGCCATATACATCAAATTAAATGAACTATTGGAGCACCCTTTAATTTAAAATTTTGAGTATTTATACATTTTATTATAACGGTCATAGTAGTCGACATTCTGTCAAATTTTCAAGGTTTAGTCTATAACGGTTCAAAAGATAGACCCAAATAGGTCATATTATGTCACCTATGGGGACACCCTTTAAATTTTAAATTTATTTTTTTATTAATTTCTGCTGTTGGGAGCTATAGCGGCACGAAATTTTTTAAAATTTTAATTTGCTGCCCTTTACGGTTCTTAATACACGTAAAAAACATGTATGTTGTATGGGGACACCCTTTAATTTTTAATATAATGAACTGTTTTTAAAATGGGACCAACCTTGAAGCATAACCTTTCAAATAAAGCAAAAAATTTTAAAATCGGTTCAGAAATGGCTGAGTTCTGCGGTTACATACATAAAAAAAAGCAACATTCAGACGAATAGATAACCTCCTTCTTTTTTGAAGTCGGTTAATAAAATTAAAAGATTGTTAAAGCTGTCACCCCTAAGCCGACTATTTGAGGCATATGTTCAGGAATATATATATATTTCCATTTGAGACCGTGAGTAACAGATTTGTTGGCTGATGCCGTTTTTATAAAGAAATTAAATTCTCTTTTCATCTGCTGACTCGCTCCAGTGAAGTTTTAAATGTTATCGGACTAAATACAGCAAGGGAGTTTCTGCTGCACCGTTGATAAATCCGAACATGTCTCCAAATAAATGGCTTTTATGCTAAAACATACAAAAACACTGACATAAACTTATTTGTGTTGTTGTTTGCCTTTGGAGAGACGAGCTTTTAAATATGTGTTCAATCTAGCCCGGTAATGAAAGCGTACATGGTCAAGTGGTAAGGGAGCCATTATTTAAGAATATGTAATTTTTTTGTGTGTGTTATGCTTATATATCAGTGGCGAATTACATTTTGTGTGTGAGAATTTCAACGGGAAATGTATAATTGGAGTGTATGGTAGAACAACATCCGATTCCTTTGGTTACTCTCCCCATTGGGTAGCAATATATGTAAATATTTTTAATAGAGGTGGAGTAAAGCCTAGACTTTCCATACAATAAAGGTTCTCTTTTGTAAGATATGTTCATTTAATATTTACCACCTCATATTTGTTGTTGCTTGAGCCAATCCTCGGTTAAAAATGAGAGAAACTATTGTTTATTGGTTTATTACTAGTTGCCCGTCAATAAGTTTGATGTCTTTGCACTGAGGGAAAACCGACGTTGCAAAATCGACAACGAATGTGGTCACTTTGATACCTTTTCGTTGTCACTTTTGTTTGACAACGGGTGTTGTCATCTTGTAAACGAACGTGGTCTAATTGACAACGAAAGTTGTCAACTTCTCAACGAACGTGACAGTGCAATGTTGTCAAATTCCACGGGTACTAGTAAATATTTTTCATTGTGTTAGCTCCAATTTATCCAAACGCTTTTTTTGAAATATCAATATAGAGCAATATTCTTTGCAGATTGCTCCAAAACGACTGGAGAGAGTTTCAAAGGAAGCACTGCCGCCATTAAGTCTACGACGCACAGAGGAGTGTTTCACCCAAAAAGCTGGCCAAAAAGGCAAAACTGAATTTTAAGAAATCTAAAGAACTAAGTACGCAGCTCTACAGACAACAATATTTTACATTATATTGTAAATTTGGAAGACTTTTAGCTGCGATTTGTAGCTCTGAGACCCTGCTAAAGTCAGGAAAGTGAAGAAAATTATATGAGATTTAAATGTTTTTTTGGTTTCTGGATGTTTATATGATATTTGTTTTTGCGGCTAAACGAATAAAGGTTTAACAATGATTATTTTTTTCGCTGAAAGGTTTGATCAAAAGTTATTTAAAAAAGAAAAAAAAAATTTAAATATGTTGAATATTCATGTTGAAACAATTCGTTCAAAAGCTAAAAAAAAAACATATTATACACTTTTTTTTGCAAAAAACGATTTGACGAGATTTTTAAATTTTCACATTTCTTCTATTTTTGCTCATCGGGCAATTTTTCTTATACATTTATATCGTCATAAACTTTTATGTATTTTGAATTATTGATTTCAACTCTTATTCACATCACTTTTAACACTTCACAATATTAATACCTGCCTATATTTAATTATAAATTGCAAAAATTCTTAATTATCCATAATAGTTTTAAGTGAATGTCCCACACATCCCCATAAAAGATATTTTTATATATCTGCGCTACAAAACATTATTTGTTAAAAAAATAAATATGTGTACGTACCTAATAGGATAATTATTAAAAACATTAATGACAAAAATAAGTTTACAAAAAATAAAAACAGGTACATAAAAAATACATGGGCACCCAGGTATCAGGTTGGATGGTAGGCATAAAAGCATGCGCTTGAAAATACTTATAAAAGGTTATTGCACACGATTTTTATCAAAACCGTTTTGTAACTTCGAGAGTCAGCATGGAACAAGTTTACACAAACAGCTATTCCAAATAATGAAAAAATATAATGCTGGAACCACTGACGAGAAATTGGATTTTTTGGTCAGAAAATTGAGCGAAATTTCAAGGGGATGGGGACATATTAGCACTGAAGCAGTGTTTGAAAAATTTCAAAAATTGTTTCAAAAGATATAAAATGATTATAATAAAGCCTTTTTTCATAAAAATACTGTTTTATAAGAGCCTTACAATTTTGAAAATTTTTTTAATTAGACTGTAAATCATATGTATGTATGTACATACAGTCTGTCAAGAATGAGTTTAAACCTTTAAAATCAACATTTGTTAATCGAGTTTTGCGATTTTTATCGTCTTTTATTCCTTAGGAATGTGGCTATCAAACTATCAAAAAACTAAAACTTTTAATTCAAAAAACACGTTTAATAACTTTGGCCAGCTTCTCAGGCCAAATACTCCTCTGTGCGACGGGTGTTCAAAGAGAAGATATTTGCCTGAAAAAAAACATAGGTAATAAAATGTTTTGATTGTAAACGGCTTATTATTGTTATGTTTATATAAATTCACAGTTTGAAATTGATGTCTGTGCTAACCAAAGTGGACCAATGGTGGAGAAATGATGAGAGCACCAACAATGCATTAGCGTCATATAGCTCCAAAAAGCGGGGGAGTTTTAACCAAGGTAAGAGAAATTACGATAGGAATTATATAGAGCATCTTGAATCATTGTATTGTGATATAATTTTAGATTTGATGACACCAATTAATGAAACACCAATTAATGAAATAAAATTTTCAAATAAAAGAAAATATATTAAGAGAATAAAAATAAAGAAAAATATTTGCTTGGTAGTATAATATAAAAAAGAAATAGTGTTTGTAAAACAATTTCAAAAAAGCTCTATCTCCCATGAAATATAATATACAAAATAAAATTTCTCATATCCTATTTTTTTGATAAGTTTGTTTAAATAGAAAATAATATTGCCAATATTGGTTGCTCACATATTATGTTTACAAGAGTTTTTACGCTTGGGTTAGTTTTTTTTAAATTGAAGATAATTGTTTTAATTAAAAACTGTTTTATTTGCATTCTCGAGTCTCGATGGTTCTTAATGAAAAACGATTGTTAATAACTACAAGATATTGCTTCACAGTTAGTTTGCAATCCTCAAACATCTAAATGCTATTTTTTACCACTCATCAACAGAGTATTTACAAGTCTCCATAAAACCAAATAAAATTGTGTAATAAAAATAATTTTCATTATCTTTCTTTCAGTTAAAAATACCATCCATTTTATATGGTACAGCTGCCGCAAGTTACCAGCTAAACAATTTTTTTAAAAACCAGAAAAAATATTAAAAAGTCATTTCTAATGTCAATGCAACAAAAGAAAAAAAAAAAGAAAAAATCAATAAAATATGTTTGAATATTCATACTTTATAACAATGAATATGAATTCTTGAGCATTTGCAGCTGTTTTTGTTTGCCTTGTTAAACAATGTTAGAGAATATTACTGACCTATTTTTAATAATATTTTGTTGTTTTATGGTGAAGAAAAAAAAAGTATTATAGCAAAGTTTTCCCAAGCATTAAACTTTTTTTTTTTTTAAAGCCAAAAACTACTTGTTGAGAATTTTTCCTCCTTTTATTAATATTTTTTCCCTCTTTTTTTCTTATTTAGTTTGACTCCAACTTCATTATGGTTGATTAGTTGTTTACAATAAATTTACGCATGACCAGCTGCTGCTGAATGATTCGCTTGATCGCTGCAAACTTGTGTTAAGATTTTTCTTTTTTTTGGTGTTTTGTTTTTGGCATTTTCTTTAAACATGCCACAGGTTAAAAAGGCTAAAATATTAAATCTTACAAATGTCATCTCTTGTTTGTTTGGCTTTTATATGATGAAAGTCATCATCATGGTGTTGGTGAAGAATAAAGAAAATTTCAAAAGAAGAAAAATGCTTAATGAGCATTTTAGAAATATTTTCGCAAATTGGCAGGGTGCAAAAGTCTTATCATTATCAATTTATGTGATTATTTAGAGGTTTTTCCTCATGCGTTTATTTTTAATTTAGTGGTAATCATTCTACTGCTTAATGTGTGCTAACAGAGCTAACAGAGAAAGTTTAATGGGTTATAGAACTAAAAGGTAGGGAAAATGTAGGCTAGTTGAAACAGTGGTTTTTCTTACCACGATATTTGTTTCGTATTGGTGGTAATAAAGGCGTAATATGTTTGCTAACACTGTCCAATATTTACTTTTTCTCTAATTGCAATTAGTAGCTCTGCTTGAATGCCGCTCAATAAATTAATAAAAAAATAATTCAGCTTTTATAAACAAATAATATTTATATTTTCTTAAATGTTTTTTATATATAAAAAAAATTAATTTATTATTCAAAAGACTTAAGAAACAAACTTCTTACAAGTTAATATCACTTCATACAAAACAAAAGACTTAAACAATAAACTTGATTTTGTAAACTCCCAACTACCCAGTGACAAATCAGCTCAAATAAAATAATCAACCTTACATGTTTGTATATATAACTGACAAAAATACTCACATGTAGGTTTTATGTCATTTTAATTAATTTTTTAAAATTTTTAATTACCTAAAGAAACTTATGACAACTGCAAACAAAATTTAATAATAAACATTGAGTAGTTTGTGTTTTTTTTTTTTCTAAATTCTCTCATGATATTTATCATAAAATTATGAATATGTAATTTGTTAAAGCTTGTTTTCTGCATGAAAATACTATTTTATTTACTTTTAGCATTTTCTTTTTACATTTCATGCAATTATTTTGTACTTAAGTTAACTTCCTGATATCTTAGCTGTTGTTTGAGCCCGAGCTTGGGTGAATGTGTTTAAGTTCTTGAGGTTTGAATATAATTTACTTTTTTATTTTTATTTTTGTTTTAATTTTTATCATTAATCATGTCGTTCCAAGTATTCATTTTAATGCTTGTTGTTAGTTGGCTTTCATGAATGAAATGATACAATGTTGATGTGTTGTTGAGCAGAATTTACCAACCTGTCTGTGCGGTAGCAATTAAAAGATTTTAGAATTAAAAAGAAAAATACACCAAATCTTCTGGGACCTTACGCAGCTAACATAGAACATGTTTCTTTTAAGTATGTAATTATATAACAAGCAATAAACTTTTAAGACAAGAAAAGTTGCTGAAGATAACAGTGTTCAAATGACGATTCTTAAAATCTTAAAAAATAGCATAATTCAGCATTGTTCAGAATTGAAAAGAAAATAAAGTTTAGAACATATTTTCAACAACTAAATGCTGATAAGATCTCTAAATAAATTAATTTGGTAAAACTTAAACATACATTTATAACATCTACAAATTATTGATAATTCGCCAGTATATAGTTTGAGGTGAATGATGTAGTAAATTGCGCAAGCTATCAAATGGCCAAGTGGCTTAACATTTATATATAAAATTGGAATGAACTGATGCAGTGCATATTGGGGCAGAATCAAAATATTTTGGAAATAACCTAGTCATTTATAAACGGCTAGGCCGATTGATCCAAAATTTAACACAACCATAACAGAGGAGTATCTAAACTTAAGTTTTAAAGGTGGATGCCATACACCCTCCAGGGGTGGCGCTATGTGGTCTCAAAGTTGGGAACCTCGCAGCTTAAAATTCTTTTACAGCTTGCCGTTTCTTCAGTTTTATTCTGATTTTTTAAATTTATACATGGTCTTAAAGGTTTTGTCAATACCTAGAAAATAGTATCTAAATTAGCAAATAATTTTTTAAAATTATAGAGTTATAAGCATTTTAAGAAATATTGGGTACAAGTTTTTTCAAAATATTGGGTACAATTTTTACCAAATTTTTTAAAATTTTTTTTTATCTTAGCTAGCGAGCCAAATTCTAAATATTTTTGATAAATTTGAAGATTGTATCTTTACTGAGCTAAAACCTGGACGATTTTCAATTTAAAAAATCCAAAATTATTGCATTCATTTTTGTGCACTTTAGCTCAAAAAAGGCTATTAACCCTTTTTTATAGAAAGAAATTTTTTAAGGAATATATACAAATTTTATATTTTTGTATAAGCTTACTATATGTGTGTACGTTTAAAATAAAATTCGTATAAAATTGAACATCCTTGTAGAAGATGATGGTTCCACAATATGTACTATTTTACATCAAAATTCTGACTTCAGCCTATATATTCTAAAATGCCAACTGCTGTAATAAAGCTATATATGCTCCAAATTGTTTCTGAAAGTATTTTATGAGCCCTAGTCCGTATGTAGGCAAAAGAGTAAAAAATACAATTTTAGGATTTTTGGTTTTTATTTTGGGAATTGAGTAATTTACTTTTTCTTAATATTGCAGATTTTTTTTTGCCATTTCCTTTTACTTGATCAACCACACATCTGCAGAAAATTTTATTTGATTTGCTTAATTTTTAAAAATTTTATTGCATATTTAAACATTTTCCTTCCCTCAAATTTGCCCGTTTTTACCATAATTTTTCGAAATTTTCAATTTGTTGTAATATTTATTTTTTTTTTTATATATATATGAATATAACTGATGAAATTTCCTATCAAACAAAAAATGATTTACCTCAATATCATTTTTACGTTCAAAACTATGTGCTTTTAAATATGAGTATTGCCATATTTATCACGCTTTTATCAGTTCAAGTTACCATAACTGTACCATATCATAACATAAATCAAATGTCGTTTGTTGTTTCTGATTCCCTAGCATTATTTTCGAAAAAATATGGTCCGATAATTCAATCACACCAAACCGTGCATCTAAGAGGGTATAATTGTTGCTGATCCACTGCGCTTAAACTTAGGGTACCACAAATTAGCCAGTTCTGTTCAATAATATGTTCGTTTAATGCAAATGAGCTTCAGCATTCATAATGAGATTGTTCAAAAGGTTGTTCGATCAAAAAGTTATAAACATGTCAAATCAGTCAGCTAAAGTTGGCCCACCCTGTACTTTTTATAGCGGACACAATTTTAAATATTCTGTATAAATCGCTTACGGTTCAAAAAATAAAAATCAACCCTTTAATTTTTAAAAATTGTCGTTATAGCGGCCATAGTAATTAATATTCCTTCTATTAACAATTTAAGTGGAATCTATTACTGTTCAAAAACAAACCAGATACGTGAGAGGCACATTACTATTGGGACAGCCTTTGAGTTTTATTTTTTATACCAATAAACTAGCGCATATATTTAATTAGTTAACAGATGGTCGGTGTAAATTTGAAATGTATATATTATGGTTAAAAAGATAAGGCTGTATAAGTTCAAATTACGCTGCTATGGGAAACCCCTTTTGCTTTTAACATTGTTGTTATAGCGGCCAGAATAATAAGGGGTGATCCTTATCGAGGTTCCCTACTTTTTTAAAGAAAAAAACACGTAAAATTCAAATTTAATGGAGAATGTTTATTATCATTTGAAAGAACATTCTTTGGCATTTGTTTTTTAAAGAATATTTCTATCAAATGTTAGCCGTTACTACGACGCAGATGGTCCATCCATTGAGTCCAATTTTCTATGACTCGTTCCATGACCATTTCGAATGGTAACTGACGAATGACACACGTGATGTTTTCCTCCAAGGCCTGAATCGAAGCAGGTTTGTCTGCATAAACTTTAGACTTTACATATCGCCACAGGAAAAAGTCTAACAGTGTGATATCACACGATCTTGGTGGCCAATCGACCGTCCCAAAACGTAAAATTATGTGCTCACCGAAATGTTCTCCCAATAAATCCATTGATTGATGCGATGTGTGGGAAGTGGCGCCGTCTTGCTGAAACCAAATGTCGCCGAGCTTCAATTTCAGGCATCAAATAGTCGATTATCATGGCACGATAACGGTCGCCATTGACGGTTACGTTCGCACCGGAATCATTTTTAAAGAAATATGGACCGATGATTCCACCGGTCCACAAACCGCTGTTTTTTCTGGATGAAGTGGCAGCTCTTGAATCTATTCAGGTTGCTCTTCGTCCATTGAGCCAGAAATGGGCTTCATCGCTAAACAAAATTTGCCTCGAAGACGTAGGATCTTCTTGGTACTTTTCAAGAGCCCATAGAGCGATGCGTTTCAGGCGTATGTCTATCCATTATGAAATGCCAAACAATACTAAACAAAAATAACATGACAGCATGACACGACTCACGCGTGATCTGTCAAAGAAAGGCTACTGAAAAAAGTACCTCGAAAGAGATCACCCTTTAGAACTTGTTTTTTTGTTTTAATATTTAAAATATATCAATTACGGTTTTAGTAGCAAAAACAATAGGGCTACGTTTTTACCACTTGGGTTCTGCCCTTAAAAAGAAATTTTTAAAGAATACAAAGATGGATTTACATCCGACTGCAAAAAAAAATCACACATAAAATGTTCTATGTTTTTAAATTTTTAAATTTTTTCGACCAGTAGATCATGATTGAGGTTAAGGGTATACCGCCTAATTTTGGCAATGAAGCGGAGACTCCTTTAGCTTCAATTTATTTAAGGACGTTCTGTATACTCCGTATTCACAAAGCGAACTGATTTGGTTCATGGCATGTTTATTCTCTTTGACTAATGTCTTCCCCCTGATTCTATTGTTATCGTATTGATTCCTTTCGTTTAATAAGTCTACAAGATTTTCGTTAAAATAGTTTATTTCGGCCACTAAAACGGTAATGTTTAGTATTTCTTTTAAGGACTTTGTTTTTATAAACTTTTTAATAGACATTGCCAACCGGTAGTGATCGGAATCTTTACACCGACTGCAGGTAGTTAAGTACACTGGGGTAAATTTATAAAAAGGAGAAGTTCAACTTTTTAAAATTCCTTAAAAAATATTACAACATCTATAGTGACCAACATTTTTTATTCTATAAAACTGATAAAAGTTAAAAATAAAATTTAATTGCCAGCACTATAGAGTACAAAAACATGGTGTTTGATTATCTCTTTATTCTTGCGCTAATAGCAGTTTTTAAATACTTTTTTATTTTTATAATTTTGATCCTTTATCTATTTAATATTTTTTTCTGTTCACTATTCATTTTAATAACATCACGTCTGCATTTTTATGTCTACTACTATGCATCATGATGCAAAAAAAAATATAAAAAAAAACTAAAAAAGAATTTATAGGCTTTTGGGTAACTAAACTAAAATTGTAACTTTTTTTTGCTGACTGCTTAGTTGGTCGCTTCTTTTTGTAAGACTTCTCACGCATTTGCTTTTTTGTAGTTTTTAAAACTTGTTTTTGAAATTTAATCACATTTTAAGATAAAAATATATTTATATTTATATCAAATTGTAAAACAACTTCTTCTCCACTATATATACAACACACCTTAAGTGCAAATGTATAAGTCTATCGTATGTTGCTCAATAAGTCAGTCAGTCATAAAAGGAAGTGAGTAATTGTAGTAGAACGATATATAAAGGAGTTATACACTTAGATAAATATAACTTGTATTTTTGTATAATTGTACCAAATTTTATCACGTTATTCAAACTAAACCGTTTGACTTTGGCCCTGTCATTTAGTGGAAAATGATAAAATATAGAAAGCTATCAAGGCTATCTGTGTATGCAGTAAGTTTATAACCTAAGAGATGAGAACTAACCATAAAAAGTTAGTGGTTGGTAAGTTTTGGACTCACTTTCATATCGCTCAATGTGAATAGTACATTACGCAGTATAGTAATAGGTGCCACTAAATTAAGCTCTTTAAGGTTCCACTTTTCTATGCTTTAATGGGTACCAGTCAGTTAATTTATGCGGAGAAAATTAGCTCACTGATCCACTGAATTAATGGTTTTACAGTCTGAGATCATGGAGATTTAAACTTTATTATCAACTGAATGATGAATACTTTATTCATAGTAATAACTTGTTTATGATTGTAACTAACGATAAATTTTATTTAAAATTATAACAATTAATTTATTTAAAACAACTTCTCCTTTGCAGTAAGATGATGGTGAGTGCCATGATTCTTCTTCGTCTGATTCTTCAAAGACCTCTTCCGCATCTGAATCCTTTTCAGCGTTAAGTACAGGTGGAAGCATGAAAGAAATTGCTTCTTTCGTAAAAGTTAATGACCGTTTTTAGAGTGGGTCTAGTAAAGAGAGGGTCAGAACTTCGCAAAAGCCTATTAATAATAATTATGTTACACTATACCCTTGAAAACTCTCTAACAAAATTCTGCCTGCAAAGCCGGAAATGTTTGTTTCGTGCCGCAGACGCTTCTTCTGATAATAGCCCAATAGGCAACAATGCCTCATTCATAACAGTTGCACCATGTATTAAAATCTTGTTCAGTGTAGATGTCATAGGATGCTACTCATATAGAGATAATTCTTGCAAAAAAAACCGACTTCAAAACAGATAGAAGGGCACAAATTCTAAACTAAAAATGTAAGAAGTAATCTGTAAGAATTAGATTTGAATCAAATAAAAGATGCGCCAAACTTAGAGGGAAAAATGAAGACTATTTGAATGTCAAGCCTCTCCTCTTTTCATTCAAGCCTCTGTCTACGGTTTCACAGATAGGGGCACACAGATCAAATAACATCACATATTCGGACACCCTTTAATTTACAATGTTAAATTAAAGACCTGTTTTTATACGGGACTTGGCCATAAAGGTTCTTTGTAAATTTCAACTATCTGTCTATAACGGTTAAAAAGTTTAGCCATATATATCAAACTACATGAACAATTGGGACACCCTTTACATTATAATTCCAATTATTTATACTTTTTATCATACCAGAGATAGTAGTGGACATTCTGCCTAATTTTCAAGTGTTTGTGTTTAACGGTTCAAAAGATACGGCCATATAGATCAAATTACATAATTTATGGGGACACCCTTTAATTTCTAAATTCAAGTTTTATACTTGCTATAGTGGACTTTGCAATACAGGTTCCTTGTAAATTTCAGCTGTCTGTCTCTAACAGTTCAAAAGTTTGGTCACTCACATAGAATTACATTAACTATTGGGACACCCTTTTAGTTCCAAATTCAAATTTTATACTTTTTGTTATAGCTTACTTAGCACTACAGGTTCTTTGTAAATTTCAGCGGTCTGTGTACAACTGTTAAAAAGTATGGCCATATACATCAAATTAAATGAACTATTGGAGCAACCTTTAATTTAAAATTTTGAATATTTATACATTTTATTATAGCGGTCATAGTAATCGACATTCTGTCAAATTTTCAAGGTTTTGTCTATAACGGTACAAAAGATAGACCCAAATAGGTCAAATTATGTCACCTATGGGGACACCCTTTAAATTTTAAATTTATTTTTTTATTCATTTCTGCTACTGAGAGCTATAGCGACACGTAATTTTTTAAAATTTTAATTTGGTGCCCTTTGCGGTTCTTAATACACGTAAAAAACATGTTTGTTGTATGGGGACACCCTTTAATTTTTAATATAATGAACTGTTTATAAAATGGGACCAACCTGAAATCAAAGCCTTTCAAATAAAGGAAGAAATTTTAAAATCGGTTAATAAATGGCTGAGTTCTGCGGTTACATACATAAAAAAAAGCAACACTCAGACGAATAGATAACCTCCTTCTTTTTTGAAGTCGGTTAAAAAGTAAAGTTTTGCAGTATCTAAGCAATAATCGGCAAACTCATGCATTTGGATTTTCTGACCACTTTATATTACTTCAATAATAACCTTGATTCGGTATATGTATATCAAACTCAATTCCAATTATTTCTGCAGCTAATTCAGGATTGGAAAAAAATCTTCTGCTAGTGTTACCATTGTTGGTGTTTCCAAATCCAGCTTTCGGTACACCCACTATTAGCCCTAATTCACTTCTAAGTTCTTCTTGGATATTTTTTTTCCTCGCGTTAATAATGGCTTTGTCCGCATCAGATTTTATTTGCCATTTTTTCACTGTCAGGTTATATGACAGGTGTAATATGCTCTCAAATAGGCGAATTCTGGCGTGTAAAGTAGATAGTCCGAAAGAAAGGGCATCTAAGTCTATATCTCTTTTGATATTTAAATTGTTTTTTGTACAGGTAATAACAATGTTAGATGTAATGATATAAATAAAAAACATCTACCTTCAGTTATTAAAAACCAAAACATTTTATGAATATAAAGAGGTTTCTTACTTGTGTTTACCTATGCAAGATAAAAAAAAACAGAAAAAGGTGAAATTTTCAAAAAATCGCCAAACAATGGCACAAAAAGCGCAAAGTTTTTATTACAGTTTAAAAATAGAGATTGTATATTAAGTAGTGATATATAACATTTTTAGGATCGCAATGAAGATCACTCTTAAAAAGCTTTTTACTTTTTTTTTGAAAAAAAATTTTACAAAAAAAATCTTTTTTTAATTTTGAACGAAATTTTTTATTATTAAAAATTAAAAAAAAATCTAAAAATTAATATTAGTAGCTACTAATAAACCCTTTCACAGAAAAAAAATCAATAAAAAAAATTATTCGTTTATCCACAAAAAAAAATATATTGCAAACCTCTCAAAATCGTTTAAAGTCAATAAAAACGTATGCGATTTACTCAACTTTCCTAATTTCAACAGTATGCCAAAACGACAAATCTCAACATAATTTTGTTGTCTGTCAAGCTGCGTACTTAAATTTTTACATTTCTCAAAATTAATTTTTGGCCTAATGTCCGGCTAGATTGGCAAAATACCCCTCTGGGCATTGGTTGACTCATCATATTTACTTAGTGGTAGGACCACTGTAAGGTTAAGGCCACAAGCTAATCACTGTAGAAAATATGTATCACATTTCTTACACATTTCTTGAAACTACCGGGTAGATTGATACAAAGAGTACTGATGACGGACGTAGCTGTCTAGAAAATGCATTCTGCTTTGCTGGTATCTAATTATTCTTTATCTCTTTATAATTAAGAACTTAAGCCTAAATAATTAATTTATTAATTCAAAAATAGTTCAAATAAAATTCATATAAAAATGAAATCTTTTCTGAAAAAGGGTGACCTCATTTTTAACAGAAAAAAAAATTTCTTGAGGAATATATAAAAATTTTATATATTTGTGTATAATTTTGTAAAAGTGATGACCCTTGTAGAAGATGGACCTCCTTTAATTTGATTAATTTGTACCGGTAGGTAAATTTTTTAAATGTAATAATTAGATGATGACGTTCAATTACTGGCAGATGACAGGTGTCACGAATTGATAATGTTAACATGAACTTACAAAGAATCATGGATTGGTCATTATCCAATTTTCTTAATTTAAATACTACGAAAACTAGTGCGATGTGGTTTCCTGAGAGTGTTGTGGCTCCTCAACTTTAGGCAATATTAGAAGAGAGTTTGTGTTGTGTTATAAAACGTTGGGAGTGTACATTGACAATTCTCTTAATTTTGATAATCACGTGAATCTCATTATCAAAAGTAAATTTTGTTTT
This sequence comes from Phasia obesa, assembly GCA_949628195.1. Taxonomy (NCBI): domain Eukaryota; kingdom Metazoa; phylum Arthropoda; class Insecta; order Diptera; family Tachinidae; genus Phasia; species Phasia obesa. Next base: position 112,663,004 of record OX451219.1, read on the forward strand.
AAGGCGAATATATAATATTGAAATATAATTGCCAGATCCTGTTAGGAGACAAGTTGCTTTATCATTATGTTTATCAATTTTCTTATAAGGGTTAGGAATTTATTCCGGTATGTCGCAGCAAAACATTATGAAACCTAAACAAGGTTTCAATAGAGTAGAGATCCTAGAACGGTTTAGCTTTGGCCTGTCAACTCGAATTCATGCTTTAAATTTTCCTAGAAATTCTTCTCTTGTCATGAATAGATCGTTTGTAGCTCGAATGACAAGGCTATGGAATAAGGAGCGAAGGATTTTAAGATCAATAGCAAGCATATGTTGATATCGTAATTGTAATCACTATTTACTATGCTGCTAATTTACTGCAACATTTTGTTTATTGTTGCTGTTTTTTCACTTTCAGTATTTGTGCAAGGGGGGAGTATTTTAATATTTTAACTTTTATTTTAATTTTAATTTTAATTTTATTTTCATTTTAATTTTAATTTTAATTTTAATTTTAATTTTAATTTTAATTTTAATTTTAATTCTAATTTTAATTTTAATTTTAATTTTAATTTTAATTCTAATTTTAATTTTAATTTTTAATTTAATTTGAATTCTAATTTTAATTTTAATTCTAATTTTAATTTTAATTTTAATTTTAATTTTAATTTTAATTTTAATTTTAATTTTAATTTTAATTTTAATTTTAATTTTAATTTTAATTTTAATTTTAATTTTAATTTTAATTTTAATTTTAATTTTAATTTTAATTTTAATTTTAATTTTAATTTTAATTTTAATTTTAATTTTAATTTTAATTTTAATTTTAATTTTAATTTTAATTTAATTTTAATTTTAATTTTAATTTAAATTTTAATTTTAATTTTAATTTTAATTTAAGTACAATAGTAACGAGTGATTTTTTAAGAGCTTGAGAACTTTCTTTTTAAAAAAAAACGCATAAAATTTGCAAAATCTCATCGGTTCTTTATTTGAAACGTTAGATTGGTCCATGACATTTACTTTTTGAAGATAATTTCATTTAAATGTTGACCGCGGCTGCGTCTTAGGTGGTCCATTCGGAAAGTCCAATTTTGGGCAACTTTTTCGAGCATTTCGGCCGGAATAGCCCGAATTTCTTCGAAAATGTTGTCTTCCAAAGCTGGAATAGTTGCTGGCTTATTTCTGTAGACTTTAGACTTGACGTAGCCCCAAAGGTAGTCTAAAGGCGTCAAATCGCATGATCTTGGTGGCCAACTTACCGGTCCATTTCTTGAGATGAATTGTTCTCCGAAGTTTTCCCTCAAAATGGCCATAGAATCGCGAGCTGTGTGGCATGTAGCGCCATCTTGTTGAAACCACATGTCAACCAAGTTCAGTTGTTCCATTTTTGGCAACAAAAAGTTTGTTAGCATCGAACGATAGCGATCGCCATTCACCGTAACGTTGCGTCCAACAGCATCTTTGAAAAAATACGGTCCAATGATTCCACCAGCGTACAAACCACACCAAACAGTGCATTTTTCGGGATGCATGGGCAGTTCTTGAACGGCTTCTGGTTGCTCTTCACTCCAAATGCGGCAATTTTGCTTATTTACGTAGCCATTCAACCAGAAATGAGCCTCATCGCTGAACAAAATTTGTCACATTTGAACATTTCGAACCGAACACTGATTTTGGTAATAAAATTCAATGATTTGCAAGCGTTGCTCGTTAGTAAGTCTATTCATGATGAAATGTCAAAGCATACTGAGCATCTTTCTCTTTGGCACCATGTCTGAAATCTCACGTGATCTGTCAAATACTAATGCATGAAAATCCTAACCTCAAAAAAATCACCCATTATTTATATATTTAATAAAAACATTGGCTTAAGCCTATATGTTCCAAACTCCCAAAGCTGGGTTGGTAAAAAGAAGACTGCTGTTAAAAAAGCTACCAATTATTGCTAAAAGTATTTTATGAGCCCTAGTCCCTATCTGGAATTTATGCGTAAAAGACTATAAAATTAACAATTTTGTTTTTTTTTTTGGGAAATTGTGGTATTTACTTCACCTAAATGTCGCAGAACAACCGCTTTTCAGATAATTTGGAAAATTAAAAATTTTTTTCTTCTTTTTCACTACACATTTTATCCTGGTATTTACAAAACACCATTAAATTAACAACAACAAAATTTAATTAAAATATTATTAACCGGTTTGTTTGGCTATAGAAAAATCGCATTAAGAAACCGACCGCAGTAAAACTAACCAAAGTGATCACCCTACTACATTCTTGTGTCTCAGCCAAGCCCTCAACTAAATACATACTAGTACACATGTATGTACATATATATTAATTGTGGTTTTTCATGTGTGATGTTGATCAACATAAAGTCGCACTAGAGCAGCAGTTAAAAGATAAAACGTGAGGAGTTCATTAAAACGAACACTTTTTTATAAGTGGCACTAAAACAAAGACTCCGTGTTATTGAAACGCTGCAAACATGTGTAATTATAAACCACTTTTTGTTTTAAACCTTAAAAAGGGAGACTTTTATGACTGATGATGAACAACAAAATTTCAATCTTAACACTTAAAGTAATACATTATAATGGAACTAAATAGGTTTTGCATTTTTTGTTCTTTGAGGCTGAAAGATACTAAACCCAGCTGAAGGAGATCAATAAACCCAGCTGAAGGAGATCAATAAAGGCTGTTTTAGTTCAGCCCATATCGTTTTACCTGATGGTTGGTTGTTATCTAGTTAAAACTGAATAAAATTTTCGACTGTGAACAATTACAAAGGTATAATAGAAAATTATTATTACAAAAACAAAGAAGCGGATAAAGCATATGGTATTAAATCAGAATGTGGTTATTAAATTCATAAAACCGAATAGCACTTAATTTCATATCTTACTATTTGAGCAGTCTAAGCTTCATTTAACTAATCAAAGTCAGTGCTGAAAATTTTTTTTAAGAGAAATAACACCTAAGCAATTATTGCCTAACAATTAATTGGCTTACTTTCTTTGGAAACGGATACAATAAATAGACTGGTAGTGAAATAGAGGAGAGCTTCATTTTGAAAACTCTGCAATTTCACTTCATAATTATTTTTAGAACAGTCTTGCAGTATATCTGGTGTCAATTAGGCGCCTTATTTTGAAGCCGTATAACCATTTTATTCCTAACTAGCTATTCCCACACACGTTGTGTGCGTCCTAAAAATTTTTTATTCAATTTTGCTTTGAAAGTAAGCCACACCAAATTTTTACACTCTTACGTATTTTCATTATATAAAGGTACCCACCCCTGGATACAATTCTAAAATTTATATAAAATTCTAAAAATGATTGTAAAGTTCTGTAGAAGGTGTCTAAAATATTTTAATAACAATATAATTCCACAAAGTAAAAATACAAATCAAATCCAAATTTTATTCGATTGTCTATTTGACAGTAAGTAATTCATATTTTGAAACTATTTTAAAACAACGCCATTTGATGCTCAACTGTGTTTAAAATATTCCGCTTGTCATTATTTTAAAATAGCGCCATCTGTTGCACAACCGTTTTTAAAATATCCCGCTTTCAAAAATAAAATATGCCTTAAGGTATGCAATACCTTTAAATCGATAAAAAAAATCGGCATACTTTCACTGCATATTCTACACATTCTCTTAGAAAAGAGATGTTTTTGCAGAATAAAAAGTATCCTATATTGGAATCAGAATACTAAGGTATCTTTTTATCCATCTAGTAGTTTTTACGTATATATATAGATTTATATAATTCTATAAAAATCCGGGATTTTTTATATATAAATTTATTTTTGAAAGTGGGATATTTTAAACATGGTTGCGTAACAGATGGCGCTGTTTTTAAAATAATGATAAATTATAAATGCTTTTAAACGTTTAGGTCGCTCGAAAGAGGTCGTCACACCAGATAAAACGTATGAAGAGATATTGGATGATCGGATAATAAAAGTGTGCCAAGTGGTTGAGGCTGTAGGCCACTGTTGCCAATTTGGAGATTTTGCAGCAAAATCTAGCGTTTTTGCATTGCCAATTGTGGGGAAAATGGTCTCTTAGCGGCTAGCGGGAAATCTAGCGATTTTTAAATTTGTTTTAATAGATACAATTTTTGTCAATAAAATGGCGGAGCAAACACTTTTATTTGTACAGAGTGACATACCCCCGGGGGTTCCAATTGTCACTGCAGGAATGGCAAATGCTTTGACTCGGTTCACTCGGGGAAAATAGGGGCACCAGACGCTAGGGTTCCTAGAGCCTAAATCTGGAAGAAAAGTGCCCAAAGGACTAGTACCACGAGAATCGGTGGCCCCACAGAGAGCCTATCCTCTCTGTGACCGGTTATTGGTGAGGTCCCCTTCGGAGGTACACGTGGTGGTTGTGGTTTAAGATCGATTTATGTAGGTAAGGTGCAAGGTCGATCAAGTGTGCTCTTGCACTTTCAACAGACGGAGTTTGGATAGTCTCCAAACCCCTAAGCAAGAGGTTATAATATGGATCTAGGCTTGCCTTGGAAAGGCTTGCCATATTGTATAAATTGCTACTCATTGTGACTGTATACACACAAATTGCGATTGGTGGCAATCGTAAAGTGTTGTTATACTACACAATGGGGGCGCTAGTCTACGTCTTTATTTCACTCGGTGTTAAGAGCACCGTGGGATAAAGCCACCGTGGCAGGAGCCCACGTTAATCTTGAACAGATCTGTACAGAGTGACAGTCAAAACTTATTTTCATGAATTTTTGGTTCTTACATCTTCCGTGCAAGAACCATTATCTTATTTAAAGTTAAAATAAGATATACATAAGTGCCAAATAATTAGCTCTGGGTTAAAGTTTTTTTTACAATATTTTTTAAAATATTTACATATTGTATTGAATACCGTAAGTAACATCACAAAAATAATGTTATTATTTGTTTTTAAAAAATATATGCGACGAATTACTCCACCAGGATGAGATGTAAGCAAAACAACAATTTTATCTGGATGTGCTCCGGTAGGCAAGTAAGTATTCTTGTCTTTTAGTTTGCGGGTTGCATTTGTGTCACTTCAGCAAAAGGTGTGTAATTTAATTGCAACTGTATTGTAACAAAAAAGCCTGAGGGAAATAGGTTCTTACAAACTTTGTGAGGATTTTCGACATTCCAAGTTATGTGTGCTTACATATGTAACCATTTAGAATAGGTTTTATCAATAAACGTTGAAAATAGAATTGTATTAAAAATGAACTAAGCAGGCTGTTGTCGATTGGATTGATTAATTGAAACTAAATTTTCTAAAAATTTTACAAGTTGTTTCTCAAAGAATTAATTGTCAGAAACGAATAAATATCTGATAAAAATTGCTTTAAAGTTTGCCAAGAATGCGACCAGCTGTCGATTAACTAAATAATTTCCTTTAATTTTTATTGAATTTCCCTTAGTCATTATACAATCGAATAATATCCATAATTAAATGGCATAACCTACTGAACGCAAATCGCTTCAGAATTTAAATATACTAGAACTTAAATTTAATTTTTATATTTTTGGCTATTTTTTTATTTTAATTACCGCTAAACAAAAAATTTTGCGGTTTTTGGCGTTTTTCAGTACAAATTTGGTGGGAAATCGTAAGAAAAAGTTGGCAACAGTGCTGTAGGCATCTCAACCGAGCGCGTATATGAAATTTTACATCAATGCTTGGCTATAAAAAAGTTATCCGCTCGATGGGTGCTGCGATTAGTCACACTCGACCATAGCCGTAATCATGTTACCACTTATTTACAAGCAATGGCAATGTTAAAGCACAATCTAAACGAGCTTTTAAGCTGTTTTTTAACTATCGATGGAACATGGATCTAAAACAAAATATCAGAGGGTGAAGAACAGTCTCTTTGGTGAGACCATGTTTCTCGACCGTTAAAAAACGACTCAGAAACAAAAACTCGTTGGGATTAACGCTTGATCATTGCAAGACACTTCTTGTAAGTGGTCACATTAAAACTATTCGTTTCTTTGGGTGAACCCAAAAGGCTAGGATTGGTAGGTCGGATAAAAAGGTCATGGTCAAATGGATTATCTTTCAAAAAGGGTAAAATGATTGCCGGAAAATATATTTTTCAGAGCGTTTTACTGATGTTATGTTGATTTAAAGTAAAAATTACTTCTTGTAGCGAATACTAAAGTGATGTTCCGTTAAGACTATGCATGGAACTTTGGTTAAAATCACTGACTTGGACTACGAACTACTCCCCCATTCAGCATAGTCTGTGGATTTAGCCCTTTGCCATTATGTCTTTCCTTAAAAAATCTTATTATTTGAAGAAAAAAAAAAAAAAAACACTATAAATAGGATTGTTAAAAAATTAAAAGTTTTTTTAGCAGAAAAAATATTCTTTATTAAAAAAGCCAAAGAGTTTTAAAATTGCTCTCATAGTACCCTTTAAACAATGTGTTACAAGGAGCAAAAAAAAAACAAACATTTAAATTAATAAAAGATTATAGCCCTCATAAACTTTTAAAATCTTCCAGTTGCTATTAAAGATCTAATAAAATTTACTTGAAAAAAAGTAGGTTCCAATTTTCATTCGTTTGAACCTCGTTAAAAATCCAAAATAAAAAAAAAGTTTTCTATTCTTTTTAATAATCAAGAAAAGAATAAAAAAAATTTAAACGTGACAATCATTAAACCAGTAAATTTTAGGAAGCTTTTTCTTATGATTTTTACAGGAATTGCGCAGCTGCTTATGCAAACACATGTTAATTTTTTATATTCACATTTTCTAATATTTAGACATTTAAAATACAATCATAAACATTTTTACTAACTGGCCATTTAAGAGCTTTTTTAAGATGTTCTTGTCAGTAAATGTCAAAATGAAATAGTGTCTAGTCAACTTTAACTTCAACTTCAACTTCATACAAACATTTATTTCTTTAACTATACAAACACACATGTTAATGGCAAATGTCTTATTGGTTTTCTTCTTTTTTTTTTAAGAAAACAAATCTTTTTATTTTTTGACTACAAAAGACACATTTGTAATTTTTTTTTAAATTGCCAGTTTTAAAATCTTATCGCGAAATCGGCCACTATGTAATAACTGCGTTTATTTGCTGGTCATTATAAAATCACTTAAATTCATTTTGTTTGCTTTTGTACACATTTTCTCTTAGGCAGCCAGGCCATTAAAGATAATTTTTGTTTGAATGAAAAATGATTGAGAAGACTGTGTGTTGTGTTGTGTTATTTTTGTACATTTGACGAATCTTGTTGTTTTGAATGGAAAAAGTGTTTTTCTCAGCGAAACTTTAAGTTTCACACTTTTTATGATGTTTTGAAAAATATAAATCTGGTAAAACGTCATGTCTTCATGATAGCGAGGCACTAAAAAAACTATGACACTTCTGTAATTGATAATGAATTTGTGTCCAATTTCAGTCCTATTTTCATAGACTTGACATTGAATTTAAACAACTTAAAACTTGTTTTCAACTAGAGATGGGCAACTCTCATGTGATTAGCGTAAAATATACGTGATCGTAATAATTTTTTATTTTACTCACGTGAGCGTGCATATCTCTCTAAATCGAAGCTGCGAAATCTGGCCTAAAAATAAAAAAGAGCAAGTTGCAGCACCCTAAACTTCAACAAATTTCACGTACAAAGCGTTAAGCTAAAATAAGTAAAAGAAGCATTCTAACGCATGTGGACGGTTGTAGACACAATGTACCTTATCGAATCTAAGGCTAAGCAGCATTTTTTTGTATTTTCAGGGCGTAGCAGCCTGTATTGAACTGAAAAGCTATCTCGAAATATACAAAGATCGGGATCTTCAATTATTTCGTCAAGTCCGTACTTTTATACGCCTGTAGATCTTGGAACGCATCACCGCATGACATGAAATCTCCAAAGAAGAGCTGCTGTTGATGGAAACCCTCAGCGCAACACTCAAAAAATTGACCTACCATCGCACACTTGCCGCCGGCAACTCAAGAATGAAGTCATCCGTAGTCGAATGGAGAGGGTTCGTTGTGGCCCTTCGCAAGTCAGCGTACATGAATAGAAGTTTTACGTGATTAGTACGTGATTTTGTTTATTTTTTTTTTTACTACCTGTGTCCGCCACGTCGTGGGCGTCCTGATAATATATTGCTCGATTTTGCTTTGAAAGTATTGTAAGACTTACTTATAAGAGAAAAATGCAACTAAACTAAGAATAAACTAACAATAACAGAATTGTATAGCCACACTCAAGTCGTAGTAGTTTGGTAAGAACAAAATTTTAAAAATTAACGCTAAATAACAAAAATAATGTAATCGCATAATTACCTACGTATGTATTTCACAAAATAACCAAATTATACAACACGTACGCGACTTAAAACAAATACAAATTTTATTCAATTGGCTATTTTGCAGTAAGTAATTCATATTTTTTTTTTAGTGCCATCTGTGTTTAAATATCAATAATTAAAGGTGCCGTGCCGTAGTAACTAGTTAAAGCGATCTGTGTTTTAAAATATACAACTTTCAAAAATTAAAGGTTAGGGTGCTGTAGCTTAAGTGACTACTAAGCAATGGACACGAGTTCAATACTCAGCTTGTGGCAACGTCAATTTTTCTGATATGTATTAATTTTTCTTTATAATAATGCATATCACAGTGCCCTCCTTCGGCGGTATTACCACATAGTAAAGTAAGTAAAATAATTATAAATTGGTTATGTTAGCTTCAAACTAATTAATAACACCAGAGGCGCTGCATTACTGTTCTAAAAATAATCATAACGTGCAATTGCAGTGTTGCCAGAAGCGAAGCTTTACTATCACACTAACCATCTGTCTTATCTAATCCTATACCTTTCCAAAGTAAGTAACCCCGTTAATATAGTGAGTGTTACTTCTCTTTTCTAAAAAAAAAAAAAAAAAAATAAGGGTGCCATGCCATGCCATGCTCTACTAAGCAGTACTTAGTTTCGCCTTAAGATATGCTACATATCAGTTTATGTATTTTTTTACTTTATAAAAAATAAAGTATTTATATCCGGTAGTTCAACTGCGTACTTTCACTGCTTTTTCTCCACTTTCTATTGGAAATAAGATATTTTTGAAAAGTATCTTTTATTGGGAACAGGATACTTAGGTACCCCCTGGATGGATTTTGTTAAAATTCATCCAGTAGTTTTTACGTGATACGAACGTAAATGAAAAACAGACAGACAGACTTTATATAATTTTATATTATTATTATTATTATTATTATTATTATTATTATTATTATTATTATTATTATTATTATTATGATCTATTATTTTTTATATATAAATTTATTATTAATCAAATAATTTTTTGTGTTAACATCTTTTTCAATTTAACCTGTCTGATTATAATACTGTAATTTATAAGATATTGTATATTGTTGTGTTAGAAATCCAAATATTAATAAATTAAACAATTAAACAAACAGACGGAAATGATTTACTACTTTATTATATGTATAGATTTTTTGCTTTAAATTAACTGCATACACAGAAATGTTTTTGCACCAATGAAAGATTTTAATTAGTTTTAAATTAAAACTCAATTAATTATTTAATTGATTCAATTATATATTTGTTTAAAACAGAACAAAAAAAAAATAGATCCTAATTAAACAGATAATTGAATCAGTTAATTATTTAATTAAATTTATATCTGAAACCAATGTGTATGTGTATATTTTTTCTTGTATACTGGATAGGCCAGATAACACTTTTAACATTAATTTATATTCATTATGTTTACATATTAAATATATTTTATGGCAATTATGTATGAAATATGACATTAGACCAATGTCCACGATTTTTCGCGATACAGATACAGGTAGGTTTTTCCCAAGCCATTTTCCATTACCCAATGTATAATGTTTCTATTTAAAGCTTTAGCATTTCGTCTCGAATATTTACTGCCCATGAGAAAGAGGCGAAAGTAGTTAAATCTGGCTAACGATGTGATCAAGGGAAATCTGATTTTTTTAAAAGTAGAAGTTATCCAAAAATTTTACACAGCAGGTTCATAGTTTTCCTAGTTGTGTGCGCAATTGCTATACTGTTAGCTAAAAACACATATTAGTCATCAACAACATCGATCACAATTCTGTCATCAATGCAATGGCAAACAGACATCAAATACATGGTAAAAGGAGATTAATGTAATGACAATTGTCATCAATAAAATAAATATTTTATATGCAATAAAATAGTTTTGTTTAGTTTTTTTTTTCAAGAGAAATAACACTTAGCAGTTTCTAATACCTAATAATAAATTCCATTAACACTGCCAGAAGGTAAGCTGTCGGTTTCAATTCCGGAGAAAGTAGGAGGATTTCAGACAACGGGGTATCTCTTAGCCTGAATAAAATAAATTCGTTCCTTCAGCGTAATAGGAGGTAGCCTGTAGGTCTGATGAGTAAAGGCATTATCAACAAAGCTACTATCGATAAAAGCTCTTTCTGGGGAGTAGCACACTATGAAATACGAGTGTTTTACCTTCTTTTGAATGGGAAGGAGTAGATAGGATAGGTATTGGATAAGCCGCACTTTTTTTTAACAATTCTGTACTGGCATGTTATATTTTTTTGTAAAACAATGTTGCAGCGCCTCTGGTGTTAAGTAGAAGTAGTAATTAGCTATTTTATTTTATTAATTATTTAACTTCGCCGACGATTTATTGAAATTAATAGATAGCGACTAAGGAGGATGTTGTGATACATGCCTGTATATCTATCAGAATAAAATGTATATATTGTTAATTGGCAATTACATGCTTAGGGTTCAACGTGCTAATTTACTAAGTTATAGCACACCCTTATTTAGTTGGCACTACGTTGCATATTTTTTTACTATGACACCACATAAGATGACTCAGTGTCATCAATAAGAAGTCAAGGTATTATGTTCTTGTTTGCTTGATATACGCATACGCATGCGCATCTTGTCATAATATTGATGACGAATTTACTTCAATACGACATTTTTATTAATTTTTTAAAAATACTTTTAAGAACGAAAATTAAAAAAGATTATTAATTCTTCTCTCATCTGTTAAAAGTTTGAGAAAAAAAGTCAGCTAGAAAAATAAGAAATCGGGTAGGAGAAATAAGAAAGCAATAATACACTCCGGAGTTAATGTAGATCTTTGTAGATCAATTAAAAACCTTGGACATACCTAAAGTCACAAACACCCTTTTGTCCAAATAAAAGTTGGCAATAGAGATTTAGCCAATAGATCGCATTACATAGTGCATAACAAATTTGTTCAGTATCTGTACCGCATTCAAAGAGCAGCAGCTAAATCAAATGTTTCTTCTATATTTTTTACTACAGTCAAGTTCGCACACAAGGCATTGCAAAAACAAGTGCCATTCTGTAAGTTAAATTTTATTAAAATATAAAAGATTAAAAATTCTTTAAAAAAACCAATAGCAATTAAATTTAATTAGGAACTTTTAAAAAAGGGTCAAACAAACACGGAAGCATAAAATCACGGCAAAGAAGCCGAAATACCGCATGCTAAAATATTATATGCCAAAATGGGATTCAACATACCCACAAAGCCTTTTACAAAAGGTTTAATGCAAAAGTAGTTGTTGTTTAAGTTAAAATTTATTTAAACACTCTTATGGTAGAAAACTATTTGTTTATAGATTTTTATTTGCTAAAGTGCGAGAGGATGTCAATGAGTCTTTACAAACTTTTTTTTAAATCCTCTTCAAAGATTTTGAAGGTTAAAAATTAATCTTTGGAGATTTCCGCAATTGTAAATGATCGAGATTTTTTGAAATGTGAAAGCACGTGCTCCAATCTTATTCTTGGATGGGAGATAAAGGGCTACCACACAACATAACTCCCTTGATCATAACGAGAATTCCTTACATACTTTTAATGGCACCCTACACTTACCTTTACAATATTTTTTAATTATACGCTAAAGGGGACTAAGGTGGATGAGTGGAAATAAAACAGTCGTTCAATTATTTTCCTACATTTCATCAACTTATTACGGAATATTTCAATAAATTCATTTTATTAAAGACAGCTTAAATCATATAGTATGTAATGAACTAATTTGCCGATTTTTTTTCTTTCTTTCTTTGTTTTCTTCCAGGCAGAAAAAAGTGAAAATAAATATTTATTGCCAAGACTTCTATTTCATTTTTGGATAAAATATAAATTGATTAAAACACGAAATGATCGAAACACGAACTTGTAACACCACTGTTGCTGAATGTTCTAAGTGTTACCACGCCCATTTTTCCAATATAGCCAGTTCTCTGCTATCTGATACATTAATATAAGGACTCTGCCTATTATAGTTCTCTATGTACACGTTAATAAGTTTTCATATTGTATGGTAGGTACCACGCCTACTGTTTCAATCCAGACAGTTTTTTTACTATGCATATTAATGAGAGTATTGGTCGTTCAAAGTTCCAACACTCTATGTCTTACACTGCCCTAGGCACATGATAATAGTTTTTCAATTTGTATGGGAGGTACCAACCACACTTCTTCAATCTAGTCTATCTTTTGCTAGACCATGCATATTCAATTTTAAAACTATTGCAGTTGCTGATGCACACGATAACAACTGTTCACTTCGTATAGAGAGTACTGCGCTCAAAATTCTAATCCAATCTATTATTTGCTGAACTGTTGTGCAAATTTTTAAGACTCTACCTATTATAGTTATATAAGTACTTGTTAATAATTTTTCACTTTGTATGGGAGGTACCACGCCCACTATAGCAATCAAGTTAGTGTTTCGCTAGACTATTTAGATTTCAATAGTCTACCTATTATAGTTCCCAACTAACAGGATGATAAATATTAACTTTGTATTGGAAGTGCCACGCCCATTTGAAATAAAAAACTTTTAAAATTGCAGCAATATCAGTCCAGTGATTTTGTCAGCTTTAGTATCCCGACAAATAAACACATTTTATATAATAAGCGGCCCCAAACGTGAAACTAACTGTTCACCGAACTCGCCACTCAATTGGCCTATTGTTTCACGTGCTATGTGGCAGGTAGCACCGTCTTGTTAGACAGTTCCAGCTCTTCCATTTTGGGCAAACAAAAAACTTGTAATTAATGCACGGTAGGCCTCGCAGTAACGTTCCTAACTTCTTCAATAATGCCACCAACAGTCTACACCAACAGTGCATTTTTCAGGATACATTGGCAGTAGTTGCAATGCTTCTGGCAGCTCTTCAGACCAAGTACCGCAATTTTGCTTGTTCAATCAGAAATTAAAGAAGTGCACGATGCACTTTCTTAACCGAGCATGAATTTCGATAATAAAATTCGTTTGTAAGTCGATTCATGATTATTAAATAAAGACAAAACAGAACACGTCTAACAGTAACATGTTACCAGAAAATAGCTGAGCTGCCAAAAACAGAGTTTCCAAAAAGAAAGTTGTCAAAAAATCACACTTTAGATAGATATAAATTAAATACAGCGTGTCTCTAAAGAAATTTGTATTTGTTTAGCTAAGAGTCTGAACGCATCGAAACTTAGGAACCTGCGGTTTAAGTCAATCGCTATGGAGTCAAGTCAGGCGTTATGTGTGTGTTAGAGTTCAGCAAAACTGGTTATTTGGCGACTGTAATAGAAAGAAGATTCTGCAATGCAACAGTTTTTGCACCACTCACATGATTCGAAAATTATATTTCTCATACGAAAATAGATAATCATGTTTAAAGAGAACACGACACAAGATTGGGAAAACCAAAATCGGAGCGACCAACATCATCAAGAAGAGCAGAAAACGTGTAAAGTGCGAAACCTATAATCGAAACCTATGAATTAGGAAGTACTAAAGCAGTTTAAATGTGCATTACAGCGCAGTTTAGGTAAATATCTAAAGCGACATCAAAAGAAAATTCAATTGGTACAAGAATTAAAGCCCCAGAATGCCAGTCAGAGGCTTTGGAAATCTTATTTGCACAAGGGGTGACATAAATTAGAATATAAAAGTACATTTCTGCAGAAATATGTCAAATCTAAAGAGTATGTCAATTAAATGATGCCTGCCATTTCCTGATAGAAAGTCTATTTTCTAAGTGTTCTGTCAAGCCTCTAACGCGAGGGTTTACATTTGGACGATATTATTTTTAAGAAAGAAATCCCAAAATTTATGTTTAAATAAGTAATACACATTGATTCCATTAAGGACCTATTATTTATTATTTAATCTATCCACTAAACATAAACACTCTTTTGAGACTCATTGTACTACACATTAGCATACTCGATTGTTAATGTGTAGTACAATGGCGTCCAGATTTTTTCGCGAATGCCGGACATCTCTAGATGAGATTTTCTTTTTTCGTGTATTATTTATTGTATCTTGAATATCACAGTGCAACACGGAAAAAAATAACCATATACGGACACCACTACGTGATAAAAGACCAAAAAAAGGACCCCTGTCTCCCAGTTTTGCCCAAAGTCCTCCAGGTTTTTTTATGGGCCCTCAAAGATGTGGGGCCACGATGTCATTTTTGCAAAAAAATGATCATTTCCTCAATCTCATATTTTGCAAACCGTTTGAAATTTTGATATACTCTCTGAGGCAAAGTTTTAGCTCTTGTCATAAAGAACAAAAATTGTTAACATATAAAATCAAATATCATATAAAATCAAAATAAATACAAAATCAATCTTAACACCGTTTAGGTAGCGCTTAGATAGCCGCAAAAGTGAAAAATTGCTACCTATGGACCTGAACAGGGGAAAAAAAGGTAAAAAAAATTGAATTTTTTAAAGTTTTTTGCGATTTTGACCTTGAAGATGAAGTTTTTTTTGATTTTATATGTTCACAATTTTTGTTCTTTATGACAAGAGCTACAACTTTGCCTCAGAGAGTATATCAAAATTCCAAACGGTTTGCAAAATATGAGCTTGAGTAAATTATCATTTTTTTGCAAAAATGACATCGAGGCCCCACATCTTTGAGGGCCCATAAAAAAAAATCTGGAAGACTTTGGGCAAAACTGGGCGACAGGGGTCTTTTTTTTTGGTCATTTGTCACATAGTGGTGTCCGTATATGGTTATTTTGCCACGACTTAAAAAATTACACAGTGTGTATATTTAAACTAACAATAATTACTCATACATAAACATACTTGGTAAATTCAGCCGGTTCTACACAAAAATACTGCTATCATTTGCGGATCATCCTGTGATGTGCGGCCTAGGAAAGCAATATCCCTTCTGTTTATTCAAATGTAACAGGTTCATTTAGCTATGTTACGCACCAAAGGATTTGGATGAGTTTCAAGCTTTTTTAAATACGTTACTGCATGATGATCTAGATGAGTTGGCGAGTCATTACAAACTGGAACTCTTTTTGGTACTAGGGATGTCCAGGAATATAATTGCAGTATGACTGCAAGAAGACTATAAGCCTGCTGAGAACCCCTCGAAGACAGGTGGGCACACTACTGGCCGAGTTGACAGGACACTGTGTCATTGGTATCCACGCTGGGAGTTTAAATGTAGCACATAATGAATACTGTATAAGTTGTTAGCACGAAGAGTAATAAGAGACGGTGAAGCACCTCCTCTACTATATCACCTATCTACTGAATGGGTGGCGTTTCTTGGCAATCCCAGCCTTCAAGTCCTGGCAGACCTATCGGGCTGCAATATCAATAGAGTAAACTTATTTACACGAGCTTCGGAATGGTTTTTAATTTGGATCTTTAGGATTTCTAAGGATGTTCCGTTACATCCCTCTTTGAGGCGTCACAAAGGAACTTCAAGGATATAATTGAGTCAGGTTTGAATTATAAAACCGGTGACCTGTGCAACCTAATCTAATCTTAAAACCCTAATAACGTATTTTCCTAAAAAATTTCAAGTTGTCTTTTAAAATGAAATAATTTGGTAGACTTATGTAGTTACCCTCGTTAGCAAATCTCGTTTAAAACAGTGTCTAAAAGACATCTTAAATCAATAATATGTACCACCCATTTAAACAAATTGAATATATTTCAAATATTTTTTTAACAACTCCTAACGCTATTGACCCAATAACCCACAACATTTATTCCAACAGACGACAATTAAAACAATGCTCAATTGAAATACTACAAAAAAAAAAAAAAAATAAAATAAAACATTTATTTAATTTATTCATTTGTATTTAACAGTTGAAAATATTTATCTGTTCCTTGGGACTCATGCAACAAGTGCCAATGGCAGCTTTAGAATTTAAAAAAGATACTCGTCTGTAGTATGACCACGACATTTTATTACAAAAAAGTCGTTAAGTAATTTTTTGGTTTTGCCAACTATTACATGAATTTTAACTCTCAGGAAAACGATTTACACACATTGTTGTATTAACTGCCCATATTTTAAGACGACGAATAAAAGGCAGAAGAAAAAGCCAAACATTTTTGGTATTTAACTTTTCGTTTCGGCTGTGATATAAGATTATGCGAAAAAAAAGAAGTATTTTTACTTAATAAAATTCTTCAAGTCATTTGGGATATTCACTCTTTAAGCTGAGTAAATTGCCTAAAGTAGTAACTTGTACACTTCTGTTTTTGGTCGTTAGTCAATCACAAGAGGTGAGTGAGTCAAATGGAAAAGTGGTTTGTGATTTTATTATTCCATGTTAAGTGCGAGTACAACTGTAAATGTCGATATATCGGTGCATTTATATAAATGTGCCTGTGTGTGTATAGAGATGTGTGATTATCATATGTTTCAGTTATTTGTATTTATTTGGTATTTGATTTTTTGGACTTTTATTGGTTTATTTTTCAGTTTTTTAATACTGTTGTGCAATCAATTTGTACTTGACAAGCGTTTCAATCACACTATCAACTGTATGTTTTTAGCTTTTTCTTATCCATTCGAACAATATGTACAAAAAAAAATATATAAATGCAACAAGTCACAAAAAGGCTGCTCCAATAAAAGTATTTTTCTTTGTTCATATTTATTTATTGCATTTTGAAATATATTTCAACTAACAATAAGTGTTTATATCTTAAATTTAAATTGTACTTTCCCTTCTTTCCTTCCTCTGTGATTATAGTTAACTGAAATGTAATTTACAGCAACCCTACTTTCATTGAGTCACGTGGTACAACCAGCCTTTAATCTTGACTTTATTGATTTCAGACTGGCGACTGGTAACTATCGGCCGTATTTCTCATCAAGCAGGCTCTAGTAATTGCTAACATTTGTTCAAGGTTCAGGTCCCCCATGGCATCCACATTTAACAAGCTTCTACCAGTCTTATGTTAGCCAGTGCTGGACATTCACACACAATGTGCGCTGCCGCACATAGCCTCTTCCCGGCACAGTCTACCAGTATCATCCTCAATTTTCATCTTGGCTAGATGATACTTAAAGTTTCCATGACCTCAAAGTACTTCTATTATATTTCAGCACATTATTGGTCTTCCTGCCCATACATGGACTTTTTGAGCACCATTCGAGCCTGCCTACACGTAGTGGCACATAAGCTAGGATTATGTAGCACATAAGCTCACATTATGCCATTATCCAGTGCTACTAAGGATTATGATCCACAGAAATTCACTGCAGATCGCCCTTTTGCAAGTTGGCCCCCCGCTTCATTCCCAGCAACAATGAGATAACATTAATGATACCTCATTGATTGAGGCACAGCTGTTAAGTTTTAAAACACATTCCAGCACTAGTTTGGAGTACTCGTTCATCTGTCGCGTACGTTTTATAAACGACTGGTTGTCGAGTACACTGAAAACCTTTCTTCCCTGCACCCGACATTCCAGCTGATGATCCAAGCAAAGAACCATTAGTAAAAATGCTTATGTCGTTCTCCATACAGTTATTGTGTATAAAGCCTTCCGCAATAAGTGTCCGATGCATTCTATCGACTATCTATCTTTTTACTAACTATTTCCAGAATGCTCTTATACCCTATTATCGGTTAAAAAACTATGCCAAATGGCATTGCAAAGCTGACAATGCTGCCGTTGGCCTAGTGTTTAAGTCCCACGGCCGCAATGCCAACATTTCCCTAATTGCCTCTGTTGGAGCTTGAATTTTGATAATAAAATTCTATAATCTGCCAGCGCTGTTCGTTTGTCGATTCATAGTTAAATTATAGACCCAACTAAACATGATTAACAGCTGAGCTACTAAAATCAGTGTTACCAAAAATAAAGTTGCTATAAATCAACCGTTTTATAGAGGCTTAAAATTTAACAGCAAGTATTAAGATTAAATTATGTCCCCATAAAAGACGTAGTGTTTCCAGACAAGATATCAAAATTAGGATGTATAGATATAGAATAGTTTATCTTTTATTTTTTAACACTACTGCTAAAAAAAAGTCGCCCCTTTACAAATTTTTATTCCATTTTATAGACTATTTTATTCTATATGATGGACAATATAGTAATATTACCTTTTAGAAAGGCTCCATCCACAAAATGCTTAAATATTATGAAACTAAATCCTCTCAACACTATCTAAGCGACTACAAGGAAAAATTCTGTCTGATGGTCACTTCTTATCTAAACTTCTTTTAATTAAATTTTTTTTTAATTTTTGATAACACATTTTGGTTGACAACCTGTACATTCATACTTCATTACACGATTTTGCTTATTTTTTTTTATTATAATTTATTTTTTGCTCAAAAGATGTCAACATCAAACATGTGTACTTTTGTCGTTGTTGTCAGTTGGTTTGCTGGTCTTTGGACTGTCTTCTGGACACACCTTAACAACATTTTAATTTTCTTCTTTTGTATATTCTTGGTTTGCAACTTTTTGTAATTTTTTTTATTTTTTGTTTTTTGTTTGTTTTAGTTTTGTTAAGCTCATTTAGAATTAGGCTTTTTTCGAAGTGCGGTTTATTTTTTTTTCTCATATATTTTCCCATATACGCGCTCTGAAAACAAACATGTGTAATAAACTACGGGTTAGATAAATATTAAAAAAAAAGAAACTGAAATTACAAACGAACAAATGTATAGTTTCCTACATTATCGCAGTAAGCAAATGTTCCAAGGCGCAGTTAGTGGGGGCTTTTTTGGAAATAATATATAGATGAAATCGTAATAAGTTTATATTCACTACTAGAAACTCAGGTATAATGACTCTTAGATGTCGTAATCTTTTTATGTTTAGCTTATTTATATTAGAAATTAAATAAAATAAAGAATTAGAATTAGAATTTTAAAACTGTAACTTTGGTATAAAAATTATAATTCTTATTTAGTTAACAAATTTTGACAATAGTAATTAAAATAATTTTAGGAACATTTCAAAATATTAATTTTACTTGAACTATTATTTTTATTTATTTCTTATTTTTACCATTAACACTGCTAAATAAGATTTTCATATAAAAAATAGATTTTTTATGAAAAATATAGGTCGTCACAGATTTTTGTCCTTTTTTCGATTAGACGCTGTAATAAGAAGATATAGCAAAAATAAGATTTTCATATAAAAAAATGGTTTTTTATGAAAAATATAGGTCGTCACAGATTTTTGATCTTTTTTTCGATTAGACGCTGTTTTAAGAAGATATAGCAAAACTCTGGGAGCATATGGCTTGCACAAATCATCTCCATCTTAAAAGATTCGCAGTCGTTTTCGCGTCAGTCTATTGTTAATTTTTCAGAGTTTTTCCTCATAATCTGCAACTCAACCGAAAAAATCAAATATTTTTTTCAATAAAAATCTTATATAGTTAAACATTCTTATATTCATATGTTTCGTATTCTGTTTCACAGACTAAAGATACTAAATATCACATTTTTTTAAATATTTTTTGTGGTTAAAAAATCTTTTTTACCTTTTTGGCAGCTTAAAAGATTCAAAAAATATAAATCTTCACAAATGAGGGTGTTATAGCTCAAGTGGTTAGTACGTTAACTAGTAAGAGCACTGTTGCCAACTATTTTCCGAAAAATATCGCTAAATTTGGGTGAAAAATCGCTAGAAAATAGCTAAATTAAAAAGAAATTAAAAAATTTAGCGATAAATCGCCAAAAATTTTTTTCTTTTTGAAATAACTGAAAAATTTATAAAAAAAATAGCTAAATTTCCAGCTTTTTATTTATTTATATCAAAAATTCTATAATTTATCGCTAAATTCTTGAAATTTTGCTAAAAAAAATTTTTTTTATAAACTTTTTACAAATCTTTCATAGGAAATTAGGTGTATAACGATTCTATAAAGATTTGAAAATTGATATGAATAAGAATATTAGTAAATACAAAAAAACATTTAATATATTTTATATAAAAACTAAAAAAATTAAAGTAATTCAGGTAACAAAGTTCATACACATAAATAAGTATTCAATACTTAACAATTAAATAATTTTTGTTAAAATAATTTGTATTTAACTTAAAATTTGGATCCAATCATCGACATTTTCATAAGTAGTATTTGTCCCTACTTTTGACAGAACTGATATTGGTATCTCGTAATCGTGACAACATCTATTTTTTAATTTCAAACCGTATCTGTAAATATACATATATATGTATATAAAATGAATAATTAATAAAAAGGTAGAAAATTTAATTTAGAAAACTTTACCTTACGTGTAAAACTGCATTTACTGTATTAGTCATTATCCTATTTCTTAACTTGCTTTTAACAATATTGAGTTGACTAAAAACCCTTTCAACATCGGCATTCGACCAAGGAAGTGATAAAACATCAATAGCAAATGTAGCCAGCTCTTTGAAAGGAATATTTCCAGCAGAATCGGTAAAATTTAAAACTTCGGCCCAAAATGAACAAGTCAAATTATTTTCTGTCCATTTAACATAACGTATGTTTAAATATTGGCTAGTTATAGTATCAATCAGATCGGATTTGGTATTAAAAATTGATAAGAGAGGTAATAAATTGTTCTTATTTGGTTTCAATGCATTTTCAACGGAAAGTAAATTGACTAACTTTAAAATTCTGTAATTATTAGGTAATCTGCGCAAATATAAAAATACATATATTACCTTATATTACAGTTATATATTAAATGTTACCTTTTCTTTATTTCCAAAATCAAATTTACAACAAAATTAATACACGAACTGCGAATGTTTAATTCACTTGCGTCATCCAACTGTCCTTGATCTTTTAAGCGTTTAACGTGAGTTTCAAATGTATATCCCAAATAGCAATCGTAGCATATATACTGCTGGAAATCTATATTTATAACATCAATTTCAATTGTGGGGTTTATGACAAACTGCTTTAAGAAATTTATAGCCAGTTCCATGTCATTAAGAAGTTTTGTTGGGTCGCAGTTTTGACTTTGAAAACTTTTGTTTAAAACTTGAATTCTAGTCAATATTGGACGAAGGAATAACAAATAGCTTAGATTTATTTCATTATATAGTTCGTAAAGGTTTTGAGCCATAAAACATTTTTCATATGTTTTTGCTATTCCAAAATGTGTTTGCAATTCAATCCACTGGTCCACTATTCTGGATATTGAAACTTCAATTGAAAGCCAACGAGTATCACAAATATTTGTTATTTTTAAAGGTTCCTAGAATAAAACATTTTAAGTATGAAAAAAATATATGTATAACCCATATGTATGCATGCTCTGTACCTCTCCATCATTTATTGCTTCGAAAATGTGCTTGTAACTTTGTTGTCTTGTATAACTTCTTGAAAACCAGTTATAAGTTTCATTTGTTAGGTATTCCAGGCAGTTTGGCATGGAAAGCTTCCAAGAATGGGTCACTGCCAGCTGAATAGAATGGCAAACACATCTTATTAAAATAAGGTTTGGAACATATTTTTTCAATTCTGTGAAGACGCTCTTCCTGTTGCCCACCATGACATTGGCATTATCGGTACCAATACCAAGTAGGTTCTGAAGTTCTAGATTGTAGTTTTTTAATACTTGCAAAATAACTTTTGAAATACCTTCTGCGGTCGTGTCAGTCACTTCAGCTAAACTTAAAAATGTTGACACAACTTTTTGTTTTGTGGTACTAAAATAAATTATTACAATACCTGAAAGAAAAATATTTATTTTACTATGTACATTAAAATTACACACTGAGACAAAAAAATGAAGTAAATGTTTCTGGGATCTCATACCACTTTTTTGATAGGTACTATCGTGTACAACAACACTCTGTTTTGGAATTTTCAAGACACCTCCAAAATCTTGAGTTGGTATTAGTCTAAGTTAGAGGGTAATAAGTGCATACGCGTATGAAAACCCGGTTTTTATCCGTAACTCAAGATTTTGGGGGAGTCTTGAAAATTCCAAAAACAGAGTGTTATTTTAGACGATAGTACCTATCAGTGGTATGAGAGAAACTTTTACTTCATTTTTTTTTGTCTCATTGTTATTTATAAACTCACCTAACAATTTAATGACACCAATATCCGTTGATTCATCCACTAATATACTGAATCTGGACGTAGAAATATCATTTCGTAGTTCCTTTACGAAGTGAGGAGCTAAAATATTCTTGATTAGCCCGGTGCATTTGGTTCTGTGAATACGTATTTTGTTTGCATCATTAAAATTGTTCTTGCACAAGTCGTTGAGGTGATCCACAGAATTGTTTGATGTATGTTGGCATACGAACAAAGCTAAAGCCAATTCTTGCCTCTTTACATTATCAACAGCAACAATTGGAGTAAATTCTAATTTTCTCCAACACGAACTTTTGAGTGAAGCGGCTGATTTATGTTTTTTAGTTTCGGCATGACTCAGCAGGTCATATAACTTTCCAGACAACGAACACCGACAATATTTACAGTATCCTTTAGTTTCATCTTTTTTGTCCTGTGTCACCCATTGATTTAATTTCTCATGCTGTAGCCACTCAAGCCGAAATTTTTGATTATATTTAGGGCCCATGAGAACCAGTTAACTTTTAGTATTAATATCACGGAATTTTTTACTTTTTAACAAAATTTTTTCATCACAAACCAAATCAAAATACAATTGTTTGTCTATGCTTTCTGCTTTTATGAAATAAAAAACTACCGTTATTCGAGACTCGAGCTTAAAGTGTTGATAAAATTAAATAATTAAAATCACTTAAATGATTTAAGTTGCCATTGAAAAATCGCTAGATTTCCCGCTAATAGCTAAATCATATTTTTTCTAGCTAAACAAGAATAAAAATCGCTAGATTTGACGAGAAAATAGCTAAAATGGCAACAGTGAGTAAGAGCATGCGCACGAGCTCAATACTCAGCCGTGGAACATTAATTTTTTTGATATGTATGTATTATCTTTATGACAATGCATATCACAGCGCCCTCCTTCGCCGTTTTCACCACATAGCACTAAATCGCCGGCGAAGTAAAATAATTATAAATTAGCTATGCTAGCTTCAAACTAATACGCCCACCAGTGGCGCTGCAACACTGTTCTAAAAAGTAATCATAAAGTACAATTGCAGTGTTACCATAACCGAAGCTTTACTATCACACTTACCATCTGTCTTATCTACTCCTATCCCTTTCCAAAGGAAGTAAGACATTTAATGTAGGCATTAATTGCCTAAAAGTTACTTCTCTTTAAAAAAAAATTATAACAGTGATCTGTAACTTTAATCGGTTGTTCTCCCAGCTAATTAGATAATTGGTGGCATGTTCTACGATAATGAGGCTGTCTGTCTGTGGTTGTCTAGAAACAACACCCTCAGAGTATTTGGTGAAGTGATGGGAAACCTTGCTAATCTTTGATTCCTACCTTTTTCTGTTGTCTGCTGAGCTTTTCACATGATGTTATCATTCTATCATCTTTTCTAGGGGGGACATAAGAGATCAGCGGACTTTTTTAATGGATTATCTAGAGAGCGGTTGAAGCCACTTAATTTTTAAAAGTCGATACACATTGTGCAAATTTTTCTTCATTTGCCAGGGAATGGACCTGGAGTGCCTGGTTTTGTAGGCAACCATAACATATTCGGATAAATAACCAAACAATGCCTCAGCACCTGGAGTTTAAATATCTTGAGACACATCTTGATGGTCATTTAACAAACCAAAAAAAAAATTTCCACCTATTAAAGGTTTTAATTAGCTTTATATACAAATTTTAATAAATATTTTATTAATTCAATTATTCATTTAATTCAAAGTTTGCATTTTGTTCTTTCTTAATCTATACATATAATAAAATAGTAACATTTCCTGTCTGGCTGTCTTTCTTTTTGTGTTCACATCACGTAAAAACTACTAGATTGATTTAAAAAAATATTGTGAGGAGGTACCTTAGTATCCTGATTCCAATATAGGCTATTTTTGTCTGCAAACATATCTTATTTCCAAGCGCAAGTGAAGAAAAAGCAGTGAAGGTACGCAATTTTTTTTTAACATCTTTTATTTTTGAAAGTGGTATATTTTACACACAATTACGCAGCAGATGGCGCTGTTTTAAAATAATGACAAAATATGAATTACCTACTGCCAAATAGCCAATTCGTTAAAATATGTATTTGATTTGTATTTTTATTTTGTGGAATTACATTCTTATTGAAATATTTTGAACGTCTTTTACAAAGCTTTACAATAATTTTGAGAATTATATATAAATTTTAGAATTTTATCTAGGGAGGTGTACCTTTACATAAAGTAAATACGTAAGAGTCTCAAAATTTGGTTAGGATTATTTTCAAAGCTAAATTGAGCAAAATATTGTCAGGAGGCCACAACGTGTGTGCGCATAGCTAGTTAAGAATATAATTGAATTAATAAAAGAAAATTAATTAAAATTATATCTGAAACTAATAAAAACCTTTTTTTGCTGCAAAAATTTTGTTCTGTAATCGAAAGCTCACATAGACGTCAAACTTCTACTTCACAATTCGATTCTCAAACCAAAAGCATATTATCAAATTCAGGTAAAGGGCACTGTATCAGCTTATTTCAAATTTGCCAATTTTAGTCTTTATGAATGATTCCAGTCGCCACTCTGAATCATTAAAAGCATGAAGAGTGAAATGCATTAAAATCCACTAGCTCGTAATATCACAAATGATTGCAGTTACGTTCGACTTTTGCTGCTTTTAATAGAAGATCAGATAGATAGCCCCTAAATATTCAAAAAACATTTAAGACACAAATTGATTAAAAGGCGTAAAACGCTTTCATATGCAATCTTAAGATCATCTCAGGACCTTTTTATCCTTCTGCTTTTGTAAGTAACTACGCCTCTGCAAGAAACAATATTATGCAATGTTTCTGTTATACAAACACAGACACCGAATAAAATGTTACGCAAAGGTTAGAGCGTGTAGTAAGTCTTCAGCTTACCACAAATTATACGATGTTTAAAGTTTAGTTTAACGGTAAATTTTGGCCATAAACACAAAAAAAAAAGTTGGTAAAAATAAATATAATTTACTGAAAGTCATATCTCGTTTTACTGACATTAATGAATTGAAACTAGTTTAGATGAATGAGAAAAATAAAATATAAATAAATTGCAACCATGAAAAAGGAGTGTAACACAAAGTTACAAAAATAATTATATGTATAGTGTTTGTTATTAAATGAAATATAGACGTCTATTAAAATTTTAACTCTTCGGTGGCTCAAATTGCCAGCCAGAGTCAGGGCTGCGACCGCTTGTATTTATATAAATATATAAATTTATTAAATTAAAAAAAAAAAATGGTCAAGCTTGACCATTTAATTAAAATAGAAATGGTCAAGCTTGAAAAAAGTTTGAAAAGCTAAAGGAAAACCAGAGAGAGGAGCTAAATATTATTTACAATAACGGGTGGTTTGTAAACAAGACAGACACGAACATACCAAACGAGACTCAATAGCTCTTGTCATTAGGGGAAAGATTTACGATCCCTACCGAGAAAAATGAATTTTCTTTATTTAAAATGATTGCGGATGGGGAAGACTGTATCCAAACGTTAGAAAACAAAGAGCAGCAAGAGACAGCCAGAACAAAGTTCACATCAATGTTGGAGAGCCATATTAACAAACTTAGCCTGACAAAAAGGGACAGATACATACTGAGCATAGTGGAACAAACAAAAAGATTTTTGCATAAAAACAAAGAGATTCTAGTATTAAACGCTGACAAAGGGAATGTTACAGTAGCAATGAACTAACCTCAAGCTTGACCATTTTCTTTTTAATTTAAAAAATATTAATAAGGCTGAACAAAATACTAAATATTATATAAATTTCTAATATGTTCTAAAACTTGACAGTTAAAATACAATGTTTGAATAAAATTAATTTTTATTTATGATTTTTAAACACATGCACAGCTGTTCTGCCAACTAGGTGAAAAACATTTGAAATAAAATAATAATAGTCTTGTTTTACACAGGATGATTTAGAGATAATCTTTTCTAGAACTTTTTCGTAGTGAAATCTGGTAAGGCAGAATGACAATTATATTTTTATGTGCATATTTTTTTTTAGTTATAAAAAGTGTATTGAATACAAAAACACTTGGTTAAATATTTTTAATTAATTAATAAATTTTTTGTTTAATATTTTAATAAACAAAAAAAGCAAAGACACACCACGGTTGCTGCCTGTGCTAACGGGTAGTTGAGCGTTGGCTTCATATGTTAGTAGACTGGGGCTTCCTAATAATAGGCACTGTCGCAGGTACCATGTACAGGGCAAAAAAGAAACAGTGTACCACCTTCTCTGCGAATGTCCGGCATTTCATACTTCGAGTCGTCAAGTAAGTATAATAGGCGACCTATCTCAGTTATCAGGAACTAGCATAGATGAACTGTTTAGATATCTCAACGCAACTGGATGGGTCTAACTATCCAGACTCTTGGCTGGATCTTTCACATAAGAACTTAAATCGGCAAATATTCAATATTTTTGTCCTTATTCAGAAAGCTAGGAATACTAGGAATAAAATGAGCCATAAATGATGAAAATCCATGCACAAGGTATCTAATTTGAAAAAGATTTTGTAACACATTATTAGTAAATATTTCAATATCAGTATTTCATTTAAAAAAGAATATCTCAAAAATTAGACGTATATAGAATCAATCTGTAAACAGATTTGAAATCAGCACATAAAAGTCCATTAAAACTACATAACAAGGTTCAAGCTCAAGATTTTTTTCGTGCCGACCATTGTTATCATAATAAACACGTATTTAATGTTCCAATATCAGTATTTTATAAAAATAGGAATATCTCGAAAACTAGACGTGATAGAAAAAATCTGTGAAAAGATTTGAATTCAGCACAGATAAGTCCATTAAAATCATCAAAATTACAAGGATCAAGATCCCGGATTTGTTTTGTTTTTGCCGAATAGTGTAACTGAATATGATTTTCTCTCTTTGTAAGAGTCTTTTTGAGATTGTTTAACGTTTTTATTTCTAAAAGATTATTAACAGTTGAACAACCCCTGCTGAGTTGGATCCAATAAAGATGTTACTTGATGGGAAAGGAGGAGATCAGTAAGAAATAAATTTCGTAAAAATTATAATTAAATTATATATATAAATTAAATTAATAAAAAAATAAGCAAACTTCAATGAACCATAGCATATTTATTAAGAAAGCAACTCGGAATACCATCCAGACCCTATTCATATAAAAATGTATGCATTTTTATACTGCTAAAAACTGCAGATTCATCAAGAAATGCTCGATATGACACCTCTGATAGTTGATAAGAGTTGGATTCGTCGAAGTTTTCATTAGAATAGGCGGTACAATTGTGGAACAAGATTAACGTGAGTACCTGCCTAGTTGGCCTAATCTCAGGGTGGTCTTACCACCGAGTGAAACTTAAGCGTAGACTAGCGCCCCCATTGTGTAGTATAACAACACTTTACGACTGTCACCAATCGCAATTTGTGTATGATACAGTCACAATGAGTAGCAATTTATATAATATGGCAAGCCTTATTTAAGGCAAGCCTAGATCCATATTATAGCCTCTTGCTTAGGGGTTTGGAGACTATCCAAACTCATATGTGTTAAGGCATATGTGTTAAGTTTTAAAAACCATTCCAGCACAAGTTTGGAGCAGTACACTTGCGTTTTATATCCGACTGGTTGTCGAGTGTAATGAGAAACTTTCTACCCTGCACCCGACATTCCAGCAGGTGGTCGAACGCATGCAGCAAACAATCAATTTGGCTTGGCAAATGAAGACGTACCCCAGCACAGACTAAGGTCAGGTACAACTCAGCTGGGTATTCACCTGCTCCTGCTCTACCGCCCATAAGAGAACCAACAGTATATAATAATATTCGTATTTATAAATGTAAATTGGGCCAGTATACGTAGAAATTCTTTCGTACCACAGCTAGGGTTAACCAATTTCTTTTCATAAATTAAGTTAAATAATTAATCCTTTTAGATTTATAACTACTATAGCAATGTCAGCTTATGCTGAGATAAGAAACAAAAGCTTTTAAGTCATAATTAATGCAATAAACACACAAACACAGTCTTATTGACAAGAATAATGCTTAAATATAGAAAAAATAACATAAATTACACAACAAGCTGTTTTTATATGGTTGTAGCAAAACTATTACCAGTTTCCATTTGGTTGCATCAACAAAAAAAAAAATACAAAAACATGAACAAAAATTCAACTTTTGATAAGATTGACAAAATATTTTAAAAGGCAGGCAGACATAGAGACTGACATGCAACCAACCAGACTGACTGAAAGTCAACAGCGGACAGAATTAATCTTAGAACTTATACACAAGACTGGCATGGCAGGTAAATAAAAATAAAGTTGTACTTGCTTCTTAATTTTGATACGCTTTTATGAGCTGGACTTATATGGTTCTATTTAAGAACGTATGTACATACAAATGTACATAGACAAATAAACATTTATTGCAAATAGAATTTGGACGGTTGCATGTTTATTTGTAATTTGCTTTAAATAACAAAATTTTTCTGAGTAAAGTATATTTGGCTTTCAAAATGTACAGACGTATACAAATTCGACAGGTGTAGCATTGATAAAGGATTTTTTATTTTTGTGAATTACCCAAGTTTACAAATTCATGTCAACTTTTGCGCTTAGGCAACTGTAAATTACATTTTACATTATTTGTTAAATTAATTATATTTTTCGAGATATACAACGCTAAACGGCAATGAAGTTCTGACATATGAGCTGCTATTAAATTTATGTTTAAGTTGAAATATTTAAGGGTTTGCCATGAAGCAAATTTAAAAATATCTAGTACTAGGTGTTATAATTTTTTTTTGTTTCTAAAGGAGTAAAATTTACCAATCCAATTAAAAAATTATGGTATAAACACAACCGCAACGAACGATGTACTACGGACGTACGTCGACTCTAACAAAATGGGGACGAACAATATTTTATTTATCTCTAGACATCTTTTATTATTATTTTCATTGAATGTTTCATTGGTATCGATTTTTATTTAAGTTTTGAATAAATTATGAAATAATTCTTTCTTAGAGAGAATGAAACGAACTTAAGCTTGACTATAAATTTCATATGTGTGGAATATATACATACATATATGTACATACATATATAAAAAATAAAATAAATATTAACAAAAATATTTTATTTTATAATTAAGTTTTACACCAATGGTGTAGCAAAATATCGAATATAAAAAT
Organism: Phasia obesa; assembly: GCA_949628195.1. Classification (NCBI taxonomy): domain Eukaryota; kingdom Metazoa; phylum Arthropoda; class Insecta; order Diptera; family Tachinidae; genus Phasia; species Phasia obesa. The sequence continues at coordinate 112,692,637 of OX451219.1, forward strand.
AAAAGTAAATTGAAATATTTTTATAAAAAGACCTAGAGCGTAAAAACTTAATTATAAAATTATAAAAAGGTCAAAAATTATAATAATTGTTTAAAAATATTTTATTTTTAACCGACTTCAAAAAAAGAAGGAGGTTATCAATTCGTCTGTGTGTTGCTTTTTTTTTGTATGTTTGTGCCTTCAGAACTCGGTCATTTCTGAACCGGTTTTCATAATTTTTGCACTATTAGAAAGGCTATGGCTACAGATTGGTCCCATTGTAAAAGAAGTTCAAAAGTTTAAATATTAAAGGGTGTCCCCATACAACATACATGTTTTTTACGTGTATTATGAACTTTATAGGTCACCAATTTAAAATTAAAAAAAAAGTGCGTATCACTGTAGATCCCAATAACAAAAAGTAATTATTTTATAAAATTAAAAATTAAAGGATGACCCCATAGGTGACTTAAATTCACCTTTATTCTCCTATCTTTTGAACCGTTTTAGACAAACACTTGAAAGTTGCACAGAATGTTCGTTACTATGTCTGTTATAATAAGTATAAATATTTAAAATTAGAAATTAAAGGGTCTCCCATTAGTTGGTTTATTTTGATATATATATGGCCAAACTTTTGAACCGTTATAGGCAGACAGTTGAAATTTACAAAGAACTTGTATTGCTAAGTCCGCTAAAATAACAAGAGTAAAATATGAATTTGGAAATTTAAGGGTGTCCCAATAGTTAATGTAAAAGTAATATATATGACCAAACTTTTCAACTGTTATAGATAGATAGTTAAAATTTACAAAGAACCTATATTGCTTAGTCCGCTATTACAACAAGTATAAAATTTGGATCTATAAATTAAAGGGTATCCCCATTATTGATGTAATTTGACCATTATGTCCTCATCTTTGGAACCGTTATAGACAAACGCTTGAAAAATAGACAGAATGTTCACTACTATGTCTGATATAACAACAAGTATAAATATTTAAAATTGGAAATTAATGGGTGTCCCAATAGTTGAGGTAATTTGATGTATATGGACACAAAGTTAAAATTTAAAAAGAATCTGTATGACAAAGTCCTCTAAAAAGTATTTATATTAAAATTTGTATTTAAAGGGTGTCCCAATAGGTGACGTCATTTGATATATATGACCCTATCTTTTAAACAGTTATTGATAAACACTTAACAATTAGACAGAATATACTATACAGACTATATCTGTTATAATAAGTATAAATATTTAAAATTATAAATTACAGGGTGTCGCAATAGTTTATGTAATTAGATGTATTGACTTTTAAACTGTTACAGACAGACGGTTGAAATTTACAATGAATCTGTATTGCTACGACCGCTATAACTAGTATAAAATTTGAATTCGGAAATTACAGGGTGTCGCAATAGTTATTGTCTTAAAGAAACATGAGTTTAAGTTTGTCTGTTTTGAAGTCGGTTTTTTTGCAAGAATTATTTTATTTAATTATAAATAATTTTGTTTACTTAATAAACTAAAAAAAAATAAAAATTAAAGAAGAGTGTTCACTCTGAGTCCATTACGTGCGACGAGTTTCGTCGACGCACTGAATCTCTAAACACATAGACAATAGCGGCTACACAGCTACACGACTACAAATGACGTTGGCTACAATCATCGCTGTGTAGTCGTAGACGACAGCTACATACATATATCAAAACTATGAAAATGCTGTAAAAATATATATTTTTCCTTAAAAAAATGACTTTTTCAAAAAATACTTTTATCATATCAAAACAAATAAATATTTTTGCTCAAAACTTTTTGATTGTAAATGTATTTGTATTTTTAATTTTGTGACATTTTCTTCTGTTGAATTACATAAGTAAAATTGTCGCAAACAAAAATAGAAATTAGTGTAAGTTAGCTACAGCCACAAAGGTAGTCGTGTGTGTAGCCATGTAGTTATGATGTCGTCAAAATAATCGTCTTCATATTAACGTGTGTATTCTAATTTTGCAGGTTGTTGTCGTTATCCTGCTGTCGTCTATGTGTTTAATGCTTGATTGAGTGCATTTTTATTTAATTTTTTATTTTTTATTTTTCGATTTTGATAGTTTCAAAACCTACAACCTATTGACAAGAGATACCATGACCGACGAATATTCGGAACAAAATATGAGTCCCAGTTGCGTTTATAGCATAACATTGATAATATATTTTATAAGCAAATATTGTTGAGGGCTGAATCAAATATCAACAGCTAATCAATGATAAACCTGCAATAGCGAACACTTTTTTTAATCAGAATCAAAATAAACATATTTCTTTGTCAATGTGAATATATGAAGAGTGAATAGTCTCGTTAGGGAAATTATTGTAAGGAAAGAAAAAACAAGATTAAGGTGCTTTATCGAAGAAGAATTAGTAGCTGCACAAACAGTTACATGAGAAGTGCTACCTGCCTTCTGCATACAAAACCAAATATACGGACAGTAGAAATTGTTAAGAGGTGCTGATGCAGTTAGCACGTTGCCTACTTTGCATTTGGTAACGAGTTTATTCCCCTGTCATGGCAAAATCGATTTTTCTGGTATGTAATAATTCTAATAACAATGATTACTTTATTATCTTATAATAAAACTGTAACAGGAATATTTCTGTACATTAAATATTTTTAGAAAATTTTGTTGCTGGAAATAAAAAACTAAAAAAAAAATTGGAAACAAAACAGCAATTTTTAGAGTTTTTATTTATCTGTCCGTCCGCCTGTGTGTCTTTATACTACTGCATATTGATCCAAAAAATTTTTAGAATTTTTTCCAGGGATGGGTACCTCTATATAAATTAAATACAGAAACCATAACTGAAGCACTATAAAAGTAAGAATCTTACAATTTGATGTATACTAATTTCAAAGCAAAATCCATCAAAATTTTGTGAGGACGCTGACGAAGAGGCGCGCACAGTAATTCACAGCTAGTAATTCAAATCACACAAGTGGCGCTACAAAGCTGTTATAAAAATAAACATAACCTGCAATTCGAACTTTTATTTGACCTTTTTTTTAGTAGCGAAATATCGATTTCAAAAATAATAAATCAGTCAAGTGCGAGTTAGTCTCATACACGTAGGGTTCCGTACTATGTTTAGTAAGCCTTTAAAAACTCAAATTGTTAATTTTTTCATATCTTATGGGGTACCCTTTTCTTTTTAAAATTAAAGTCATATTCGCGAAAATTGCATCGCTATTGGAACACCCTTTAAATTTTAGGAATTGTTGTTATAACGGATATGGTAATACACTTTCTATAAAAATATCAGGCCTTTCTATTGCGGTTTAAAAAATACGGTAATATACGTGAAAAACATGTCACTGATGGATCACCCTTTAGTAATTAATAATTGTTACAGTGGCCGAAGTACAACATCTACTGTAAATAATTCAATAGTCTCCCTATTACGGTTCAAAAAATAAGGCTATTTAAGTAAAAATCATGTCTTTTTTGTTTTTATTATTTGTTATAGTTTTCATAGTAATAAACCTCCTGTAAAAACTTCAAGAGTCTACTTATTATCGTTCAAAACTTATACACGCAAAGCACGTCACTCTCGGAAACCCTTTAATTTTAAGGTTTAATTTAATATAAAGCGAACATAGAGTTAATTACTGTCTGCAAATTTTAGGTGTTTGCCTGCTATAGCTCAAGAAAGACATAAAGACATAACGGCAAATAACACCTCACTTTCGGAACACCCGATAAGTTTTAGTATTTATTGCTAAAGTGGCCACAGATATACACCTTCTGTGAAAATTTCAAGAGTCTACCTTTTATGGTTCAAAACTTAGGCCTTATAAATGCAAATAACACCACTATCGGAACACTCTTTAATTTTTAGGTTTATTTTTTTAGACTTGTTTATAAAGCGAACTACGTTTTAATTACAGTTTGTAAATTTTTAGTGTATGCCTTCTACAGTTCAAGAAATAAACACATATTGAATATCAGCTCTCTATCGGAACACCTTCACCTTCTGTGAAAATTTCAAGAGTTTACCTATTATGGTTCAAAACTTATGCCTTATACATCCAAATCACACCACTATCGGAACACCCTTTAATTTTTAGTTTTATTTTTTTATAGTTGTTTATATAGTGAACTAAGTTTTAATTACTGTTTGTAAATTTCAAGTGTATCCCACCTACAGTTCACGAAATATGCACATATTCGTGAATAACACCTCTCTATCGGAACACCTATATGTTTTAGTATTTGTTGCTATAGCGGCAACAGCTATACATCATCTGTGAAAATTTCAAGAGTCTACCTATTACGGTTTCAGAGATAATAGGCGCTGACAGACGGACAGACGGACAGACATTGTAACGAAAACAATAGGGTACGTTTTTTACACTTTGTATACGGAACCCTAATAAAAAAGACCTCAAGCTTTAAAAATTAAATTAAAAATAAAACTAACATTCAGATAATAAGTGACTGACCAAACATACATACATACATACATACATACATACATACATACATACATACATACATACATACATACATGCATACATACATACATACATACATACATACATACATACATACATACATACATACATACATATATTAATGGTAAACCAAAGACATATAAATAAAAATTAATTGCTACGTGTTAATGTGCCAAGTAGACATAATTCTCCAGGATTTTTAGCATGAAAAATAAACTATCAGACGTTGCAAAGTCAATACCACACGCACAACTTTGCGTATTAAAACAATCAATCATATCGTAGTGACGATCCATCAGTCTAGCCTTTTCCCTGCAAACCAAAAACAAAAGAAGCCTTTTAAACGGCAACCTCTGGACACACTACATGTCACAGCCTTGAAAAATTCAACAAATACCGCATGCGATTCATTCGCTCTGCCTGACATATGCAAAAACTTGCTTATTGGAAAATATTTAATAAATTATTGTAAAAATACGAGACAGCAGATATGCATTGGCACCTTTTGGGTGCGTGATATCCACACAGATAACAATTTGATTTCATCATTATTTACTTAAAATTAAATTTTTAAAGCTCATTGTAGATAATACTGGAGAGTATACAGTCTGTCAAATAAATGTTTTCAAAACAATAAAAATTTATTGTTTTTTTTTTTTAAAGATTAGCAACAACAAATTTATTTTCTTACGTTTACGCTTTTGTAAATAGCGTTAGCTAGCTTTTATACACATTACAACAAAAATAACAACAATATAATGATAACTACTATACATGGTGTCAAAAAACATTTTCAAATCAGCCATTTTTTCAACTTTGTAAACAAGAAGTAGTCGTACATTAAGCCGCCCCCAACTGGAGAGTATGTTGGGTGAGGTTACAATTCGTAGCCTAATTCGATCATCCAATATCATACTATTTATTTAATCGACTATTGCTGGCGTGCCGACCTCCTTTGGTCATATAAACATTTGGCATCTTTTATACTGGCACGGCCAAAACGGAACTCATTAAACTACTTTTTAACGATTGGCAGTGTTGGTGCAGAGTCTCCAGAGGTTGTTTTTGTTTCGTGTCTAGTCAGCACACGAAATTCCTTTTCCATTTTGTTAAAAATAACGAGGTTGACTGCATAGATAACAAATAGATAGTCAACTGAAACGTCAAAAACCTAAGTCTCTTGTCAAAAAACCTAAGTCTAAGAATGTGTTGGTAGGCAAAATTGTATAAGTGTTGGTTAAAAAAAAAAAAAAAATTCCCCACAGCATCTAAACTGTACATAGTTGTATAAATTATTTTGTAAAAACAGAATATTTTTTTACATTTAATTTTAGATGTTAAAATTAAGTAATTCTTTTGCTTCTTAATAAAAATATGAATTTTGTATTATTCTAATATATTTATGTGCGAGAAACGTTAGATTGAATGCAAAATTTAAATTTTTATTATATTGTTTTGAAAATTTTCATCCCCTAAAAGACAAAAAAATACAATACTGTGTAGAAATAAATTTCACCAAAGAAATGTCAACAAAATTAAATTTATTTTGTAATAAAAAATTTAAAATACAATAGATTGTTAAATAATTTTTTGTGCAAAAATTCAAAACTGTTTAAATATTTGTAAAGTGCAATGGAATAACGCGTAATAGTGCCTAAATGGGAATGAAAATTTTACTCCCCTAAGTGTGTTGAATTTACACCGTACCCATATGTGTGAAGACATTTGTAGCCGCGTTTTTGACATTTGGAGAGTTGGCCATCTATGTGTTATCTATGGTTGACTGCCCTTCTTACGCGATTTATTTTAATTTGATTTGTTTTTGATTTAAAACCATCTTCTTCTTTCGGGTTTTGGGTTGGAATGGTTGAAATCCTTGCTCAATATACTAGTACTGAATATTTATAAAACAACGCCAAACTTAAAGCTTTTACCTAAGCTTTTGTAATAGAAGCTTTTTTAAATGGTTGATGTAATTGCTAACAAACAACTATTGTTTTATTTATTTAGCAACTAATTCTTAACCCATGAATAACCTATGTTGGTTATTAAAAACATATATACATCCAGACCTTTTTTTACACGGTAGATACGTTCCAGTGTATACCGTATAAAAAAAAAACGCGTAAAAAGAGACGAATATTCTGTATGTATGTAAGTGTATAAACAAACTGAAAAGATATACATAGGATTGATGCAGCAGCCTACATATGCCTATAAAATTGAATAATTTTATAAAAACGCACAGATTTAGTTCAATAGTATACACAGAGTTTATATTTTATTTCATTTTATGATTATAAAAAAATAAAGAAAAACTTAAAAATTATCTTCCATTTATAAAACTAAAATTAGTTATCAAACTTTTAAGACAATTAGGAACGGAATTATTTTCTATAATTTTATCCGAATAAAATATTTTTATTTTTTTTATTTTATATAAATTTTTTTTTTTATTTTATTCGGAGCCAGTTTCTGATAGCAAGCGCATTCTCTTTTGTTGGGGTGGCTCAATATCAGTCTCGTCAGTAGAAATACTTATTACTTCTACATCTTCAGAAGCTGCTTCTGGCGCTGGTTTATTTCTTTTAACATCAAATTCTGTTATAGTGCGCTGTGATCCAACTTTGGAAAGCTCTTTATAGCGCTCTCTGTATCTAGCCATACATGTTTGTAGGTATGGTGTTCTGCCAACTTATTTGCCATTTGAAGGCCGTCAAGTATCAACTTGACAGTTATTGGACTTTGAATTTCACTCTTATCAGTTTCGACATTTTGATCTTCATTTCCCAGCGCAACCTCCAATATCTCTTCTTCATTTAGAGCTTTATCAACAACTATTTCGTGTATAACTTCAATGTTAAGATTACCAAACCCTTCACCTCCAACTTCTCGCGCTAAATTAATTATATCTGCATACACTTCACCACCTGAATTATCATTCGCACAAGTGTCTTTGCCTTTGACGCAATCTGGCCAAATGTTCTTCCAATAGGCATTTAAAGTTGATAGTTTTATTTCTGAAATGGCTAAAGCAGCATGCTTTATGCAATCCATAATCGAAAATTTCATCCATGCGTCGATAACTGTAGTGTTAGCATCACTTTATATTTCATTTAAAATGTACTGAAAAGATCTCTTAATATAATAAGTCTTAAATGTTGCGATAATACCCTGGTCTAACGGCTGAATCAAAGCATTGGTATTAGGAGGCAAAAGTACTATCTTTACATTAGGATGTACCAAAGCTGGGTGCCCAGGTGCGTTATCTATTAGCAGCAGAACTTTAAACGGCAAGCCTTTTTCTGTCAAAGAGCGAACAAAAAAAATGGTAAATTTGTTAAAAAAAACCGTGTTATTTCAAATTCGCGTAAAAAAAACCGTGTAAAAACAGGTTTGGGTGTACAGTATTGGAAGAATACATAGGGACACATCAACATATCTATTTTTTCTTAAATTTTTACTTACCATTACATACTTACCATTATATAAAGTGCATTTGAAGAAATTTAAATTGTCTACATGAAAAAACTAAAAAAATTAACAGTCATGGTTTCATCGTGGAAATAAATTAATTAATTAGGGACATTTTATAATTAAAAAAGAAAACTGAATGTGTTTTATAAATATTATCACAAACCCTTATACCATTTTATTTAAGTCGGAGCTCACTTCATTGTTAGGGTTCCGAACCCAAAGGGTAAAAACGAAACCCTATTGTTTTCGCTACAATGTCTGTCTGTCTGTCTGTCCGTCTGTCAGCGCCTTTTATCTCTGAAACCGTAATAGATAGACTCGTGAAATTTTCACAGATGATGTATAGCTGTTGCCTCTATAGAAACAAATACTAAAACTTATAGGGTGTTCAGATAGAGAGGTGTTATTTATGTGCTGTGAATATGTGCTTATTTCTTGAACTGTAGGAGGAATGCACTAAAAATATGCAAGCAGTCATTAAAATTTAGTTCGCTATGTAAACAATTTTAAAAAATAAACCTAAAAATTAAAGGGCGATTTGCCTGTATAAGGGGTCTCAGTTTTGAACCATAATAGGTAGACTCTTGAAATTTTCACAGAAGGTGTATAACTGTGCCCACTGTGACTGACAGTGACGTGATTTGCATGAATATAGCCTAATTTCTTAATCATCATAGGTAGACTCTTGAAATTTTCACAGATGGTGTATTACTATGAGTTTACTATGATATTTATAAAAACAGTAAAAAATAAAGGGTTTTCCGATAGTGAAGTGATTTGAATGTACAACACCTTATTTTTTACACCGTAATAGGTAGACTCTTGAAATTTGTACAGAAGGAGAATAATGATTACAGGCCAATTGCAATTCTTCCTTTCTTATCTAAAGTAATGGAAAAAATGATCAGCAAGCAAATTAACGAATATCTCGAAAAGTAGAATCTTTTATCTGATAAGCAATCCGGATTCGTAAAGAGCAGAAGCTGTATTACAGTTCTTAAAGACGTGGTCGAAATTCTGAGAGCTGATCTTGACAAGAGCATGGTCTCATTTTTAGTACTTCTAGATCATAGTAAGGCCTTTGCACAGTCGACCATTCTATTTTAATAATGAAACTTGAGAAACTTTTTTATTTTTCACCAACAGTCTCTAAACTCTTGAACAACTATCTTACTGGACGATCTCAAGTAGTAGAACTTAATGGAAATTATTCAGAAATCCTTAAGATAAATAGAGGTGTTCCTCAGGGTTCAATACTTGGGCCTCTGCTAAGCTGTCTTTATATTAATGATTTACCTGATGTGATGAAACACTTTAAAGTGCAAATGTATGCCGATGTTGTCCATATTTATAATAGTAGTAATGAACGCGATATTCATTCATGTGCGGACAATATAAACAGCGACCTAGAGAGGGTTAATAAATCGGCAATAAACAACGGATTGTGTATCAGCCCTTGCAAATCAAAGTGTATTTTCATTAATAAAAACAATAAAACCATAAATGATGACATTAATATAAAAATAAACAATGATATCGTTGAGTTTGTAAGTTACTGCAAAAACTTGGGGCTTGTATTTAACAATAAGCTATCTTGGTCAAACCATATGGCGTCTTCAGTTGGTCGAGTATATGGAATGCTTTGGGCCGTCAAATATTCAACGCCACTAAATATAAGAACACTGCTTGCTAAAACATATCTTCTAGCTGTCCTTCTATATGGTTGTGTAATTTATGCAAACTGTTCCAGTTGTGATTTTAATAAACTTAAAGTTGCTTATAATAACATAGCAAGATATGTATGTAACAAAGGACGAGTTGAATCAATTGAACATATGAACTTCCTAGGAATGATTCTTAACACCGTTTAGGTAGCGCTTAGGTAGCTAAAAAATTTTCGGGAAATTTTTCACTTTTGCGGCTTCCTAAACGGTATTAAGAATCATTCCTAGGAAGTTTATATGTTCTATAAAGTTGTTTATTGAGATCTTAGGTTCATTTTTGTAGTTGATTGTTTCCTTGAATTTTGAACGGTTTGCTACCTATGGACCTGAACAAGGGAAAAAAGGTAAAAAAAATTTTGACCTTGAAGATGAAGTTTTTTTGATTTTATATGTTCACAATTTTTGTTCTTTATGACAAGAGCTACAACTTTGCCTCAGAGAGTATATCAAAATTTCAAACGGTTTTCAAAATATGAGCTTGAGGAAATGATCATTTTTTTTTGCAAAAATTACATCGAGGCCCCACATCTTTGAGGGCCCTTATAAAAAACCTGGAGGACTTTGGGCAAAACTGGGAGACAGGCGTTTTTTTTGGTCTTTTATGACGTAGTGGTGTCCGTATATGGTTATTTTGCCATGACTTAAAAAATTACACAGTGTGTTATTGATTATATATAAGTTATTTAAATTATGAATCTGGAATAGTGTGCTTTCTCACTAGCACTTTAATTTATAAGATATTAATCTTGTTGTGCTAGATTTCTAAACAAATAAATAAAATAAAAATAAATAAATAAAAAAAAGAAGGTTGCCACAGCCGCTATGACAATTACTAAAAATGAAAGGGTATTCCATCAGTGACATGTTTTCCACTTATATTAGCTTATTTTTAAGACCGAAATAGGTAGGCTCCAGATATTTTTATAGAATCAATGTTTACATAAATGATTCTGATAGAAGTACAACAAAAAAATGACTGATTGTCAGAAACTCTACTTTTAGCTTAGATTTTAGTCTTCTACAATATATGTAAATCGATGACAAACCATATGACAACGTATCTAAGGAAGTTTGAAACACATGAAAACACGCTGAAGTAAACAGAAATAATATAAAGAGATGCATTGCTAACATAAAGCTGTTTTATGTAAATGATATTATACTTTATTTATCGATGTATCAGTAACATATACCCACCCGTACATTGGTATGTGGTGTTCTTGTTGTTTCTAGCAACTTTATAATGGTAAAAATAAATGGTAAATATATGTACGTGAGCATTATGTATCATTATGTATGATGGTTTCTGTTGGTGTTGCCGTTGGTGTAAATGGCAGCTAGATTTTGTTGTATTTATTTCATTGATATTGATGCTTTTATGTGGCTTCTATGTGGTTTCACTGCAATTTTCGCTTTTTAAATATGCGTAAATGTCAATGGTTTTGTTAACTGTGTGGTGTGGTAAAAGTGTTTTTTTATTTTAAACAGCAGTATTTTTGGTTTGTGCATTTGCTTGCATATATTTTTTTTAAATAGAGATTTAAAGCAAGGTTTCTCTAATCGGCTAATAAAATACAATGTCAGTAAAAGTCAGCATGAACTTCTACATTTTTTAATAAACCTTTTCAGTTCATTACCTAAAGATATCATGGGAGAACTTCATAGACTATCGAAAAAAAAAGTTAGGTTATACTAAGAAGTGGCACCTCCTCGAGGAGTCCCAGAGATTCTCATTACATAAAATACTTCATTTGCGTTCTGCTACCTATAACTCGGCCCCGTAATGTCGCTGATGAAGGCAACGGCTTTTTTTGGATTAAACTCTGCGTTGTTGCTTAGCCAATCGCGAAATCTATCAACAAGTCCACTAAGCCTGCGTCCTTGTTAAATATTGGTTAGTGATATATATTGCATGCTTCGTCTTCGTAATCACACTGAAATTTAATATACGGCTAACACATCTTTGTAGTTAATAATCACACCACTAATAACTCTCAGAATTTTTCTGTCGAAACCTAAAAGCAGCTTAGCTTTTTTCATGTTTAAATGGGCCAAATAGCCCGTAAGACCCTTTAACCTTTCTACTATCCAGTTTGCCGGTGGTAGGTAGCTTCCCGATTCTAGCCCTCTTGTCTCAATCCTTTTCGAGCCAAGTCACTCAAGTTCATTGACTATTTTATTGCCCTTTATATTGCAATGACCCGGAACCTAACATACTTCTCCTTCAGCTGACCGAGAGACTTTTTTACAGGTTTACCAACTTTAATTTGTCGCTGTGTCCTCTCACAGATTTAAGCTTCGCTTGACTGTCGACGTACAGAGTAACTTTTCTACTTTTTATCGCTAGCCCAGGCACCAATTCCTTGGCCTTCAGAACCACTTCTATCTCTTCTTAGAACATACTACATTCTTCTGGGAGCCTGTTCGACCTGCATATTTTAGTTCCTAGAATACGTATTCCAAAAACATATTATGGTTAAATTATGATTGAATTATATGGTTGCAGTCAAATCATATTATTATTTTACAGAATAATAATATTTTTACAAATAGAAACATATTCTACTGACAAATTTTGTTCGAATTTTTCTTTTGCTTTCAAAGTAAGACAAAAAATTTTAATGTAATTCCACAAAGTAAAAATACAAATTGTGTTCAACTGGCGCCATCAGTTGCGTAATAGTATTTTATTACATTTTATTACATATAGATAGATATATTTTTATTTAAATTTTAAAAATATAAAAATATTTATATTTTAAGTTTTTATTTTTTTTTATATTTATATATTTTCAAAATTGGTATCTTATACTTATACTTTTGTTTTATCTGCAATTGTCTCTATAAAAAATTTAACATTTAACATTTTTTAGCTCAACATGTGCGACTGTTTGCATTTTATATATAACTAGATTTTTTTTATTTCGCATTTCAATACTCGTCATACATAAACTTTCAATAATACATAAACTGTTATTTTGTTGTGATTTACATAAATAATTCTAGACTTTTGTTCGAGTGCGATTGAACGCTCTAAGCCAGAGTTAAACATTTCATAGCACAATTGTGCTAAAACAATCACACGTATACTCTTACGCTCTCGTATTCAGTCGTCATTTAGGTCAAAGAGAACCCAAGAGATGTCACGGAGATATATTCGTCTCTTTTCTATCCGTCTCTTTCTCAAACAAGTGCCCTTTTGTGAATTCTCTTTTGTTCTATTTTCTAGCGCATAAAAATTAAAACGTATTTTGAAAGGTAAGAATAAGGAATGAAAACCAAAGAATTTTGCATTAATTTAATAATTTTAATGAAATATTTACTTTTTTCAGGAAAAAACAAGAAGCAAACATATTCAAGGTAAGTTGCAATTGAAATTCTACGAAATGCAGTTTTATTTTTAATTAAAATTAATCAAAATAATCTTCAATGTCAATGTCCGGATTAAGAATGTCATCTCCAAATGGTGTCAAGTCTATGCTAATGAGTATAAGATTTTCAAGTTTCCGCCAATTCAGTGTTACCAATTAAAATAGTTCCCCTTAATTTTCCATTTTGTAATACGAATTTTATATATTCATGACTAGGTGTGCTGCGTATTAATAGCTCATGTACCTAAGCCTTGGCCTTTTTTTTAATTACAGTTGATTCCGTTATTAACAAATTAGATACTTCGGGGCAACATATAGCTAGAGTTTCGGCACAGGTGACGCCAGCTATTCCCACTCCCACAATGACAAAAGTGTATTTGAACTCTTCTTGTGTTCCGGCCATTTTTTCTGCATTTATATTTGATTTCTGTTTTTATTACTTTGTGTGATTGCTTTGTTTTCGCCTACTTCAAGTATAGTACCGCCAACTATGTATACACATAATTCCTTGGATAATTCCAATAACTTTTGAGATGTTTCACCTGATGGTATCCTTTCACCATATTCACGGAAATATTTTGTACCATAGGGACAATTAAAACATTCTGGCAGTGTAATTAAACGTGGCTGGAACTTTTCTACTGCTTTCTGCATTAGCACAAAGGTCCCTTTGGCATTAGCATTAAATTCGCTATAGCTTTATACGTATCAATCAGGATCTAGTCCGGTTTTTATATAATCTAAAGAATGTTTTTAACATTTAATATTTTTTATGTACATACATATATTGCACTAAAACACTTACCTTCTTCTAAATCTCCAAATCTTTTTCAATTATGTGTTATTCCCTTGATTCTTTTTAATGTGTATTATGTTTTTAACAATTTTACTTTTTATTATAAATAAATTGTTAACAAATAAAAAGAAAAACCACTAGCAGCTCTTTGGTGTTTAATACATTTTACAATTTTTAATTTTTGTTTTGTTTACATCCCCATTTTCGTATTTTAATGGGTACTGTATTTGTCTCTTTCTTGACATGCTGCCTTAATCCATTAATGCTGATTATAGCCATTTTCATAAGTCAGTGGTTACATCTCTGTATACCCTGTGATTTAGGTATTGATGACTACACATGTGCGGATGCTTACGCATTTTTTTCAGGTTTTTTCGTGTTTTTTTTAGTAGTTCTTATCCAGCGAACATTTTGAAGTCAGAATAATATGTGAAAAATATTTCATGATAAATAATACATTTGGTAACATGCAATGTCTTCTATGTTACCAAATGTTTAAAGAAAATAGGGAATATGTTATTAAAAGACATTACGATTCTTTTCATAGTGACATGAAAAGTTTCGAAGGTAAGAAAAGAAAGGATCATTTAGATATGGTAAAAACATTTATGTAGAGAAAATAAAAGAATGACGATGAGTTGATGAAAACAAAGCAAGGACAGAAAATAAAAATATAAAGTTGGAGGTATCAAGCTTAATAAACTTAGATATTGTTAGGCATGCTAAGCATTTCTCTGATGGGATATTTTTTAAAAACTTATTAGAAAAAGTTTTTGAAAAGCTTAACTATAATACTAAGTTTATAAAATCTCTTCCGTTGTCGGCCCCAAGTGTAGTACGACGTATTGGTCATATAGGAAATTCGGTGGAATCCGCTATTAGGGAAAAATAATAAATTTTAAGTATGTTTCTTTTTGTTTAGATTTAGAAGCACGGACATTAAGGATCTTTGCCAATTGGTATGTATTCGCTGCGTGGTTTTTGAGACAATGTTTTCTCTAGAAACATTTCATGGAAATGTAACGGGCAAGCTTTTATATGAAGTAGTCAGTGAAAAGCTTTTTGATATTATAGATAGAAAGAAAATTGTTGGAGTCTGTACAGATGGGGCAAATTTAATGACCGGAAAATACGAAGTTTTAAGCTTTCACTGCATTATTCACCAGGCCGCTCTTGCATCAAAATTTTTATCCAATCATGCCAGTATGAAGACTGCAGAGTCTATAATTAATAAAATAAGAGGAGGCCATCATGCAATTACTCACAGAAAGTTTGTTAATTTTTTAAAAAGCAAAAACAGCGCATATAATGACCTTAAAATGTATACTGAAGTCCGCTGGCTTAGCCGTGGTGATTGTCTAAATAGGTTATTTAACTTGAGGGAAGAAGTGCTGCAGTTCTTAGAAACTTAAAATATAGCAGACTGGACAATACAGGCTTTAAAAGATAAAAAATTCATTTTAGATTTAGCATTTTTGGCCGATATAACCACTTTTCCTAACGACTTTAATTTAGAACTGCAAGGAAAAGAAAAAAACTTGTGTGATCTCTCTAAAATTCTATTTAATTTTAAAACAAAAATATTTTTACTCATCTCTGAAATTCAAACTGGTGACTTTTCAAGTTTTCCAAAAACTTCTCTAATATATGTCAAACAGGACGATGGAACAACATTTGAATATACAGCAGTACTTGAAACAATTTTTTATAACTTTCAGGACAGATTTGTAGATTTTGAAAATATACAGCAATTTATTGATCTTTTTGAAAACCCTTTTAACTGCGATGTTACCAAGTATGAGTTTGATATACAATCTGTAGGTTAGTGGTTAAATTAAAAAGATTTTCAAAGACATCAAGCATAAGAACTCTTCCTATTTTTCGGTTTCTATTTTTTACCATTATAAATTATTTATTTATTACTATTATAACGTATTTATGCAATTTATACAATAAAAATACGTATCTATTTAATTGGAAAAGGGTAAAATATTTCTTAAATAAATTATATTTGAAATGATTCACTTTGTGTTTGTTGGGTAATTCTCTCTCATAATACAACCTCATTTTTAGTTTTGTTTACCCCTGCTTTAAGTAGAAAAATGCATGTACGGTCTTGTGAATGTTAAGCTTATTTATGATTTAGTTAGTGCAAGTTTTGAGTAACACAAAGTAGTAAAATTGTAAAAACAAAATGTATAGATTTCTTTAGCCAATAAAATATTTAAATTATGACTTTTGTGAAAGAATATAATTTAAATATTAGAAAAGTGTTTTTAAAACGTCTTTTATAACTTTTAAAAGTTTTATCTATTTGAACTAAATATTTAAGGGTGTTTCTATGTTTATAAAAAAGATGAGGGGATTCAATTACATTTCAATTACAATTAAAATTACAGGTAATGAATAATTACGTATTCTCAATTGCACATTACAAGTAACCCTTATTTAAATCGGGGACGAAAATCAATTACAACTATTTGTAATTCCTAATTGAGCATTTACAATTACACATTACATGTAATTGGAAATTTTCAATTACAAATCACGAGTAATTGAATTTAAGCAATAATCATTAATTACAATTCAACAAAATGCAGTTATATTTTTAAAGGTTTTTTCATTACAGGTAATTATAAATGAATTTTTTCAATTGCAATCACATGTAATTTGTAATTGGAATTTTTTTTTTTACAAATTACATGAAATGTGTAATTAAAAAAAACTCAATTAAAATTACAAATCGTTAATAGTTAATGTAATTGTAATTGAAAACTTCTAATTACATATAATTGCTTAATTGGGTCATTTGCAATCTGCAATTGGCAAAGTTCCTAATAAAAATTTTCGGACACTATAAGTGCTGAGATTAATATGAGAACCAAGTTCTTGCTTGGTCCAATACCTATCACTACCCGCAAGTCTAACAGCAATATATTATGGTTAAATTGTGTGGTTGTAGTTAAACCATATTATTATTTAACCTTATAATATTGTGGTTAAATTGAGCGATATATTATGGTTAAAAACTATAAAATGTCATATAGGAAAATATTGTTAATTTGTTTTGAAACATATGTATGTATGTATGTATGTAGAGAATACAAATAATTATTTTTATTATAAATGGAAAAAAACAAACCTCTTAAGATCTTGGACTTTATTTCTTTTCCTTATAAAAGGCCAACAATGAAACGTTAGCGACTTTACCAAACTTAAAACGTAAACCAGAAATATCAGCGATGGCATGCGGTCGTAATCATCATGCTGTCGGTGAAAATGCCAGAAACCAGCATTTTCTTCGATGTAGTTCAAGCTACCGTCACGAGATACAAAAGTCGTGATTTTATTGCTGATCTTCATCAATTGCTCTCACGCACTTATGTTTAGCAGAATTAGGTTATTTGAATCAACGCAAATTTTTTTTAAATACAATTCCCTTGATATGGGAAGCACCACCAAAAGGATTATCTTTCAATTTAGTACCCAAAGGAGCCTCTTTGTATTCTTCGTTAGCCCAACATTGATCAACGTTGACGTGATTTCTACACGCAAAGAAAAAACAGGGTATTGTATTTTCACGGCAACCACAATATGTTCTCTGTAACAATACATGTTTGCAGTGAACAAATTATTGATATTTAAAATAATACTTTGGTCACGATAAACAAGTTTTTATTAACATTTAATCATGGTAGTTTAGAACCATATCAAAATTCAAACCACAACCAATTTTTTTTTTAAATTTAAAAATAAAATTATTATTTTATAACCATAATATATTATTACTAAACAGTATGTTAAGTTTGACTAAAAATAAACAAAAAATGTTTGGTTTCAGAAATACATATTTTGGTTTTGGTATATTTTCAGTTCAGAAATATGTGTGTAAGATATCGGTTCATCTAAAACCTTAAAAACATTAAATACACATTTGTTGTCAACATATAATTTTTTTTTTTATTATAAATGATAGTTCTAAATTAAAAAAAAATATCAAACATATAATAGGTAAGCAAAAAATATCAAAATATGTATGAAAGTCTAAATGGAAATATTCGTGTAGTTGTTTTTTTTTATTTATAAATATATTGATACATACGTTGTAACGTATAACCATTTACATGTTTCACATTATATTATTGTATGTTTATATTATAAACATAATTATAGTTGTATTTTACAATGTTATTTTTGTGTAAGACACTAATACGTTCCAATGACAACAATATTATTATGGTTAAAATAATATGGTTTGAATATAACTATATAATTTAACCATAAGATTTTGCTCTTATATTATGGTTACCTCAACCATGTTTTTTCTTTATTTTTTAAATAAATTTTTTTTTTTTTTTTACCAACAATTTTAGTTTGGCAACTTATGTATCAAGGAAATCGTCATGTAGATTTCATGTATACATAACTTAGCAAAATGTAATACTTACCTTATATTGTAAATAATAATCAAATATGTACATACAGTCATGGACTTAATTCTTTATACACCCCCCCAATTTTCAATATCTGCTTAATGAAAAGTATTACAAAAATTTTATTTTGCAAAAATGATTTAATTATACATTTATTAGTGCAACAAAACAAAATTTTTGGTTTCCTTTAAAAAAATTTAAAAAGTAGAGAAAAAAAAAAGTAAAAATCAAGAAGGACAAAAATGTTCATACAGTGTAATCTTTTTTCTTTTATTCATAATTCTCTCACTGCAACTGTTTAAATACCGTTAGCTTTTTATATATATACATATATGATTAGTCTAAATTTTATTAGTACAAAAGATATCAAATGTAAAGATGCGTGCGCGTAAAGAAATTAGCCGAGAAATTAAAAACTTAATTGTACAAGAGCACAAAAACAACAAATCCTATCGGGAAATAAGCAAACTTTTTTTCTGCGGGAAATTATGGTTATGCAAGCAGATATCTTTGATATCTGAAAAAATAGGAAATTTAGCCTTGAGTTTGCAAATAAGCACTTGAATAAAGGGACTGACTTTCGGAAAAAAGTCTTGTTTACGGACGAAAGTAAGTTCAATTTGTTCGGAAATGATGGTCAGGGAAAGGTTTGGCGCAAAAAGAATGCAGCACTTGACCCAAAGAATATTGTTCCAACAGTAAAACATGGTGGTGGCAATGTAATGGCTTGGGGAGCCATAGCAGCGTCTGGAGTTGGTCGATTAGTGTTTATAGATGGTATTATGGATCGATACTATTATAAACAGCTTTTAGAATGCAATTTACAACCATTAGTTGATATGTTGGGTCTTGGCCCGCATTAGATTTTCCAACGATCCCAAAAATACAGCGCACATTGTTAGAGATTAGTTGCTTTATAATGCACCAAGACAGTTAAACTCACCTCGTCAATCGCCAGATTTGTACCCCATTGAGCACGTTTTGGATATTTTGAAAAGAAAAATTGACCCTCCTGACGTTACTTACAAGGAATCCTTAAAACAAGCTTTACAAAGGACTTGGTCTTAAATTACTCCAGATTAGTACTGAAGATCTGGTCGCATCAATGCCAAGACGTCTGCAGACAGTAATTGATGCTAATGGTGGGCCGAAATAATATTAATTTTATAACAAGGTTACTTATTAGGCATTTAAACCAACAAGTAATTGTTTTGTATTAACACTTATGTCCTTCTTGATTTTTAGTTTTTTTTTTCTCTGTTGCTTAAAGTTTTTAAAGTTAAATAAAAATTTTGTTTTTTTACATTAATAAATAGATAATAAAATAATTTTTTGAAAATAAAATTTTTGTAACGTGTTTTATTTAGCAGCTATTGAAAATTTTGGGGGTGTAGGAAGAATTAAGTCCATGACTGTATATAGTTTTGCAACAAAAATTGTTTAAACACATTTTTTAAAATTTTGTTTTTATTATTTTAATAAAAACCAAAAATTAGTCAAACCCAATGAATAAAAACAAACATTTTTTGGTGATATATGAATAAAATTAATATATTTTGTTCATTACACAGCACAACAAAATAAAAAAAAATTCATGTGCTCTTAAAACCACTATATAATTTTGATGTATCATGACTACCTTTGTACAAAAATGGTAAAATTTTTAAATTCTATGGATAGATTTTTTTTTAAAAAATTTTTTTTTAAAATTGCAATTTTTTTGAGACGTTTCTTCAAATAATTAATGATAACTCAAAAACTACTAGTCCGATATTATTAAAATAAATTCAGAAAAATTAAGATTTGCATAGCCTTTAATTCGTCTATATATCGCGTTTCAATCGGATCAATAGTATCGGAGTTATAATAAAAGACTTAAGAAAAAAATATATTTTTTACGTAAAAATGGCAAAAATTTTCGTTTTAAAAAAATCATAAAAAATCGAAAACGGCAAAAAATTTCCAGATTCATTTTTTTATCTCATAGCGACATATAATAGCAACAAAATGAGATATCGACCATAAAAATCGATTGATTTTTATCGAATTTATTCACATTTTAGTGAATTCGCTCATTTTCACAAAATTTTAGTTTTTTGCTTGATATACGCATTATAGCGGGTTTTCAAATGTGTGAAAAACATAAATTTTCCAATTTCAAGGGGTGCATGTCGGATTAATGTTAGATTTGATGAGAAACTTCCACCCACAAAATTTTAGTCGAATTCGACAACGTTAACACGTAGCGCTTGGCCCCAAATCTGAAAAAAAAGCGTTTAAATCGAAAATAATTGACAATTTTTGCAAAATTAACGCTATTTATTTCCCCTTTTGCAAAAAAGTGGATCCTGGTCCTTAGGGCAAGCACTTGACTACAGCTTGGTCCCTGATCTTGTGCATCCATAATTTCCTGTGAATGTAGAACTGTAAGTTGAAACCCATCAGCAGACCTCGTAGGGTAAGACCATCGCAAATGTTTTCCAAAGCCGGTTTTTGTAGTTAAACAAAAATAGCAATCAGATTCATGATTCGTTGTTTCTCTCCATAGCATAGGCTTCGAAATTCCCCAGTGTGGTCTGAAAAATTTTTATAACAGAAAATTAAAAATTTTATAAAATATTCCAAATGTATTAACCTATACTTACTTTTTGTTAGATGAGCTTAGAGTTAAATTGAATCGACATGAAGTACATATAGTACTCGGCGTCCAATGTTCGTTAAAATTCTTCGGATTTATATTAAAGTAATCTTTATATGACTTTTGAAATGAAGCTGAGAAGCATTTCCGTTTTTTTTCGTTAATATATTGGCCGCACACATAACAAAATGAGTCCGGATTGTTTTTACATAAAAATGTTCTAGTTTTCTTGCTCATGGCTGATTGAAAATTATGCTTCTGTTACCGCAAACACTTGTTGAATGAATAGAAATGGCTCAAGGAGCTCTTATAAATAATGATACTAAAATTTCGAACAACCCTTAATGTGGTCCTATTTTTTACCTATTCCCAAGAATCGTAAAAAACATTAAGGAATGCTATGCAAAAAATCAATCTTTACAGGTAGCCAGCGGAAAAACCCAATTCGGCGTGCACGCAAATTTATGAACGTTTATTACTTTGCCGCCGCAATTGTCAAAATGAAGCAAGGGCGACAGGTAGCCAACAGAAAAGGAGCATTTCATCGTTTATCAGATTTCTACTGAAATCGTAAAAATTAAAAACTTTTCCTTTATTGCTTACTTTTTTTAATTCTGAAAATCATAAAAATGCCATAAAGATCTGTTCCAAACAATTTTCTACATTCAATACTGTATTTCCACAGTAACACGTGTCCCACAGAAATACGTGTTTTGTCCAAAAACAGTATTTCGCGTACTTGTTTTGCCATACATTTCTCATTCATCCAAAACACTTTGGCAGTACCTGGATATTGTATAGTGGTTTCAAAAGCATCTAATTTTTTTATTTTGTTGCGTTGTGTAATAGGAAGATATCAGTCAATTTTAGCGAAATTTTATATTTTATTGTTAAAAAAGAAAAAAATAAAAAATTTTAAAAGTAAAATGTTTTTGTAAATTGTCTTCGGCAAGTTCTCAAGGACATATAATGGCCAGTGAAAATTGTAATAACTCGAAAACTTAAAGACATGTAGCTTATTGTAAATCTCATTGTGTTTGCCCTAAGGACCAGGATCCACTTTTTTGCAAAAGGGGAATAAATAGCGTTTATTTTGCAAAAACTGAAAATTTGTCAATTATTTTCGATTTAAACGCTTTTTTTCAGATTTGGGGCCTATGCGCTACGTGTTAACGTTGTCGAATTCGACTAAAATTTTGTGGGTGGAAGTTTCTCATCAAATCTAACATTAATCCGACATGCACCCCTTGAAATTGGAAAATTTATGTTTTTCACACATTTGAAAACCCGCTATAATGCGTATATCAAGCAAAAAACTAAAATTTTGTGAAAATGAGCGAATTCACTAAAATGTGAATAAATTCGAAAAAAATCAATCGATTTATTATGGTCGATATCTCATTTTGTTGCTATTATATGTCGCTATGCGATAAAAAAATGAATCTGGAAGTTTTTTGCCGTTTTCGATTTTTTATGATTTTTTAAAACGAAAATTTTTGCCATTTTACGTAAAAAATATATTTTTTTCTTAAGTTTTTTATTATAACTCCGATACTATTGATCCGATTGAAACGCGATATATAGACGAATTAAAGGCTATGCAAATCTTAATTTTTCTGAATTTATTTTAATAATATCCGACTAGTAGTTTTTGAGTTATCATTAATTATTTGAAGAAACGTCTCAAAAAAATTGCAATTTTAAAAAAAAATTTTTTAAAAAAAAATCTATCCATAGAATTTAAAAATTTTACCATTTTTGTACTAAGGTAGCCATGATACATCAAATGTATATAGTAGTTACTCGAGCATATTTTTGCTGTTGCCCTGTGTTATTAATATATTATGGTTAGAAATAATATATTATTTTTAAATATTTATAAAACTTTGGTTATGACTTGAAAATTATATAGTTGGAACCAACCATGCTGCAGTTTTTGGGTCTAGTAACAATTTAATGTTGAAATCTCAACCAAACTTTTTTATTAGGACCAAATTAGTGTTATAAACAATTAAAATTTGTTTATCGCAACCATTCATTCTTACAGAGGACATAATGTGGTTCCTGTGATCATACCATGTTTTTTCTTTGCCTGTACAGTTGGTTCTCAAATATATCAAAGCTGTTTAAAAATATAATAATAATTAAGTTGAACTCAATTCTGAGCGCCAAAGGATGTATTCCGAACCATCAATTTGGTTTCAGAAAACAACATAGTACAATCCAACAAACACACAGATTAGTAAATGTAATTAAAAAGACCTTTGAAGAAAAAAAAAATTCTTTTTATCGAAGTTTTTCAAGCATTCGACAAGGTATGTCACAAAGGCCTTATATACAAGTTAAAGCTGAATTTACCCAAAAATTTCTATAAGCTCATAAAAAATTGTTTAACTGATCGAAAGTTCATACTAAAAGAAGGAGATTTCTTAAGCACGCCTCAGTTCATTAAAGCCAGAGTTCCACAGGGTAGTGTTTTGGGACCCATTTTATACTTGCTGTACACCTCCGATATGCCAAATAGCAATCAAGTGCAATCACAGTGCGTAGGAATTCATGTCCCCCTATTGGCATAAATAATCAAATGATACCCCAGCTTTCAGACGTCAAATACCTCGGTATACATCTTGACCGGCGCCTTACTTGGGAAAGCCACATAGAATTCAAGTTAACACAAATAAAGTTAAAAGCAGTCTAACTAAACTGGCTTTTTTGAAGAAACTCTACCCTTAGCTTATATTGTAAACTTCTACTGTACAAGTCGATCCTCAAACCAATTTGGTGCTATGGGATTCTATTAGGGGGCACTGTCTCAGCTAGCAATGTTGAAAAAATTCAAAGGCGCCAATTCTACGAAAGATCACAGTTACTCCCTGGTATATAAAAAAAACTCTAATATCCACAAAGATCTAAACGTGCCAACAGTTAAATCAGAAATAGCGAAACATGCGGTAACGTATTTGAAAAACCTTGAAACTCATCCAAATCCATTCTTAATGCTCCTACTTACATTCGACTAAAAAGAAGAGATACTGCTTTTCTTGGCCGTACAATAGAGGGATGACCCATAAATGATTTCAACAATCGTGGAACATAAATTATTTTTTTGTCTAGCACTGGCTGGACTTACTAAAAATATTAATTTTTTATTCTAAAATTAAGATATGAGTAATTATTGTTAGTTCAAACATAATGAAGATTCAATAAATATATAAATAAAAAAAAAGTTGGTTCTCATTTTAAAAACTACTATGCTTTTAACTCACGAAATTTTCGAATAATTATTTTCCCATTTATTTTTTTTCCAAGTTTTAAGGTAAAGTTTGCGGTCGAATAAATCGAACGAATATTTATATATATTTTTTTCCATTTTTGAAAATTAACTTAGTTTTGGATTTTTGTTGTTATTATTTTTTAAAATAATTTTCACTTCCTGTTTCTACTGCTCGTCATAAATCAGCATCATTTCTAATATTTATGATTTTAAAAAATCTATTCACAACTTTTTTTTTGATTTTATAAATATAGACAAACATACGCACACAAATCTTTTTAAATTATAATGGGTTGTCAACAAGGGAAAATATATGAATGCATTTTAGTTGTTTTTTTTTGCTTTAATGTTACTGTTGTTGATCTATTTTTTCTCAACATGATTAATGCAACCTTTACATCATTGCCAGACAATAGCATGCACTGGAACAAGGCCCGCTGGTTCATTAGAATGCAATATAAATATCTCCATAATGGACTTTCCAGTAGTTATATAGAGAGATCACCAAAAAATTTTTTTTGAACTCATATGGTTCGAATTGTCTGCCTAAAAGATTAAAAAAACAAACCCAAAAAATAGTTTTTGCCTCGTTTAGGCAGCACCAAATTGTCCGTGAGACTCTGCAATCCTCCCTAGCTTGCCGGGACTAATAGGGCTAATCGGTGGCTACCTTGAATCCGCTCTTTATGAATTAATCCTTTCCGTACTTAATATTGCAAGGTCGTTTGCGATTTCGTTGCCCTTAACATTGCAATGATCTGGAATCCAACACAATCTACACAGAAAATATGTTTTTGCACAAATTAAAGGTTTTAATTCGTTTTATATTAAAGTTCAATTCATTTTTGAATTGTTTCAAATATATATTTGTTTAAAAAAGAACAAAAAAAATCTTTATTAAACAAATAATTGAACCAATTAAAACCTTTAATTGGTGATAATATTTTTTTCTGTGTAACTCTATATTTATCCGTCAGTGTATCAAGAGCGTTTTTGCACTCGTTTACTAGCATTGATTTGATGCGGTGTCCTTTTAAAGCGTTAAGTGCCGCTTGGCCGAGGACATACAGAGCGACATCCTCCCCGTAAGTAAATCTGCCTAGAACACACTACATTCATATAGGAGCCTATGCAAACTGCATATACTAGATCTTAGAATATAAACGCCCTCATTCATCTTTGCACTATCCAGCAATTCGCAATCCGTTGTACAATTTACCAGATTCCAAACAATCATCCCTGTTCGAAATTACCACTAAGCGGATCCTGCCGAAACCAAACTCAGTGACCATAAAGCGCATTAGCGCAGAGGTTAATGGAAACGGTCCATAGAGCCCGACCTCGCGTAGGATTTTTGTGTGTCTTATATTTCTTGACCTTACCAACCTTGATTGAAATGTTGCTTAAATTTTATTATTTATTATGTGGTGGCCAAGGTAATACACCTTCCGTGAAAAGTGCCTACCTATAAGGGCTTAAGCGGTAGAGTCCTGTCAAAGATAGGTCAAAATCCACAAACGATTTGAAAACTAACGTTAACTGGATGTTAACGCTGCGATTGTAGTATTTTAGACCTTTTGTGAAAACTTCAAGTGTCAAGTGACAGACGGAAACACATCGTTTAGGTCAGTAGGATAAAAAAGAAAAAAACTTAATTTATATTTTGGGTATTAAAATTTTTGATTTACATTTTTAATTAAAAGCGTGTTATTAACCCAAAATTATAAATTTACTGAAATTGAATATTAAGGGATGACCTAGTCTCTATGGCCATTTCGATATGTGCCCAATTTAGCTCATAGGAAACCTTAACCAACATTTTAGATGAGCTCAAGTTACTCTTATGGTGAAAAATTTATTTGACTAAATAAAAATGGTTATGTTTAATCTGTAAACGAACTGCAGGGAGTTATATGGACACACATACACACACATTACTATCTAAATTGACATTAAAAATATTTACGAACAACATAAACAAATTTGTTATATTTTCTGTTTATGCAAAACAATTGTGGGAAGGTGGTGTGACAATTTTATGGTTACAAAATAACAAATGAAGATTTACAGTGGTTAAGTACCAATGATAAGGCTGACGATAACCCAAAGTTTTTTAATGCCAAATTCTATTTAAGTCATAGATTTTAAAATGTATGTTCCACAATACATCTTAAAAAAACTGCTTTTTAGTATCTAAGAAACTTAACACACGTCTGTTGAACAAAATAAATAATTGCATACAAAATGTAAAATAGTGCACAGCATAATTTGTTAAAAATACACTACCAACATGTGTATAATCTCGAGCATACAAAATAACAAAGTACATTTATGCTTTTGTTTAAAAAAATATATTTTTTTTTTTTGTTGTTATGAAACAAATTGAAAATACTTATTCATACGCCATTTCTTCAACTATTTCGACGAGTAATCATTTAACCAACTAGTTATGAAGTTTATGTTTCTTGGATTGTTATTCTTTCTCTTAAATATTAACATGTAATGTCTAGTAAATTATTTTATTTTTTCAATTATTAAAATAATAGTGCATTGGATTGAAAATGCTATAAATCCATCTTTAACATTTTGAACAGGAGAAAATTTAGAGTTTAAATAAATAATGTTTACTCTAAAATCTTTCTCCTTGGAAATAGTTTTCCGTAGGGCTCACTATTATCTGTAATTTTATTTCAAATAGTTTACGAAAAACTTAACGTTATAATGCTGAAACACCCAAGCTTGACAACGTCCTTAGAACCATACAGCCAACTTCGATTGATGATAACAACTCAATTTTTATGGCAGAGGCGTAGCTATGTTAAATGCTATTAAATGGGGCAAAAATAAAGATTAAAGTACATTATACGCTCAGATTCTAAATCATATATCACAGCTATACGAAAATTAATTAATAATGATGACACGATATGCGAAAAAGAGATTATCTCTCTAACGAATTAGCTAACCAAGCAGCAAAAAAAGCGTTTAATTTTCCTTTCATAACATACTGTGTAATTTTTTAAGTCATGGCAAAATAACCATATACGGACACCACTACGTCATAAAAGACCAAAAAAAGACCCCTGTCTCCCAGTTTTGCCCAAAGTACTTCAGGTTTTTTTATGGGCCCTCAAAGATGTGGGGCCTCGATGTCATTTTTGCAAAAAAATTATCACTTCCTCAAGCTAATATTTTGCAAACCTTTTGAAATTTTGATATACTCTCTGAGGCAAAGTTGTAGCTCTTGTCATAAAGAACAAAAATTATAACATATAAAGTCAAAAACAACTTCATCTTCAAGGTCAAATTCACAAAAAACTTTAAAAAAATCATTTTTTTTACCTTTTTTCCCCTGTTCAGGTCCATAGGTAGCAAACCGTTCAAAATTCAAAGAAACAATCAACTACAAAAATGAACCTAAGATCTCAATAAACAACTTTCTAGAACTTATGAACTTCCTAGGAATGATTCTTAACACCGTTTAGGTAGCGCTTAGGTAGCCGCAAAAGTCCAGGGCCATCAACATTACGTAAGCGCTACCTAAACGGTGTTAAGAATCATTCCTAGGAAGTTCATATGTTCTAGAAAGCTGCACAGTGTCGTGTCGTGACGAGTGGCCATAAATAGAAAAAGTTATTCTAAAGAGCTGAAATTTGGCACATATATTTAGGTTGGCAAAACGTAACAAAATTAAAAATTAAAAAAAAATTCGGAGCAAGGATTCGTGTCCTTCCTGTATATCCTGAATTTATAAAAGTCATAAAAGTTAGAAAAAATGCTAACTTTATGAAATTTTTTCTATAGTAATTGGATGCGATATTTTTAATGATTTAATTTTAATTTAATGATTCAATTCATATAAGGCCCTAGGCTAAAAAATATATTTTTACAAAAAATTAAAAAAAAAGTATTAAAAGTTAAATACAATTTTTTTAATTAATTTCGAAGACAAGACACTTATTTTTTTTAATTAGATGAACGGACGCCCTCACCTTCAATATATCCTTAAACTTAAGTATATATATATATATATATATATATATATATATATATATATATATATATATATATATATATATATATATATATATATATATATATATATATATATATTTTGCCTATTTTTTCGGCTCCATCAAAGCTGACCATTTTTTTAAGTACATATTTTGGCTAAAAACTTCACAATTTTTTTTACAGTGTTGTTATTAATATTTGAATTTTAATATTTTTTCATTGCTTCTGCTACGGAATAAAACAAATATAATTACACGCGGTTGTATTGAAAAATGAATTCTTGATATTTATTTTTCCAAACCCATTTTTGTTACTTAAAAATTGTGAAAAAATTATCAAAATAATTCGACTTAAAGTCGTGTAACTTTTTTTGTTTTGGTGTAAAAACCAAACGACCTCTGGATTCGTGGGAGTCTCAGCTTTCATCCCATATTTTATTGATAAATTTGAAGTTTTTTTTTTTTGTTTTTTTTCCACTAGACAGTTTACTTTGCGACACTAAAAAAATAATAATTATTTAAATTGGCGCACTTAAGCGCAGCTTAAATTTTATTTTTATAAATTAACATACTTTTTGTTATAAAATGAAAGAAAAAATATCCCGGTAATACATGAGATTTTTTTTCTTCACTATTATATGTTTGCTTATCACAACAAGTTTTGTTTTTCTTTTATTAATATCATTCTTATAATGATGCATACATTAACTAATCTAGTACAAATTTGGTTTATTTGCTAACTAAATTCAATTATTTAACCCTACGAAGTACATGCTCATTTTTATTCCTTTTTTATACAAAATTGCAGTTATTTCAAACCACAATTTTGAAGAGCCATATCTTTGAAAAAATTATTATTTTAATCTAATTTTTTTATGCTTATTAATAAAAGTGTCTTTTATTTAATCCCATTAGGCATTTTTTTAATTTTCATAATTGGATTTTTCTATATATGGCCACATTCACAACACTGTGCGCCGTCACATATAAGGTTGTTAACTTGTTAAAAAATTTTAATAAATAATTAATTATTATTAAGTTTCTCATTAAATAAATAATAATAAATTATTTTTTTTTTCAATTATAAAATTAATTATTAATTGTATATTTGAATAATATTAGCGAGATCATTGTACATTGACAGTACACTGGTAAAGCTAGTGAGATGTGTTTTTGTAACAGCTTCATAATTCCACTATTATTTTTCTTCGCCAACAAGGATTTAGTTTGTATACATTTGTATGAATTAGTTCACATTGTGTCAGCAAAGCGTCCAAAAATGTGTCTCTTATTGTCCCATACACCGAGTCAACATCGGGGTATATCTATATACCCACAACCCTTTTTCTAACCATCTGTATATATCTGAAAGCCTCCAGCGCAGTTGTGCAGATATAGAGAGGCTCAAAGGGTGCTCAAAAAACCCTCTGGAAGGAAGGTCAGTAAGATGCTTACATATAACAGAAGTTCCTGAAGTATCATCTAGCTAAAATGGAAATCGAAGATGATTCCTGCAGACTGTGGAGGCTGAGACGCTAGCGCACATTATATATGAATGTCCAGTACTGAATAACATAAGGTTTAGAACCACAGGCAGAAAGGTATTGAATGTGGATGCCATAGGGAAACTAAGCCTTGGACGAATTCTAGCGACTTCATGATGAGAACTCGTCGTTAGTCTAAAATCAATAAAGTTAAGAGTAAAGGCTGGTTGTAGCACGAGACTCAATGAAAGTAAGGTCTACTGCGATATTCCCTTTACATAAATAATAAATGTTATGGTCCATAATACAAATAAGTTTCAACATGAAAATACCATAACCAGCAGAAATTAAAAATGCACAGTGGGGCGGGCAAAAACAAAATATTTTGGAAATACCTCAGCCATTTGTAAAGGGCAAGGTCAAATGATCCAAAATTTTAAATGATCATAGCAGAGGAGTATCTGAGCTTGTGGATTCAAAGTTGGGTACCTCGCAACTGCAAATTCTTTTAGAACTTAACATTTCTTCTACGGTTTTCAATTCCAAACTTGCATTTTTGTATATTTATGTTTTAAAAGAAGTGCCATCAATCTTATTTCTATAATAGGAAAAAAAATTCTTATAGAATTTATAGAAATTTAATATATTCGTTTAAACCAAATTTCAAACTTAATCTAAAGTACTCCTCTGCTATGCTCATGTCAAATTTCAAACTTAAGCTAAAGTACTCCTCTGCTATGCTCATGTCAAATTTGGATCCATCAACCTAAGCCTTTACAAATGGCTGAGTTACTACCAAAATATTTTGATTCTACCCACTGTGCAATGTTTTAAAAGACATACATATAAATCACCTGGTTTCTAGTGTCAAAAAATTTGTTGTTTTAAATACAAACAACTACAATACAATTTTTTTAGACAAAGAATCCCATAAATTCTTAAATAAGAAATAAATAACAGAAATACTTGCTCGACTCTTTGTTGAGAAATAATAAAAGTTTTTAAAAATATTTAAAATTTATTGTAACACTTTTGATACATCCCCAGAAATGGTGATTAATTAATTTAATAAATAATATACAAATAAGTGTGCAGTATATTTTTTTTAATGAAATCAACTACAGTATAAGTAAAGTATTCAAAGGTTAAGTTGAATGAAAACATTATCCTTTGTAGTGGGGAATTGTGGAGATAATTAAAAATATTTGTTTAGGGAGAAAACCGGGGACAAAAATAAATTGGGAATATTTCTCCAAGAATATCTGGGAATCCTGCAACGAGGATATAACCATAGTTTCTGTAACGAATAATGGTCAAATGCGGTATGATGAATATTTTTTTTATCTATAGAAATTATCAAGTATACGCAATGGGTCTAAGGTGAAAAAAGGAAATTATTTTTGTAAGCGTAAACTGTGGGCAACCAATTAATTTATTTTTTGTTTGTTTATTTATTCTGCATATAAAAACAATAAATTGTCCTTATACTTTTTTAACATTAGCTAACTTATTAATACTTTTGAAAATGTCTGTCAATTTCTTGGATTTATTAACAACTTAATACTCCTTCAATTAAATTTTTATCTGAAAGCAATTCAAATTTTTATTTGGTGCAAATAATTTATTTTGTGTATTTAGTCTGAACCATCAATTTGGATGCAGAAATAACAAAGTTACTGTAGTTAAAAATGCCTTTCAGGAAAGAAAATATTTTTTAACATATAAATTAACAGAAAACTTGCCAAAAAATGTCTACAAACTTTTAGAAAGGTATTAAACTAATCGAAAACTCATACTAAAAGAAGAACATTTTTTCAGCTTACCTCAGTCAAATGAGGCCGGAGCTTATACTTCTTAAATAATTCGGATATAACAACTAATACACAAGTTTAAATCATCCGATGATATAGCCATTTAAATCATCCACAAATATTCCCAACTAGTACCATGATATTTACAAGTCCAGGTAGTCAATTTATAATAAATCAGTCAAGTACGAATTAAGCTCACACACGTAGGGTTCCGTACTATGTTCAGTACAACTTTAAAAATACAAATTGTATATTTTTTCGGTACCGTGAAATAACTCCCAAATGAAATAACTCCCAATGCAATAACTCCCAATGAAATAAATCCCAACGAAAATGAAATAACTTTCAAATTAAAAAAAAAACGAAATAACTCCCAACGCCAAAATGAAATAAGATCTAAAAACTTAACCGTTAATTTAAAACAATTATATTTTTACAAAAAAAAAAAATGAAATAACTCCCAAATAAAATAAGTCCTAAGAAAAATGAAATAACACCCAATACAAATTATATTTGCACCCAGGCACTGTTTAACTGTTTTAACCTCTAAGGTATAACAGGTACCTCCCGATGAAGGAGGTCCATAACTTTGATATCATACCATATATCATAGATATATGACCAAAGGCCGGCTATACAGACAATAGTTTGTTAGCGAATCCGCTGTTCCATATACCATAGAGAGATCATTGACCCATCCCGTCCTGTGTAGCAGGCCTTCGGCCATATGGAAGGGTTTAACCTCTATAGTATAACCAACACCGGCTTCGCTTACTAAAGTTTTCCTGTATAGCAGGCCTTCGGCCGGGCGCTAGGATTTTCTCCTCTATGGTATAACCAGTACCGGCTTCGCTTACTAAAGTTTTTCTGCATAGCCGCTCTTCGGCCGGGCGCAAGGATTTTCTCCTCTATGGTATAGCCAACACCGGCTTCGCTTACTAAAGTTTTTCTGCATAGCCGGCCTTCGGCCTGGCGCAAGGATTTTCTCCTCTATGGTATAACCAACACCGGCTTCGCTTACTAAAGTTTTTCTGCATAGCCGGCCTTCGGCCTGGCGCAAGGATTTTCTCTTCTATGGTATAACCATTACCGGCTTCGCTTACTAAAGTTTTCCTGCATAGCCGGCCTTTGGCCGGGCGCAAGGATTTTCTCCTCTGTGGTATAACCAACACCGGTTTCGATTACTAAAGTTTTCCTGCATAGCCGGCCTTCGGCCGTGCGCTAGGATTTCCTTCTCTATGGTATAACAAACACCGGCTTAGCTGACTAAAAGTTTTCTCTGTATCCAGAATAATGGAATTTTAGTCAAATAAAATAACTCCCAATCAAAATAAATGCAATAACTCTCAAAAGAATTAAGTTAGGAGTTATTTTATTTGGGATTTGTTTTATTGCGAAATAATTCCCAATGAAAAATTATGAAATAACCCCCAAAAAATAGGGAGTTATTTCATTATGAAATAACTTGTAATTTGTATGGGGTTTTTGAATTTTTTGTTGGGAGTTATTTTATTTTTTTTTTGGATTTATTTCATTTGGGAGATATTTCACGGTAACTATTTTTTCACGTCTTATGGGGCACCCTTTAATTTTTAATTATTTATATAATTATTATTAAACTGGAGCATAGTACTACCTGTATAAATATCAAGTATCTGCCTATAAAGCTTAGAAGAAAATATTAATATCCTCAAATTAGCGACATCTAGGGAACACCCTTTTATTTTTATTAAATTAATTTTCGTTACTTGTTGTTACAGTAGTTATTGTAAAATATAATCTGTGTAAATTTTAAGTGTCAGCCTATTACAGTTCAAATATAAGGAATTTCTATAGAAATATTTCAGGATCCTTCCTATTACGGTTTAAAAAATAAGGCAATATAAACGAAAAACATGTTATTGCGGAGCACCCTCTAATTGTTATAGCGGCGATGGCAGCACTTCTACTGTAAAAATTCAACAGTCTACCTATTACTGTTATGTCACTATCGGAATACTCTTTAACTTTTTTATTTGTTATAGCGGCCACGGCAATTCCCTTTCCATGAATATATAACAAATTCAAAAAATAAGTCATTATACGTGAAAAACATGTCACGGAATTTAGTTTAGACTACTCCCTCTACATCAAACTTCTACAAAATTCAAAAACGTTAAAATAAGAGGCTCTACAAATTTTCTAAGTGCATTTGGCCATGTTTATTAGCATGCAATTTTAATTTGATAAAGAAATATATCATTGGCCTTAAATAGAAAGCCCCAAAGTCATATATTTGTAACTACAAGAGAAGGTAAAACATAATAGAAACTGTAATATTGACAATATAATTTGTAATGTCCATCTGCTTATAAAAATGTCATTTTTTATACTGTTTCAATCAATTTGTGTCATCTCTGAAAAAATCAATTTCCTAAAAATACGTGTTAGGGCCTTTCTACTTGAGACCATCGATATGTATGTAGAATTTCTCTTTAAGATTTTAGCTGCTTAAACTACGACTATATAACTTTACTACAAATCTAACTAATACTTTGTACATAAACCATGTCATTCTTAAGGGTGCAGTTGTCTGCCTGTTAATATATGAACAAGAAAAACTATTTTTTTCAATACATACACCAACTCAAGTCTGGAGTTACTATCAGTCTCTGTATAGTTGTATCAGCTGTCTGGACTGATGGTGACTTGTAAAGCAATGATGACGAGGCTGATGTTAGGGCAACGAATTGACTTTATGAGTTTTGTTGTCTTTTATTACTACATTTGTTACGATGACTTCTTGTATTTTGTTTTTGTTTTTTTTTTTGCCTCAAATTGCTGATGCAGTAACAAATTTTCTGCACTGCTGTTGTAGACACTTCAATTGCAAGCATGAAGTTGAAAATCAAATGTTTTATTAATGTTTATTCAGTGTTTCTGTTTCTGTTTCTGTTTCTCTTTATTATTCGTTTTTATCTTTATGTTTTTCCAGGAGGTTTTTTTCTGCTTCTAAAATTGTGCATATGTTAAATACTAAGAGGAAAGACCGAAAAGCATCATTCAAAAAATATAACGCTTAAATATTTTAAACGATACATTTTTGAAGTCTTGATTATGCCAGCGAAAGAATTTTCCAACAAGAAAAAAAAAATATATTCTATTTTAAATTAAATATTAAATGAAATTTTAAACATATCGCCCTTAATCAACAAGAGGGTATTAACTCAAAATTTTAAAATTTTTAGTAGTGGTAAGAAAACTGTTTGTGATTACATTTTAAGATAATTGAAAAATTCAAACATATTAAGGTAAGCGAATTCCATTTAAAAATATATTTTTACACTGTTTTTCTGTTAAATATTTTGCAATTATTGGCAAATAAAAATAATAACTTTTTGTTGATATAAAGGTACTCAAGACGCTGTAACGAAAATATTCTCATATGCGGGTTTCGAGATGATAGAGTAAAAAGAATATGTTGAAATTTTTACAGTAGGTGGATATTTATGTTGTTGGTTGATTTCTTGCAAAAAGTTAAAATTTAAACATTTTGAGTTAATACCCTCTTGTTGATAAAGTGCGGTATCTAACTAAATAGATCTTTATATAGAAGGATCGAACTAAGTCTCTATTCATTTAATTTTTTTAATTGTCTGCAGAAAACACCAAGAATCTTTGCTGGGAGTCGAAGCCTCAGCCCCCAGACTGATAACATAGCCTACTACGTACCAATCACTCTATAGAGACACTCGGTTGAAATAAAATTTTTATTTTATATAGTTCTTTAATTAGAAAATGCAGTAGACAAAGTTTGTTAAACACTTTCATCCAGAGGAAAGAAGATATTGAAAGAGGACATTTTAAAAATATGACGCGGTGTATAGCATTCGTCCATAGTAAATTTCTAAACGGCACAACCTATATTAATGACTAGCTGTGCCCACATACGTTGTCTAAGTCCTGACAATATTTTATTCGATTTTGCCTGAAAGGAAATCCACTCCAACTTTCAAGACTCTTAATTTTATAGAACTTCACGTGTACGTATTTTCTTTATACAAAGATAAACATCCCTGAATAAAATTTATAGCAAATTTATAGAAAATTCTAAGATTCTAAAAATTATTGTAAAGCTCTGTATTTTAAAAACCATGTAATTCCACAAAGTAAAAATAGAAACGTAATTTTAAATTTTATTCAATTGGCTATTTGGCAATAATGCATATTTTGTCAGTATTTTAAAACAGCACCATCTGTTACCTAATTGTTTTAAAATACTTCGCTTTCAATTCATATTTTTTCATTATTTTAAAACAGCACCATATGTTGCTCAATCGGTAAAATTACGTACCTTCCCTCACTGCTTTTTCTCCAATTTCTTGTGGAAATAAGTTATTTTTGCAAAAAGAAGTATCCAATATTAGAATCAGAATACTAAGGAACAAAGAAAATCATCTTCAGTGATAAGGCACATTTTCACCTCAGTGGTATCGTCAATAAGCAGAATTTGCCGCATTTGGGCGAATAATATTCCAAAAGTGATTGTCGAAAAACTAATGCACAAAGTGTGACTGAGGTGAGGTTTATAGAGCATCATCGGGCCTTTTTTTTTAACAAAATGAGGCCGGTCAGGCAGTTACTGTGAATGGTGTTCGCTATCGTGAGGTGATAACGAACTTTTTATGGCCCGAATTGGAAGATATCTGGACGATATATGGTGCCACTTGCCACACAGCTAACGAAACAATGGCTCTATTGCGCGAATAATTCAATGGCCGTGTTATATCACGCGGTGGCGATGTCAATTAGCCGCCAAGTTCATGAGATCTGACATCGTTGGAGTTCTTTATTTGGGGTTATTTGAAAGAAAAGGTGTAAGTCGATAAGCCAGCAACAATTCAAGAGCTAAAGGATGAAATAATTCGGCACATTAACGGCATAGAACCTCAGTTATGCCGGCTGGAGGCGTGCCATTTGTGCGATATTTTGTTCCATACATAATTGAATCGTACCAATATTATCAAAATAAATAGAAATTACAATAATTTCCCAAATAATTTGTGTTCAAATTGTTGTATTTAAAATCAACATAAGCCGTTAGAAATTTAACCACCCCTTGTCTAGCCATTGCTAGACAAAAATAATCTTTGTTTCACGGATTTTGCATTTATTTTCGAATCATCCCTCATGGCCAAGAAAGGCAGTATCTCTTCTTTTCAGTCAAATGTAATCAGGTTCATTCAGCATGTTACGCGCCAAAGGGTTTGGATGTGATTCAAGCTTCTTTAGATATGTGACTGCTTGTTTTGCTATTTCTGTTTTGACTAATGGCATGTTTAGGTCTTTGTAGATTTTCGAATTTTTTATAACCGTTTTCTTACGTAGAATCTTATTTTGGCGCCTTTTTTCTACAGTGCTAGTTGAGGCAGTGCCCAATAATTGAATGCCATAACACCAAATTGGTTTGAGGATCGACTTGTACAGAGGAAGTTTACAATCTAAGCTCAGGGTAGACTTAATTATGCTCGGATTGTTAGTGTCAGATATTGGCAAAATTTTTGATAACATATAGATTAAAATAGAGTCAAGCTTTGTCCTCATAACTCGTCACGTTAATATGTTACCAGCCTATGAATTGGGAAGATGTAAAAACGATTGTTTTATTTGTGTTTTCCGCTATATAATGTTAATAGTTCGCCCTCCAGCTCTATCCAAACATGGCCAATTTTTTAACAAAATTTATGATTTATTGTAAAACTCCTCTGGCATCCCGAGAAGTACCGATTGAAAAATAAACAGATTTTTAAAGCCTCATCTCCTTGCTACTACATATTCTAAAAAGAATTTGACAGCACCGTGTTAAAGTAGAGCTGTGCAACCTATTAAAAAATAACCAATTTTTTTAAACATATCTTTGATGTTTATGTAATTTTGGTGTTAAAATATAAATTTTAATATTTTAAATAAATTTTTAAAAGCTCTCTTATCTATGATCGTTTAATTTTGTAGGGACATCTTACTCCGTTCAGAAGTTATGTCAATTTAAATTCTGTACTTTATTTAAAATCAACGAAGTTGTTAAAAGCAAACTAATAAATGCAACATGAGCCAAGCCCTGCGAAAACAATCCCGTGATGACAACAGTTAAGGGGAGCAGTAATTTGTTTTAAGTTACTGCGCGGGAAACACAAAAAATTCACGAAACTTTTAAACTGCCCTCGTATCTCAATTTTAACTCTTTTATGTATTAATCCCTTCATGGTTTTTGTGTGCAACACTCCTTGCATTGACTTACATTTTCCTTATATTTTTCTTTCATTTATGTATGAGCATTGCTATTGCGTTGACAATTCATAAATAAGTTACTGAATCGATAATTGAAATTGATATTTAGAATAGAGTATGTTGTGGTTTCAATATAGTGTTTTTTAGTTGCAACATGCTGTGGAATAGAAAAAATATATGATGTATTCAGAACATTGAATATTTCTATTTTATTAACTTGTATCCAATTTTCTTGCACTCATTTTTCGATGTACAAAAACCTAAATACATAAAAAATTTAAGGCATTTAGGGTTATTTGCAACGAAAGTGCTTTAGGTAATGTTCTTTGGGGCCAATGCCTTTAAATGTGGAATTTTAAATATTATTTTTACTTTTAGATTTCAAAGTTTGTTCAATATTCATAAGCACTTTAGGTGAATTGCTAAAGCTACTATTTTTTTTTTTTGGGTTGGAAATAAAATCTGTATTTATAACGAAAGCCTAAGGGCGTTACAAGCGTAATTGATGTAGTTTGTGCAGTAAATGATAAAGATTAAATAAGATCTTCAATTGAGAACTGACAAATAATGTTTGATATACTGATGCTGGACATAACCACATTAAATAAGATAAGCCGTCATTTGGTCTTGTAGATAGTGTGTTGTCTCAGATATTTATTTATCCATTTTTAGGTAAAATAAATTAAACGTGTATAAACATAAACGATACAAAACCTTACAATGAAATTTAAAAGGTCCGTTACTTTTAATAATACTCTTTCTTTGTTGAGAACAAAAACCAAAATTAACTCAAGCTGTTTTTAACTCTAGGAGTTTTAAAATACCAGAAGGCCCAAAAAGTATCTTATAGTATACAAGTATTACATAAAATGACCGAAACTTATTTTTTTTTGGTACTTCTGCACTTCTGGTTCTATCCCACGAATGACTGGGAAGAGTGTGCATCATTTCTACTTTATACGTATAGCATCGCTCTTTAATAGCACTCTACAAAAAACGTCTAAAGGAGCCTAATGGTAGCTCCGAAACGGATAATTGACATCGTCCAGATGGCTGATAACACTGGTCGGAAAAAAATAAAAAAAACCGGAAGCCTAAACCTTGTTTTATTCTGTTCACAGATTTTTTCTATCACGTCTAGTTTTTGAGACTTTCTTATTTAAATAAAATTCTGATATTGAAATATTTAATAATCTTTGGCCCATTATTATAACTTGCCTTTATCTAAAGTTAGGACTTTGTGGGAGCCATAATTAATTGTTCGTTATTAAAAGTAAGCTAAAAACCACTTTTAACTATCACGTACTATAAGGACAAGTTATAGCAATAAGCATTATTCTCATTATTATAACGAAAAACTACTTATCGTACCAACAAAATCCTAACTTTAGCTAAAGGCAAGTTATAATAATGGGCCTTAATGTGTTACATAATGTTTGTCAAAGTAGGTACCTGCACTTAATTGTGAATAAAATCAACATTTGTGCATCGAATTTCATCATTTATGGCTTATATTGTTCCTAGTATATCTAGCTTTCCGAATACGGACAAAAATAAGGGGAAAATATTAGCCATATCCATAAAAAAAATTTTTACGTTATACGCGAAAACTGAAAGCGGATTTGAGTTTAACGAGTTGAGATCACTATATTCTATATATTTATGTTCAGGGATCAATTTTTTTGCAGACCAGTGTAACATGATTATTGAACTTAGTGTGTGATATATTTTAACATTTTGCTGAAACCTAAGATTATATAAGTTCATATGATAGTGCTCGACGATGGCTGAAATGGCTTCTTTAGGATAATTTTCGAAGAAAATAGGCCAATCCATACCAAACTGTCACTCTCAGTAGATGTAATATTTTTAAAGCAATGACGTGAAGGGTTTCCGATTTTTAGATGCGTCAATTTTGTTAGTTGAGATGAAAAGTTGCCTCGTCCGAAAATATGATTTTACGGCCATTTTCGATGTCCGATAGGTTTGCAATATTTAGGAACTTCTTTGCAAAAGTATAATGACACTAATTTTGGTTTTTGCATGATAAAGACTGACTAAAGACTCGCCACTTCAAAATGGCTTTGTCTTTAATACAACTTGAAGAAGCTTATGCAGTGCTGACTGCTATAAAAGCTAACCTTAAAATATCACATATTTATTTTAACTTATAAATGAATGTTATACCAAAATCGACCAAACTCCTATATCTATATGAGATCTAAAATAAATTACCATAATTTATAACTTTGCATATTTCTTTAATTTTAAAAAGGGATGCGAGCATTATTTATGGTTAAATCAATGGCTGCACTAACTAAACCTGTAAAGGTGGAGGGTGGCTTCTAAATGTAGGCAGGCTCGAATGGTGCTCAAAGAGCCCATGGCCAGAAAGGCCAATAAGGTGCTCAGATATAATGGAAGTACCTTAAGCTGGATAACTAAGTTTGTGACAGGTCATAAAAACTTCAAATATCATTCAGCCAAGATGAAACTCGAAGATGGAATTATACTTTTTTTAATGTGGGAATAACGAAAAACACCACTTCCTCAATGGGTCTCTTTTCGATCCCTTTCGTCCCCTATGATTACAACAACCGAAATGTATTTACCGCAACCTTACCTTCATAGAGTCACGTGCTACAACCAGCCTTTAACCTTGAATTTGGTAATTTTAGATTGTCGACTGGTAGTTGTCGGCCTTCTTTCTCATCACGCAGTCTCTGGTAAATGCTAGTATTTGTCTAAAGCTCAGGTCCCACATGGCATCCACATTTGACAAGCTTCTACCAGTGGTTCTAAATCTTAAGCTAGCCAGCGCTGGATATTCACACGCAATGTGAGCTACCGTCTCAGCCTCCACGAGGCACAATCTGCAAGCATCATCTTCTTTTATTTTCATCTTGGCTAGATGATACTTGAAATTTCCATGACCTGTCAATAATGCAGTTATCCAGCTTAGAGTACTTCTATTGTATCCAAATACCTTACTGGCCATCCTGCCCATAGGCCCTTTGAGCACCATTCGAGCCTGCATACATAATCGGAACTCCTAAAGGATTAACCTCTCCACCTCTAACGAGGCTTATCCAGCTTAGAGTACTTCTATTGTATCCAAATACCTTACTGGCCATCCTGCCCATAGGCCCTTTGAGCACCATTCGAGCCTGCATACATAATCGGAACTCCTAAAGGATTAACCTCTCCACCTCTAACGAGGCTTCCTTGTCTATCTCTATCGAAATAACTCGGTTCAGCA
The DNA here is from genome assembly GCA_949628195.1 of Phasia obesa. NCBI lineage: Eukaryota > Metazoa > Arthropoda > Insecta > Diptera > Tachinidae > Phasia > Phasia obesa. The sequence continues at coordinate 112,733,671 of OX451219.1, forward strand.
CCATAGAAAAGCCCTTAGAGATTAATCTGTTCACCCCTTGCGAGGCGTTCCTGTCCATCCCTTCAGAATTCATCCTTAGGCCAGTTAAAACGGGAGTTTCCTGATGGATTAAACTTTCCGGCTCTTGCGAGGTTTCATGGAGTCCACCCACACAATGGTCCTTATGCGTGTGTAAGTCCAGATTGAAACTGGAGGTCAACCGGTATCCAGAGTTCGCATACTACCTGGCGTATGCTGTTCCACCGTGGATTAGGGGAGCTATTAGCGACTAGTCCTCTTTAAACACTAACTAGCCATTCAGGTTCTCGGCACAGCTACCAACCACCTTTGCCTTACAAGTGGCGAAAAAGATGATACTTGCAGACTGAGCCTGGAAGAGGCTGAGACGGTAGCGCACATTGTGTGTGAATGTCCCACACTGGGCAGAAACTTGTTAAATGTACATTCCTTGGACAAAGCATATACTGGAGACTCCGTCAAGAGAAATAAGACCGACAGTTACCATTCGACAGCCTGAAATCACTAAAGTCAAAAGTAAAGGCTGGTAGTACGTCACTTAATAAAAGTAAGGTTGAAGTAAATTACAAATCGCTTGCCTATAATCATTGACGACAGAAAGTAACCAAAAAGGACCCATTAAAGGAGCGACCTGCTTTAATATACCCCCTACATCTATACATATAATAAAAAAGTAACTCATTTTCTGTCTGTCTGCTTGGCTGTGTTCGCCAAGAATTTTATATAGAATAAATAAGTATACGTGAAGCACTATGAAAGTCTTAAAATTTGCTGTGAATTACTTTCAAAGCAAAATTGAACAAAATATTATCAGGACGCAGCTGGGTACAGCTAGTTAATAATACGATTAAACCAATACTGTGGTAAAAATTGCATTGCTTTTTTAAATAAATACGAATTGCAAATGTAGAAAAGTACCCCTTAATATATTTAAATATAAGTACCTTATATACGATTTAGTGGTTTTAGGTGTCACAAATACTACGATAAACTTTATTTACTTTATATCTTTAAGATATCAGACAAACAAGATTTTAAAAAATATTTCTTTTAATTCAATATTAATTATAGTGAACTTAGTTTTACTATTTGCATATTATTTTTATTCACTAAAACAAAAACTACCATAATAATCTTCTGGTAATTTAAAGTTTTTCTTTTATTTTTATTTTTATTGCTTTAGTTTTCCAAAGAACTCCCCTAAAAGATTCCTTTCGACTATTGTTCATCATATCAACTTATAAAATATTTGCAAGTAACTCCTGGCACGTTCTCAAGCAGCCCTTTACACATTTATTTCCTTGTCTTTACTGGCATTTTCTTCCTGATAGTTTTTATTTATTTTTTTTTTTTCAGTTTCTATCCTTTGGCCAGCAAATAAAGAAATTCTTATCAAATAACATTTTGCTTTAAAGTAAATTGGAAGAGAAGAGAATAGAATAGAAAAGTCATTTAAAAAATAAAATCAGGGGTTTTGGAACGAATGGAGGGTATATTAAAAATGTTTCATAATAAATAGCGACAAACTTTTTTGTTTTAAAAGATAGTAATGGCTGCATTGGTTTTCAACATTTTTAAGTTTTAAAACTTAATTTTGTATGGGTTATCAGGCCCACTGTGGTACCGTAAAAATTGTTAAAGCTTAATTAAATGCTGTGGCCGCCCTAGAGGTTTATAGTATTTTAGAATTGTTTAAAGCTTGTGGCAAATTTAAAAATGCTGTCAGTAAAGCATCTCTGACAAATTATAGATCTTAGGAGAACCGCACACACAGCTTTCTATGTCTGTTTATTTGTGCGAAGCCCTCCAGTCGCAGGACAGGTATTGCTTCTCTTCCCTTTGAAGCTGTCTACACCCCGTTTACGAAGTATGCTATAACGAGTGTAAAAGTAAAATCACATTGAAGCCTAAGAAGCGTCTCTTCGCTCTGTATGCTTTAAGTGAGATGATTTTATATAAAATTCATTTATCTTGTTTTCACGAATGCTCTTATAAACTAGAACTATGATAATTGTAATGATTTGTAATAAATTCATAGCCAGGTATTAAATACTTTCGATCAGATGATTAGAATCACCTAAGTTACTGTTTTTAGTAGGCAATTTCGTTTTAAAAATTTTAGCCGAAAGCTAAAATTTTAGTACCATCGGAAAGGGCATTTTCGATTAGAAAAAATTAACAGCAACATTAAAGTTCAATGCATTGGTATTGAAAGGTCCTTTAACAAAAAAAAAAAAAAAAAATGTAGCTGAAAGAGCCAAAATCGTGTTTATCCTTCGCAAGACTATTTCTACCGGGACACTGCACGGGAAAAAAAGATTATTGAAAATTATGGAATGCTTTAACTCCAGCCGAAATGAGAACAATCTTTGGAACAGCGTCAAATTCTTCTCTTTCAGCGCCAAAAATCAGGCGTCAAACTGGCATACAGGCGAGAATCTCAAAGCTAAAAAGAGCCGTTGAAAAGTGTGAATACTAATAAAAATAATTTATAAAAAAATAACGAAGAAAAAAAAATCGCTTAGAATTTGGCTCTCTAGCTAAGACATGGGAAATTCAAGTAGGAGGTCATGTTAATTATTGTGTCAACTGTGATTTTAGTGACGCAAATAAATTTATTTTCGATGGCCCAGAAAGCTACAGTTATTAATTTTACGATACGAGAAAAGAGGTGTTATTTTTAAATCGCAGCACTTACAAGACTCTATAAAATTCGCAATAATGAGAATAAATTCATGATGTAAAGGGTGGTTAAATTTTTAAGGGCCGATGCTCATTTTGAATAAAATACAAATTATTTAGCATGGCACACCATGTGATGCTCCAAATTTTCGATGACATTCATGTTCTATGCCGTTAGTGTGCTGAATTATCTCATCCTTTATCTCTTGAATTGTTGCTAGCTTATCGACGTAGCCATTTTCTTTTAAACAATCCCAAAGAAAGAAGTCCAATGGTGTCAAATCACATGATTTTCGCGGCCAATTGACATCGCCACCACGTGAGATAACTCGCCATTGAATTTGTCGCACAAAAGAGTCATTGTTTCGTATTGAAACCACATATCCATATCTTCCAATTCGGGCCAAAAAGTGAAAATGTGGCTCATCACTGAAGATGATTTTCTTCGAAAGTTGATCATCCAACGTTGCCATTTTTTGCCACCATTCTGACCATTGCTCGTTTGTGAAATTGATAAAAGGTAAAATTAAAGCTTGGCGTTTGGGTGTGGTTCAAATTTAACATCGGCCATGGTAAAAACTTTTTTTCGCAATGCATTTTTTAGATATTATATACCATTAACATTGTAATTTTTTGAGAAATTCTCCAAAGAATTACAATTGACATAATTTCTGATCGGAATGATATCCTTGCAATGTTTTAAACTGACATAGATAAGAGAACTTTTAATCAAATGGTGAAATTTATATTTATTTATATAATATTTTTTTTTAATTTTAAAATATAAATTCCCCGAACGGGGGAAAAATGTACCTACTTTTTTTTTACAAAAGTTACGTGCCTTTTTTGGAGTATGTACCTAACAACTGACGCTTTAAAAATCAGTTTACATTTCTTTAATCAGTGTTTTTCACTACGAGGAATTTCACAATAATTCATAAATTCATAAATTTTGTTTTGAAATTGGGTATGTTTGCATAGGGCTAGAGGTAGAACATTTACAATTTACCAAACAATTTTTCTTCCATTCGCATTTGCTATAGGTTTTTTTTTTAAATGTTTCAAAGAAATTTACTAGTACCGAAGTTATATTAGCAAAAAAAACTACAACACCCGTTTGGGGAAAATCTTCGAAAAACGGTAGTTTTTTCATTTTCATAATTCAGAGGCTTGCAACTATTTAACGAAAAGCTTAAACTATTTTATTCTAAATTTTATCAAGAATATGGAGAATATAGAAGAATATCGACTGTTATCAAGAATATGTCTTAAGATAATAATCTGATAATTAATAAATATACCACGCATAAATTACTACGTTAAGGTCGACCAAAATTAAAAAAAAAATTCTAAGCTAATTTTCTCCCAAACTACAATAGACATGTAGCAAATTTTTAAGATCTACTTAAGTTTATTAAAAATAAAGTCTTTATGACATTTCCAAAAAATTATATGCCCGAGGTAACCAAATTTGGGGGCTTTTCCAGAAGCCCCCCTTTACCCTAGGGGGCCGACTTCTCGCAGCTCCACTCAGGAGTACCTCTGCTTCACAGCTGTGAAATCTTTTTAAGATATCTTAAATGGTTCCTAAGCTACCGAATTATGTAGAAAATCCTTTTCCAACCACTGTGCAAAGGATTTTCGTGTGCAATGGTAATAAAATTTAAGCTGGTTGTCGGCAAAAAAATTTTCAAAAGAAATTTTTAAATAAAATTAGAAATTTAAGTGGATCTAATCATCTGACCGAATCTATATTATTAATTATTATTAATGTAGGGGGAATATCGAAGCAGACCACTTCCATAATGGGTCCCTTTTCGACCCCCTTCTGTCCTCTATGATTACAGTCAACCGAAATGTAATTTACGGCAATCTACTTACGTTGAGTCATGTGCTACAATCAGTTTTTAATCTTGACTTTAGTGATTTTAGACTGTCGACTGGTAACTGTCGGCCTTCTTTCTCACCACGCCGTCTCTAGTAATTGCTAGCATTTGTTCAAAGCTCAGGTCCCCCATGGCATCCACAATTAACAGGCTTCTACCAGTGTTCCTGAGTCTTATGGCTAGGGAGTGCTGGACATTCACACACAATGTGCGCTGCCGTCTCAGCCTCTTTTTTACCTCGTCACCTCTTCTGCCTCTGCCACTCACTTTAAGGCACGAGCTGTAGAAACTCCGACTCGACGTTGAAGGAACGTTTTGAGGTCCCTGCTTCAAAAAAGGATTTACCTAAGCCCACAGGACCAGGTGCATCAAACTCATCCAAATTCACCTCCATGGGTGAATCCAGCCTAAGTCTAATTTAGAACATCAGATTTCTTTTCCTTTTTTTTTTAGCTAAATTTCCCACTGTGTGTTTTGAAGTTGCTTTCCTTTGTTAAAAATTTGCTTAATTTATCCACGTAAAGTTTTGAGTAGTTTCCTTTTCCTTTTTTTGCCCTGAAAAAGTCACAGCTAGAGATTTAAAACTATTGTTACAATGTATCTTTTTACAATTTGTTAGATAATTACAGAAGAGTAGTAAATACAGAGCACACAATACTTTGCTCAAGTAATTATTGCAATTGTTTTAACAACAAACAATGTAAGGCGAGCGAGATTCTGGTTTGATGATATTTTTTACATTAAAAAAACCCAAAAATGTTAAAAAAAACTCTAATAAACTTAACACTTCTGAGATTTTAACACGTTTTGATTTTAAAGAAAACTAAAACTAAAAAAAAAATATGTTTTAAAAGTTAGTACTAAAATCACAGGTTTAATTTCAATTTTCAAAACAATCGTTTTTTGAATCCTAAAGGCAAATAAATCTATTTAAATTATATCCCATACCATTTCAAATCCTTAAGCTAAAAGCAATAATTCTTAAATAAGAGTTTAACATAAATTGCTACACCTGTCACTTAATGTCAAAAATATTTATGTCTTTAAAAAACGTAAATTATAAACAAAGAAAGTTACATAAAATCTGAATGATACATATACACATACATTTGTATCATTTTTTAAATTTACCAACACCCAAAAAGAAGATGTCATTTCTTACAATCATACATCACTTGCTGCAAAATATTTTTTATTCAACTTAATGACTGAAACATAAGTAATCCATTAAGTATCACTTCACTACATCTGCTTTAAGTGTCAGTTACATTGACATTCTTCTTGGAAACAGTAAAAAAGACATCAGCAACAAATTAAATTACAAAAATTGGTTGGATTATATATGTATGTGAGTGTGTGTTTGTAAGTTCCTTACTGTACGAGGGAGCTTGTAAGCACTATATTTCGTATTTTGTGCGTTCCTTTTGTTTAAATCAACGTATTGTTCATTAAGTTGTATTCCGTATAATTTGCAATATCACGTTTTAAGAACAAAAAGACAGATAAAAAAAAACATCTAGATCAGGCCGATATAATTAAAATGCAATTTACATATCGTCATATAAAATACAAAACGCCCTATTTAATATTACTCACTTGTATAGATGGGGCGTTTTTCATTTTCCATAATAATATATAACTTTTGAACTATATTCGTTATTTAATACATAGATTTTAAAGTGTTTCAATAAAATATTTTGTGTGGAACTTTTCTGTATTTGTAAAGCAACCACTCGAAAAAGTTAATGCCTCTCATATAAAATTTGTAGACGATGTAATATTTTTATTCAATTATAAAATTTATTGAATAGCGCTTGACACAGAAAAAACTTTTTGAACCAATTAAAGATTTTAATTACTTTTAAATTTAAGTGCAATTAATTTTTTAATTGATGCAAACAAATACTTGCTTGAAATAGAACAAAAAAATCCTAATTAAATAGTTAATTGAATCAATTAATTATTTAATTAAATTTTAATGTGATACCAATTTTTACCCTAAATTGGTGAAAATATTTTTTTCTGTCTAAATACTTCCTCAATTTTTATTTATTGTGATTTGCCTAACTTAAGTGGGATTATTTTTATAATTTTATATATTATTGTATTTATATATATTTTTATAATTTTGTAATTAATATTGCCACTGTTGTATTTTTTACAAAACTATTTAATCTATACTACGCCAAGCTATGCCTCAAAACGTTACTCAACGCTACGCCTCGCCACTCTTAGATGCTCTCCCTTACTCTATACTACACTGTGCAACACGGAAAAAAATAACCATATACGGACACCACTACGTGATAAAAGACCAAAAAAAAAAAAGACTCCTGTCTCCCAGTTTTGCCCAAAGTCCTCCAGGTTTTTTTTTATGGGCCCTCAAAGATGTGGGGCCTCGATGTCATTTTTGAAAAAGAACATATAAACTTCCTAGGAATGATTCTTAACACCGTTTAGGGAAATTTTTCACTTTTGAGGCTACCTAAGCGCTACCTAAACGGTGTTAAGAATCATACCTAGGAAGTTCATATGTTTTAGAAAGTTGTTTATTGAGATCTTAGGTTCATTTTTGTAGTTGATTGTTTTCTTGAATTTTGAACGGTTTGCTACCTATGGACCTGAACAGGGGAAAAAAGGTTAAAAAAATTGAATTTTTTTAAGTTTTTTGCGATTTTGACCTTGCAGATGAAGTTGTTTTGATTTTATATGTTAAAAATTTTTGTTCTTTATGACAAGGGCTACAACTTTGCCTCAGAGAGTATATCAAAATTCCAAACGGTTTGAAAATATGAGCTTGAGTAAATGATCATTGTTTTGCAAAAATGACATCGTGGCCCCACATCTTTGAGGGCCTATAAAAAAAAACCTGGAGGACTTTGGGCAAAACTGAGAGACAGGGGTCTTTTTTTTTTTGGTCTTTTATGACGTAGTGGTGTCCGTATATGGTTATTTTGCCATGACTTAAAAAATTACACAGTGTGCTATACTACTGTCGAAGGTATTTTTCTCTTCTCTTTTATAGTCTGCTACTCTATGCTATGCTTCTATTTCCTACTTTTCTGTACTCCATTATTTACTACACTAGCTGTGACCACACACGTTGTGTGTGTCCTGACAATATTCTATTCGATTTTGCTTTGAAAGTAATTAACACCAAATTTTAAGACTCCTACTTTTATAGTGTTTCAAATATACGTATTTAATTTACATAATGGATACAATTCTAAAATTCTAAAAATTATTGTAAAGCTCTGTAAAAGGTGTTTAAAAGATTTTAATAACAATGTAATTCCACAAAGTAAAAATACAAATCAAATACAAATTTTATTCAATTGGCTATTTGGCATTGAGTAATTCATAAGTTGTCATTATTTTAAAATAGCGCCACCTATTGGGCAACCGTGTTTAACCCTAGTCCTTATACCCAAGTACAGGTGTGGCCACTGACACTTTGGAGTAATGCACCTCCTAAATGACTTACACTTTTCTATTGAAATTTCGTATCTAGGAAAATGGCAAAAATTCTGCGTCAACTGACACCTCAATTACTATCCTAGGTCAAACCATTGAGGATCTATGAGCTTCTTCAGCCGAGACCCCCAAGAACGTATACCCAAGTACAGATGTGGCCACTTATGCAATTGTATTAATAAAATTATTAAAGACTTTGGTTTTGTGTGGCAATGTAAATTTATTTTATTTAATAAAACTTAACTTTTTTTATTTTTTGTCTTCATTGTTGCAAGTTTTGCATACAAAGAAATTGCTCGAATGTTGCACACATATTGGCCGTATACATTCAGAGCACATGTTACGAGTGCGTCTACTGTGTTCGTCGTGAATATAACACAAATAGCAGCCCCAACTTGGAAATTTTTTTTCCTTGCTGAGCCGCTAAGATCTTGTGCGTTTGTGCGGGTAAGCCACAAACGCTTGACCATTTGGAAGACAACATTCGCCGTGTTATTGCCGATATACGGCCACAACTGTTGGAAAAAGTCATCGAAAGTTGGACGTACAGATTGGACTACATCCGCGCCAGCCGTGGCGTTCATATGCCAGAAATCATATTTAAAATGTAATGACAAAAGATTATCTTTCGGATAAATAAAATTAATGTCAATCGAATAATCCATCCACCTCTATAAAAAACAACCTTTATTATATAACTCTACATTACATACGTAACTCTATGCTACATCGAAATGCTAGCCTAATGGTCATTAAGCCGAACGCTAGCCAGTGTGCGAAAATGCACCCACAAAGAGTGCAAACGTATCAGCCTTTTCAATGGCCCAGTCTGAAATTATCTTTTCCGATTTGCATATTGGCCAGATGGTAATGGATATCTTCATTATTTGCTACTAATGCATTTAAATTAGTTTAAAGTAGCTGATTATAATCAGGCACCATTTATTTTTGGCGGGGTTGTACATAGGCTTGAACGAGGATTGAATAAGGATTAATTCAAAATTTCAAATTGGTGTATTGAAGCAACTTTTTATACCAGGTAACATATATTAATGGAGAATTTTTTCTCTTTTATAATTTTTACTTTTTGCACTAAGTTCTTTCCTTTCTTTTCTACCCTCGTTCGAACTTATCCAGTTATTAATTTGTAAATTTCAGCATGTAAGGGGGCACCGAAAAAAAAATTGTTTGCACCAATTAAAGATTTTAATTAGTTTCAGATACAATTTTCATTGATTTTTATTTGATTATATTATTATTAACACAGAAAAAATATTTTCACCAATTAAAGGTTTTAATTGCTTTCGGGTTAAAATTTAATTAAATAATTAATTGATTCAATTATTTGTTTAATAATGAACTTTTTTGGTTCTGTTTTAAACAAATGTATATTTAAATCAATTAAAAAATTAAATGAACTTTATTTTAAAACTAACAAAAATCTTTAACTGGTGCCAAAAATGTTTTCTGTGTATTTAATTAAGAAAGAAATAAAATTCAATCAATAAAGCATTAATTTAAATTTGTGTGTTTCTATATTTTCTGTTTTTAGATTCCGTTAAAGTTACGGTCGGCTAACTGGGCCTTTACTCTACATTTATTTACTTAACGCCATTCTCTATCGTACCCTATTCTGCTTTAATCTTATCTTATGTTATTTGACCACTGTCACATATTAAGAAATTAAAAAAGTATTCAACAAATTATACACTTTTAATAAATTAGTTTTAGACTTGAGTTTGTATTCGGATTATTCCATAGACTTAAGAGAATATTACGTTAATAAAATAAGAAACAGATCGATTACCACAAATAAATGAAAATATAAAAGCAACCTTTAGATGCACAGAAAAAATTATGTTCACCAATTAAAGGTTTTAATTGGTTTGTGATTAAAATTTAATTAAATAATTAATTGTTTCAATTAACTATTTACTTAGGAATTTTTTGTTCGGTTTTCAAAAAAATATATATTGGAATCAATTAAAAAATGAATTTAACTTCAATTTAAGACAGATTAAAACCTTTAATTGGTAAAAAAATTTATTAATAATTTCAGCACTCCTTCGATATCAGAGAGTGAAGTAGATCGGCCGAAGTGTTCGGCTAATATCGGCTAATAGTCGGCTTCGTCAGCTAAGCTGGTATTTTTTTTAACTTGATATTATTTATTTGAAAACTTGATAATTTTAAAATAAATTGCATCATCAAAACACCATTATCTTGTGATTTTATAAATTTAAAGCTACCCTACCTGTTTTAATTGATTCACATAACAGGGTAAAATCACATGAGGGACTTAAAAACTGTTTAATACTTAAAATGTGAGTTTGAGAAATTTTCATTATTTATTACGCATCAAAGGTGCCGTGTGTGATCAAGATTTAGCATCAGTACCCGCCATGATAGCCTAACCTTATGCTTGTCTTACCACTGAGTAACATTTTCGTGTAGCCTAGCGCACTCATTGTACAACACAAAATATTGTAAAATAAGTAGCAATTTATAGAAGATGGAAATCCTGTACCCATGTTCTAACCTCTTGCTTAGAGGTATTTTGGAGACAATCAAAGTCCTGACACTCTTTTGATGCCTTCTGTTGAGAATGCAACAGCATACTTGACCAAGCATACACCATCCCCGCAAACATTGGTCCAAACCACATCCATGACGTGAACTCCGAAGGTGCCTCACCAATAACCTGCCATTGAGATGGGCGGTTTTCCGTTGTTAGGACACTGGTCGGGCCAGATACAGGTTCTAAGAACCCCGACGTCTGTTCCCCCAATATTCCCCGAAAGTACTGCTTCAAAGCAGTAAAAGGGTTGATTGCATTGACAATAAGTGCCCCGGGGGGATATTATAGGTGCGATATGTTTATACAAAAAAAAAAAAAAAAATAAATAAATTCCATATTTGTTTGTTAGTCTCTGCCTCAGCCAGTTATATTTGCTTAGCCGCCGCTTTTTGATATGCATTCGGCTTTTAGTCACTTTTAGCCGCCGCCTAGTATATTCTTGTTTAGCTGCCGCCGGTCGTTATTACATTTGAGCTTCGCCCTCTCACTGTTCGACAAACAAAGAAAAATGCAAGAAAAATGACATGCATAATAAAATTACCCTGTATTATAAAATAATAAAAATCAAATAAATCATATGATATCTACCACAACATCATCATTATTATTATTAAGCTTCAGGATAGAACCATAAAACAAATAATTGCATGTAAGAAAATTTCTAATGATAAAAGGTATTTATACATTTGAGCAAAAGACATTGAGTGCTACGTTAGCACACCCGGCAGCCAGGCAAATTAACACACAAGTCACCAAATTGAGAATCAAACTAAACTCATTTTAAAATGTATTTTCCTAGAAATAATTCATTTGCGATAAACTCCTAAAATTTTAACTAAATGCTTGTAATTTGCAAAATTAAAATGATTTAATAGTTCAAATTATTCTGGTCAAATTCCTGTTGCTTGCATGAAAGTTAATCTATTAAAATTATCAGAATTTTGCATAAAATTATATTATAGAATCTGTAGCTACTAATTTATAAATATCAAAGAGGACTTGTAATTAAGGTAATGAAATAAATTTTGTGTTTGAAAATGTACGTATGGTAGATAGCGCGCACACATGTACAAGTAAATACATACAATACTGCTAAAATAAAGGGTGTTTTTTATAGAGGTATAGAACTTTAAGTTGGCATTACTTTTGAAGATGGCGACCGATTTAATAGCTGTCAAGTGATTTGTCAATTCATCATGAATAGACTCACGCCTGAACAACGTTTACAAATAGTGCCCAAAACGAGATTACCGTTGTTCCCGATTTTCATAAGCGAATTTTGTTTAGCGATGAAGCTCACTTCTGGTTGAATGGCTACGTCAACAAACAAAACTGCCGCATTTGGAGTGAAGGTAATCCTCAAGTGTAACATCGAAACACCGTTACATCCAGAAAAACTGACTGTTTGGTGCGCTTTATGGGCTGGTGGAATCATTGGTCCACACTTTTTCAAAAACGATGGTGGCCAGAACGTTACAGTGAATGGTGATAGGTATAGAGCCATGATTACTAACTTTTTCATTCCTGAATTGAATAACTATGATGTCCAGGCGATGTGGTTTCAACAAGACGGTGCAACATGTCACACAGCTCATGCCATAATAGATTTATTGCAAGACACGTTTGGTGACCGCCTAATTTCACATTTTGGAATTGTAAATTGGCCTCCAAGATCTTGTGATTTATCACCGCTAGACTACTTTCTGTGGGGTTATATAAAGTCATGGTTAAGCCACAAACGCCACAAAACCATTTGGAAGACAGCATTCGCCGTGTTGTTGCCGATATACGGCCACAAATGTTGGAAAAAGACATCGTCCAGATTGCACTACATCCGCGTCAGCCGTGTCGGTCATATGCCAGAAATCATACTTAAAATGTAATGCCACAAGATTATCTTTCGGAAAATTCATGTCAATCGAATAATCCATCGTTGTTTTATTGCAACTTAAAGTTCTATCTCTCTATAAAAAACACCCTTTACTTATAATACTGATAAAATAGAAAGGCGTTTAATTAACCAATAAAATGTATGATGAGCTTTCGTATGATTATTCTAAATAGTATATGTTTGTTTTAAATGTATTGTTGAAATTTTATTCAGTTGTCTGGCGATATAATATACAAACATCTGGCCAAGATAAAAATCGCAGAAGAAGATACTTTCAGACTGGCCCCTTGAAGAGGCTGGGACATTTGCATACTTTGTGGGTGCATTTTTAGCACCTGGCTAGCGTTTGGCTTAATGACTATTAGAGGCTGGCATGTGCACATTATTGTAATGCACCCCATATCATCGAGCTTTAGACAAATTTATGAACAATTACGGGAGAATCTGTGATATAAAAGAAGGTAAACAGTTTTCAGTCACCAGTCTGAAAACTGAAGTCACTACAGTCTAGTGTGAAAGCTAGTGACAGAGCGAGACTAAATTAAAGTAAGGTAGTCGTAAATTTCTATCGATTACAAGAAATCATTATGGAACAAAGAGGTCTACTAGAAAATAATAAAAACGTATAGGGGTGATGAGTTGCGTTTTTATAGTTTATAGTCTAGAATATAGTTACGTAATGTAGAAAATCGCAGAATAGCATATAATAGCGTTGAGAAACGCTATTATATGCTATTCTGTAGTATAGCGAAGAGTTGCAAAGTTTAACAAATTATATTGTAGAGAAAAGTAGGAAAGCATAGAGTTAAGTATTAAGTATTAAGTTTTTTGCGATTTCGACCTTGAAGATGAAGTTTTTTTGATTTTATATATTCACAATTTTTGTTCTTTATGACAAGAGCTACAACTTTGCCTCAGAGAGTATATCAAAATTCCAAACGGTTTGCAAAATATGAGCTTGAGTAAATGATAATTTTTTTGCAAAAATGACATCGAGGCCCCACATCTTTGAGGGCCCATAAAAAAAACCTGGAGGACTTTGGGCAAAACTGGGAGACAGGAGTCTTTTTTTCTGATCTTTTATCACGTAGTGGTGTCCGTATATGGTGTCCGTGTTGCACTGTGTAATCTATACATATAACAAAACAGTATTTCTTGTCTGTACCTCTCTGCTTTCTGTTTGTGTTCGCATCACGTAAAAACTACCAGATGGATTTTAACAAAATCTTGTGAAGAGGTACCTTAGTATCCTCATTTCAATATAGGCTACTTTTTTCTGCAAAAATATTTTATTTATAAGAGAAAATGATAAACAAACCGTGAAAGTACTTACGTAATTTTAACGATTTAAAGTTCCGGCATACTTTAAGCCATCTTCTATTTTTGAAAGCAGGATATTTTAAACACGGTTGCGCAACAGATTGCTATGTTTTGAAATAATGACAAAATATGAATTACTTACTGCCAAATAGCCAATTGAATAAAATTTTTATTTGATTTATAGTTTTACTTCGTGGCATTACATTGTTATTAAAATAATTTACACACCTTTTACAGAGCTTTAACAATTTTATATATATTTTAGAATTTTACCCAGGGCTGGATACCATTATATAAAGTAAATACGTATACTTGAAGCACTATAAAATTAAGAGTCTTAAAATTTGGTGTGGATTACTTTGAAAGCAAAATCGAATAAAATATTTTCAGGATGCATACAACGTGTGTGGGCACAGCTAGTATTGAATAAATTGAATAAAAAATAAAATGGTTTAGAAATACAGATGAAATTTTAAATCAGGCTTAAGTTCGTTTTATTCTCTTTAAGAAAGAATAAATTAAATTACGAATTAAGTGATATTATTAAATAAAAATTGGGAAAATTTAATGTTCAGACACCAGCAGAGTGGAATGCACATTTTCTAGACAGCTACGTCCGTCATCAGCACTCTTCGTATCTATCTACTTTGGGTAGTGTTTAGTTGTAAGCATCATCTATTTAACCAACCAAACTCAGATAAAGGAATACGAGAAAACTGTATTCAATCATCAATCGTCAGTTGCTGAGAACGAAGTCTACCACTACCTAAAGCTTCCCTTTTGTTTATTGTTTTTACTTTAATATTTAGAAATTTTATATGAGAGGAATTAAGTTTTTTCAATAAAACATTAAATTAAATTTGAAATAAATCTGAAATAATATAAATCTTTAATTGGTGCAAAAATTTGTTTCTGTGAGTATGAACATTTCCTGGCCTATGAATCATAGTTTTCAAACTAACCTTCCACTCCGGGGAAAATATAGACTTAATAAGCTCACTTGCGCCACCAATTAAAGCTGTAGTTTTTCAAGGTAGCATATTGATACCATTGTATTGTATACTTCAGATACGACAAAACTTTTTTAAGTATTCATGCTATGAAGCTATGAAGCTATGAAGCTATCCAACTAAACTGGCTTATTGTCAGCAACTCTACCCTTTGCTTAGGTTTCAAAATTTTACTATACAAGTCGATCCTAAAACCAATATGGTGTTATGAAATTAAGTTATGGGAATAAGAAAAAATTCAAAGGTGCCAAAATAATATTCTATGAATTATTAAAGTTGTTCCCTGTCGATTCATTACAATCAAATATAAATGTTTATAAAATGTTTTCCCTTATTCAGTAACTGCTTGGTTTAAGGACAGACATTAAGTAAGTGGTCTGCTTCTATATACCCTTAAAATATAATGACCCTGATTTACAAGTAGTCTATACTCGTGATTATCAATTATTTAGAGCCCCCAATTATTTCCTGATAGGTAGGATTTCACATACTATTCAGCGCGGTAAACAATTGACCGCCAAAGTCATAAGATTTGGTGTCTTTCGACAATTTTTTCTGGGATTAGTTGAATTTATATGTTAATGCAAATACTTCTTCAACTTTGTGCCAATCTGTAGACATTTGTGACAAAATGCGGTCCAAATATTTAGAAAAGTATTAAAAAATTTGATTTCCATAATGCGCTACTTCCGATACAGCCGCGACTTCTACATCTTGAAATCTCATTCATACACTAAAGGCACAATGTTTTCTTTCTAAAAAAATTGTTTTCAACTTTAGTATGTTATTTTAATACAAAGTTGTACATCTTAAAAATTACACCCTTTATAAACTTCGTTTAGCGCTTATACTAACTTATTTATTTAGATTAAATCCTTATTAAGATCTTACTTTCGCTACATTTTATAGTACTTTGATAAAATATTCTACGCCATCTTATGACTCTTAAGTTTCTTCATTTCTTTTTTTTTTTTTTTTCTTTGCAGCAACATGACCAAAATACTAAACAAAACAACTTCTAAATTTTATTACCACAACAAAGCTTTTGGAAACAAATAACATACAAACTTGCAACGCAACAAAGTCAGCAAAACAAATAACAGCAAAAAAGCCAAAAACAATACGGATGAGGGAAAACTTTTTCACTTAAAAAAAAAAAAAAAAAAAAATATATATAGATATATATATATATATATATATATATATATATATATATATATATATATATATATATATATATATACATATATAGGGAAAAAGTAACAAAAAACTCAATCTTTTTGACCAACTTTTACCTGACTATACAAGTGGGTCTCTCCTCATGTTCTCTTATTTCCCTTCTTCACACTGGTTTATACTTTTTAGATGCTTTTAAAGCACAAGTTGTGTGTGAACAAAAGATTTTAATTTTTACTGTCGCTTTTGCTTTGTAGCTCTTGCTTCACTCGAACACATTGTACTCGTATGGTGGTACGTGCAACAGCTCTAAAAATAAGGTCACTTTGGCAACGGGAAAAAAAATTTTAAGAACAATTTTTATATGTGTAAGAGTGAAAATAAAAGTAAATGATAAACACGGATTCTTTTGGACATGTAACTAAAAGCTGAAAAAATAATAAAACCACACGTTTCAAATTGCAACAGAAAGCAAACACTGTGGGTATTTTGAACACAGTTTTTATGTTCAAAATTTGTTTGGAAGCAGTTTGTTCCATGTTTTTTTTGAGCAAATTTTATTTTATTTACTTTTCAAACCATTGTGCAAATAATTGTCCATAAATGGAAGATAACAGCACACTTTGGCTTTTGCATGCAGCATCTAGTTATACAAAATATTTGACTTACTGCAGCTACTATTGCTGCTACAAATACAATACAAATAATAAAACTTTATATATAAATATACAAAAATTATATTTGGAATCGGTTATATACATTATTTATTTTTAATTTTTAAAATTGAAAAAAGAACAAAATAAACTTTTTGAAATCGAAATGGTTACTATGTTTTTTATTTTGTTAAAAAATTTAGATTTGGCTTTCTTTCTAGACTGATTGAACTTCTCATTTAGTCTATTAATTTTTAAGCATAAGAATCTGAGTTTTTATTCAGAAAAATTGGGAAAAATCCACTGATGAGCTAGTTGAGCACTAGCGCAATAGCTATCTGGATATGCTTTCCCCATAGTAATCAATTTCGATTATTATATTTTTTGGAAATAAATATTTTATACTCATAAAATATTTATTTAAAAAATTTTCAAAAGGAATCATGCATGATTAAAAATAAATACTTTATATAAAAATATTAGGAAGTCTACGAAAATATATTTTAATGCAAATAATTAACTACGATTATGTGCATGCTACTAAATGAAAATAAAATCACAAAAGAAAATAAGTCATAATCACCTATAATCGTAGTTATAAATTCATAAAATATTATTGCAAAATTCTCTGAAATTTATATAATTATCAATTTTGTGAAATAATTTTATATTTATAATTTTGCATCCACCCAAAAACAAATTTAAGTAATTAACTATAATATTTGTTGTTGAGTCCGTTGAAAGTTTGGTAAATATTTTACACTTAAAATGCATAAATTAGATGACAAAATCAATGTTAATGCATTAAATACATAGACACTAGTAGGATACACAACTACACGACTACAAATGCTAATGGATACAAACAATTTAGTGTAGTTAGCTACCCAGCGATAAAATTAAAGAGGCCTTCTCACTTCAGACCTTCTATAAGACATGCTTAGATCTTCTCTCGGCTACGATCCTCATTTTATGTGTCTTCAAAAAGAAGGCCTTTTAGAAGGCCAAATCTTTTTTTGTATTGGGAAATACATAATTTTCTATTTTAAGATTTCTTATTTATATAATTCTTGCAAAAAAAAAACCGACTTCAAAACAGACAAACTTAAAATCATGTTTCTTTAAGACGGTAACCCTGTAATTTCCGAATTCAAATTTTATACTAGTTATAGCGTTCGTAGCAATACAGGTTCATTGTAAATTTCAACCGTCTGATTGTAACGGTTTAAAAGTTTGGTCATATACATCAAATTACATAAACTATTGCGACACCCTGTAATTTATAGTTTTAAATATTTATACTTATTTTAACACATATAGTAATGGACATTCTGTCTAATTGTTAAGTGTTTGTCAATAACTATTTGAAAGATAGGGTCATATATATCAAATGACGTCACCTATTGGGACACCCTTTAAATTCAAATTTTAATATAAATACTTGTTAAAGAGAACTTTGTCATACAGATTCTTTGTAAAATTTAACTTTGTGTCCATATACATCAAATTACATCAACAATTGGGACACCCTTTAATTTCCAATTTTAAATATTTATACTTGTTGTTATACCAGACATAGTAGTGAACATTCTGTCTATTTTTCAAGTGTTTGTCTATAACGGTTCCAAAGATGAGGACATAATGGTCAAATTACATCAATAATGGGGACACCCTTTAATTTATAGATCCAAATTGTATACTTTTTTTAATAGCGCACTAAGCAATATAGGTTCTTTGTACATTTCAACTGTCTATCTATAACAATTGAAAAGTTTGGCCATATATATCACTTTTAAATTAACTATTGGGACACCCTTTAATTTCCAAATTCATATTTTACACTTCTTATTTTAGCGGACTTAGCAATACAAGTTCTTTGTAAATTTCAACTGTCTGTCTATAACGGTTCAAAAGTTTTGCCATATATATATCAAAATAAACCAACTAATGGGACACCCTTTAATTTCTAATTTTAAATATTTATGCTTATTATAACAGACATAGTAACGAACATTATGTGCAACTTTCAAGTGTTTGTCTATAACGGTTCAAAAGATAGGACCATAATGGTGAAATTACGTCACCTATGGGGTCACCCTTTAATTTTTAATTTTATTTTTTAATTACATTTTGTTATTGGGAGCTATAGTGATATGCACTTTTTTCTAATTTTAAATGGGTGACCTATAATGTTCATAATACACGTAAAAAACATGTATGTTGTATGGGGACACCCTTTAATTTTTAAACTTTTAAACTGTTTTTAAAATGGGACCAATCTGTAGCCATAACCTTTCTAATGGCGCAAAAATTTTTAAAATCGGTTCAGAAATGACCGAGTTATGAAGGCACAAACATACAAAAAAAAAAATAAAAAAAAAGCAAAACACAGACGAATTGATAACCTCCTTCTTTTTTTGAAGTCGGTTAAAAACACAAGAGTTCATTGAATTGCTCTTTCTCTACTTTATTACTGCTTGAAATTGAGATGCTTCGATAGACTGATTGGTAGTGCGCAAGTCTAGCAGCCTGGAGGTTGATGGTTCGAATCCCAAAAATTTTAATATTTCAATTAAAAATAAAAATAAATTAAAAGTGCTTAAAATTAGAACAACAATTAAAATCTAGTCACAGAATATGGGAGAATGAGAATGGAATGCGAACGGAATGGAAGGAATGGAATGCAAACTGAAGGAAGGCCTTGTGCCTCCAAAAGAAGGAGTAAAGAGGCCTTTTAGAGGGCCTTCATACTCCACTGGGTACATTGAAAACCACAACTATATCGCAAGCAGCTGATATTGTTGCAGAAATACATGTTTATTTTAATGATGCGCCTTCCAAATATTTCAGTTTCAGTTTCACTTTTAATTTACTTAATTTTATTGAGTTTCAGTAACTTTGCCTAACGGCCTAATCGGTCACAATTACTGATATATCTGTTAAAACTTAATTATAAATCTAACGGACATAAAATTGTAATCCCGGAAATAATCTAATATTTTAAATTGCCAAGAGGTACATACGGTTTAGAACATCTTTCTGAAATTCAAATAATAATTAAAAAAAAGCATTTTAGGCTGGTTGTCGGAAGTGGTGCTAGAACCGAATCACAAAAATGTGAGAAAAGTACGGTTATTACATACCCGAAAAACGTCTCGAATATACACGCATTTGACGTCTTATGGCCTTTGAAATTTCTATGTGCTGAAAAGTGTCATAAACTTCTAAACTTTATAGTTTTTGTAAAAGCAAATTCGTCCAATTCTGCAATATTTCACGAAACATATTGTGATAATCTAATTACTCTGTAGAATGGATAGGTGGTGATCCATTTCGAAGTTCCCTACTTTTTTAAAGAAAAACATAGAAAATTCAAATTTCATGGAGAATGTTTATTATCATTTGAAAGAATATTCTTTGGCATTTATTTTTTGAAGATTATGTCTCCCAAATGTTGGCCGTTGCTACATCGCAGATGGTCCATCCGTTGAGTCCGATTTTCGATGACTCGTTCGAGCATTTCGACTGATAACTGGCGAATGACACGCATGATGTGTCATTCCTCCAAGGCCTGAATCGAAGCAGGTATGTCTGCGTAAACTTTAGACTTTATATATCGCCACAGGAAAAAGTCTAACGGTGTGATATCACACGATCTTGGTGGCCAATCGACCGGCCCAAAACGTGAAATTAGGTGCTCACCGAAATGTTCTCTCAATAAATCCATTGATTGATGCGATGTGTGGGAAGTGGCGCCGTCTTGCTGACACCAAATGTCGACGAGATCACTAGTTTTAATTTCAGGCATCAAATGGTCGGTTATCATGGTCGCCATTGACGGTTACGTTCGCACCAGCATCATTTTTAAAGAAATATGGACCGATGATTCCACCGGCCCACAAACCACACCAAACTGTTGTTTTTGTTCTTGAATCTCTTAGGTTGCTCTTCGTCTTTGTTTACATATCCAAGACATTGATCCAGAAATGGAAATCATCGCTAAATAAAATTTTTCTCGAAAACGTCGGATCTTCTTGAAACTTTTCAAGAGCCCATGGAGCGAAGCGATTCAGGCGTAAGTCTTTCCATTATGAAATGCCAAACAATACTAAACAAAAATAACATGACAGCATGACACGATGAAGATCACGTGATCTTTAAAAAAAAGCTACTAAAAAAATTACCTCGAAATGGATCACCCTATATATCCATACAGAAATATCAATCTTATAGCACTATGAACAATTATTTTCCTAAAATGAAAAGGCAGAATAAAGTTCAATCTATATAGACGTAAAGAAAAACCATGGTTGTAGTATGGTCACAAGAATCACATTATGTTCTTTCTAATAAATTTCATTTGTCAGCATAATCAAATTTTGGAAGAGATTTCATCATTAAATGGTTACAACATCCAAAAATTCTACATGGTTGGTATAAACTTTAAAATTTTTGCTAAATTTTAAACCACAAATATTAAAAAATTAATATGTTGTTTTTAACCATAATTTATTCATATTAAACAAAATATCATAAGTTTATTCATTTGCAAGCAAATAATGTTTGTTTCTTTTTAATTATAAAATAAATAGATAATTATAAAAAAAGGGTAACAATTTTTTTGTAAAAGTATGTACATATTTAATTATTATTTACAATATAAAGTGAGTATCACGTTTTAGCAATTTATGTATCAAGAAAATCTACTTGACGATTTCCTTTGCACATAAATAAGTAAAACTGAAATCGATTGATAAAAATAATAAATAAATAAAAAATAAATTTTATTATAATAATTCTTGTAAAAAAAAACCGACTTCAAAACAGATAGATGGGCATCAATTCTAAACTAAAAATGTAAGAAGAAATATGTAAGAATTAGATTTAAACTAAATAAAAGATGCGTAAAAATTAACGGGAAAAAAGTAAGGACTATGTGAATGTCAAGCCTCTCCCTATTACTATTCAAAAGTTAAGCTATTTTCACCAGCATCCGTCTTTTATGGGGACACCATTCAAATCTCTGTCTATAACGGTTTAAAAGATAGGGTCACATAGATCAAATAACATCACCTATTGGGACATCCTTTAATTTACAATTTTTATAGAGTCCTTGGCCACAAAGATTCTTTTTAAATTTCAACTGTCTGTCTATAACGGTTCAAAAATTTGGCCACTTATATCAAATTACATGAACTATTGGGAAACCCTTTACATTATAATTCCAAATATTTATACTTGTTGTTATTGTTGTTATACCAGAGAAAGTAGTGGACATTCTGCATAATTTCCAAGAGTTTGTGTTTAATGGTTCAAAAGATAGGGCCATATATGTAGATCAAATTACATAATTTATGGGGGCACCCTTTCATTTCTAAATTCAAATTGTATACTTCCTATAGTGGACTTTGCAATACATGTTCCTAGGAAATTTCAGCTGTCTGTCCATAACAGTTCAAAAGTTTGGTCACATACAAAGAATTACATTAACTGTTGGGACACCCTTTTATTTCCAAATTCAAATTTTATACTTTTTGTTATAGCAGATTTAGCAATACAGGTTCTTTGTAAATTTTGGCGGTCTGTGTACAACTGTTCAAAAGTATGGCCATATACATTAAATTAAATGAGTTATTGGAGCACCCTTTAATTTTAAAAAATTTTGAATATTTATACATTTTAATATAGCAATCATAGTAATCGACATTCTGTCAAATTTTCTAGGTTTTGTCTATAACGGTTCAAAAGATAGGCCCATATAGGTCAAATTACCTATGTCCCCATGGGGACACCCTTTAAATTAAAATTTTATTTTTTTTATAAGTTTCTGCAGTTGGGAGCTATAGCGACACGCAATTTTTTTAAATTTTAATTTGGTGCCCTTTACGTTTCTTAATACACACATAAAAAACATGAATGTTGTATGGGGACACCCTTGAATTTTTAAGATAATGAACTGTTTTTAAATCGGGACCAAATTGAAAGCATATCCTTTTAAATAAAGAAAAATATTTTAAATTCGGTTCAGAAATGGCTGAGTTCTGTGGTTACATGCATAAAAAAAGCAACATTCAGACGAATTGATAACCTCCTTCTTTTTTGAAGTCGGTTAGAAAAGGTTCCATATGACATTTCATAGTTTTTAATCATTCTATAGTCGTTTAATTTAACCATAATATGTTCAAATTAAAATATATATAATATAATTTAATCATAACATGTTGCTCTTAGATTATGGTTACCTTAACCATGTTTTTTGTTTGCGTGTACCAAGTTAAACTTCAGCTTACAAAAAATCCCAGGACTGGTATATATTTTTTTTTTGGTATTTACACAGGTTAAACAGCTACTGTGTAAGAACCTAAGTTAAAAGTTTCATAATGACTTCATGTCCATGTTAAATAGTAGATTTTAAAAAAAAATTCCAAGAAGTCTTTAAATATTTTTTGAAAATTTTGGTATTGCTTCTGAATATTTAAGATAATTACCTTTGACTTCCTCCATCCATCTTACCAAGAGTTTTATCTTACATATATTTTGTAGGTGGAATACCGAAGCAGACTACTTAGTTTATGGGTCCATTTTCGACCACCGTCGTCCCTAAATGATGATTCTGGTATCCGAATGGTAATATACGACTGCTTTCATTGAGCCTCGTGCTGTCACTAGACTTTTACTCTCGGCTGCAGCGAATTCACACTGGGGACTGATTCATGTCAACATTCTGCCTCATCACAGGATCTATAGTAATTTCTAACATTTGCTTAATGCTATGTATGGTTTTCACAGAATCTACATTTCATTTAATTTAATGTTACCCAGTCTGCTGGACATTCACACAAAATGTGTTTTACCGTCTTATCCCTTTTGCCAGGCAATGTCTGCACGTATCGTCTGATCTCAATATTTAACTTGGCTGCACGCAAAGAAAAAACATGGTTGAGGTAACCATAATCTAAGAGCAACATGTTATGGTTGAATTATATGGTTATATATAAAAATAATATTGTTGTCGTTGGAACATATTATTGTCAACATAAAAATAACATTGTAAAATACAATTATAGTATGTTTATGTTACAAACATAACTGAAACATGTAAATGGTTATATGTGACAACGTATGAATATATTTATAAATAACAAAAAACAAATACACGAATATTTCCATTTAGACTTACATACATATTTTGATATTTTCTGCTTACCTTTTTATGTGTTTGATATTTTTAATTTAAAACTATCATTTATAATAAAAAACAAATTTATTTGTTGACAACAAATATCTATTTAATGTTTTTACGGTTTTAGATGAAACGGTAGCTTACACACATATTTCTGAACTGAAAAAATGTCAAAACCAAAATATGTATTTTTAAAACCAAACATTATTTGTTTATTTTTAGTCATACTATGTTTAATAATAATATATTATGGTTATAATTTTTAAATATTAAAAATAATATGGTTGTGGTTTGAATTTTAATATGTTTCAAATCAACCATATTGCTTTTTTGGTGCGTATAACCATTGAATGATTAACTGTTAACAAAAAACTTGTTTATCGTGACCAATGTATTGTTTTAAATAACTATAATTTGTTCACAGCAAACATCTATTGTTACAGAGAACATAGTGTGGTTGCCGTGACCATACAATAACCATGTTTTTTCTTTGCGTGTGGATAATAATTGAACTTTTAGCAACCTGTCACTAGCGCAGTTAGCCATTTGTAGACACCCAGATTATGTGCAATCACCTTCATAGTATTTCCGCCAGGGTGTAGTTTAAAATAGCAGAGAATCGAACCCACAACCTACTAGTCCACCGAGGCAGCCAACCGCTTTATATTAATAAAAATAAATATTTAATTCTTAAATTAAAAAAAAGGTAATTAAATGTTTTACTTATATTTTTATTACCTGGCCATCTTAATAATTATTTTCTAAACTAAAGAAATAAAATAAAACTACAGCTCACAATATAAAACGTAAATAATACAATGCGTAAATATCAAAACGGAATAATTGCTGTGGCATTAGTGATGATTTATAGAAGCATCAGCAACCTTACAAAAAATTATAATAACAATTGCAAGTCGAACAAAAAAAAAAAAAAAAAAAACTAAATATAAATACAATTTTGATAGATCATTACATAAGCACTCCAACCGAAACCTTGACATATCTGTGCAATTTGTTACGAGCTTCAAATAAGAAGACAGCAAAAAACTTTATCGATTTCTTTGCAAGAATTTTCCAGGCAAAAAACAAAAAAAAAAAAAACAAAGTTAAACCAATTACATTTAATATTAAAAAAGGAAAAAAAAAACCTAACGAAATGAAATCAAATGA
This sequence comes from Phasia obesa, assembly GCA_949628195.1. Lineage (NCBI taxonomy): Eukaryota > Metazoa > Arthropoda > Insecta > Diptera > Tachinidae > Phasia > Phasia obesa. Next base: position 112,758,712 of record OX451219.1, read on the forward strand.
AGAACGTTACATTGCGAACACCCCCTTAAGAGAATTTCTTTTTCCTTGATTTTTTTCTTTTTTTAATTTTGAAGTTTAAATTTAATTTTGCTCTCGTTAAGAAGGTCACGAACATACAAGGGGGTGACCAGTAAAATGAGAGTATAATTTTTGTAGAATGTTAAGATTTAGAATAAAGAAAAATTGGTTTAGAAATTTTATTTGCTGACTTAAATAAATTTGCCAATAGATAGATCTCTACCTTATATTTTCCGCTGGTTTGCTGGTCACACAATTGGGTTTTAAATGCAATATGAAGCCATTTGCTATCAAAATTCGAGAGAGGAAAAGGAGTTGGATAGGCTATTTATTGCGCAAACCAACTAATCACATATGCATTTGACTAGAATTCTTAAGAAATTCGAAGACGAAACAGAAAGCGAGGTAGCTGGGAAAGCAAACTTGAAGAAGAGATAGGCTGACATTCAGCAAACTTATCAGGGAACGGAAAAAAGCTTTAAGTAAAAATTTAAACGTTTGCTATTATTTTTGTTTGGCACTATGCGTCAACGATTTGGCAATAAATAATAATCTATACATAAAGGGTGCTTTTTATAGAGGTATAGAACTTTAAGTTGAAATAAAACAACGATGGATTATTCGATTGACATGAATTTGGATCTGGACGTCCAATCTGGACGTCCAATTTTCGATGACTTTTTCCAACATTTGTGGCCGTATATCGGCAATAACACGGCGAATGTTGTCTTCCAAATGAACAAGAGTTTGTGGCTTATCCGCATAGACCAATGACTTTACATAACCCCACAGAAAGTAGTCTAGCGGTGTTAAATCACAAGATCTTGGAGGCCAATTCACAGGTCCAAAATGTGAAATTAGGCGGTCACCAAACGGGTCTTGCAATAAATCTATTATGGCACGAGCTGTGTGACATTTTGCGCCGTCTTGTTGAAACCACATCGCCTGGATATCATGGTTATTCAATTCAGGAATGAAAAAGTTAGTACCGATCACCATTGACTGTAACGTACTGGCCATCATCGTTTTTGAAAAAGTATGGACCAATGATTCCACCAGCCCATAAAGCGCACCAAACAGTCAGTTTTTCTGGATGTAACGGTGTTTCGATGTTACACTTGAGGATTACCTTCACTCCAAATACGGCAGTTTTGTTTGTTGACGTAGCCATTCAACCAGAAGTGAGCTTCATCGCTAAACAAAATTCGCTTATGAAAATCGGGAACAACGGTAATCTCGTTTTGGGCCCTATTTGCACTATTTGCAAGCGCTGTTCAGGCGTGAGTCTATTCATGATGAATTGCCAAACTAAACTGAGAAAAAAACACTTAACAGCTTCTAAATCGGTCGCCATCTTGAAAAGTAATGCCAACTTAAAATTCTATACCTCTATAAAAAACACCCTTTATAATAAAATAGTAATTTTTTCCTGTCTCTCTGTCTGTGTGCTTTTTTATTTGTGTTCGCATCATGTTAAAACTATTGGATGGATTTTAATAAAAATTTGTGCAGAGGTACCCTAGTATCTTGAGTCCACTATAGGATACTGCTTTTCGGCAAAAATGTCTTATTTCCAAGAGAAAGTGGAGAAAACGCACTGAGAGTACGTAGGTAATTTTACCGAGTTACAAGCAACTGCTTGTGCAAACCTTTGGTAATACTTGTTATTTTTCGATTCTCTTGGGAAAACAAAATTAACTTGTGTATGCTTTTCATTCCACCTTACGTCTGCGTAAAGTGATGGCAAAAAACCGTCCAATTGTAGAAGGACAGTATGGAAAAATAAAAACGTGGTTTGTTTGTTGGTGTTTTGTTGAAGCTTTAATATTCTGTAATATTATTCTATTAACACATGTGTAAACTTCTCATTGTGTTTTCAAGAATTTTATTACTTATAGAATATTTTGGGCTTCTCTAAAATTAGGAAAAAGGTTTCCTGATGATCTGGCCACAGTAACCAGTGAAATACGTATAGGAACTAGCACTTTTCCCCCAACAAATAAAGTGCATTTTTATTATAAAAAGTTATGGGTAATTAGCATAATATTAAATAATTAATGTTTAAATTCCCAAAAAAAATTTATATATAACTAAAAATTTGTATTTGATTTGTATTTTTACTTTGTGGAATTACATTGCTGCTAAAATATTTTGAACACCTTTTAAAGAGCTTAACAATAACACTGTCCAACAAATTAAGACTTTTTGAATGGAACAGAATTGCGACCCCATAATTCTGAAAGGGTATGTTGAGTAGATCATTTTTATAGAGTCTGAGTTTTTTTTTGCAGTGGATTAAAGTTTTCATTTTTGGGTCGAAGGGAGCATTACTTTATGAAAAAAATGATGTAAGTTAATGTCTGAGAGAATTCTTATGGTCAGAGTTGTATTGTGGAATTGTATGAGGATTATTTTTGTGAAAGATCTTAACCCTCTAACTGGTCTCTTTATGGGTCAATTTGACCCTTTTTTCGAGAAAATCAAAAAATATCCTTTAAAAAAGGACACTTAAGGATTAAAATATTCTACGAAAATGTATGCCGGAAAATTTTAGTTGGGGTCACCAAAGATATCAATGTTGTAAATAAAGCTCTTTACGCTTAATTAGTAAAATTATACACCAACATATACAAAACAGGTAAAAACGGCGTCAAGTTCGGCCGAGCCAAACACTGAGTTCTCGCGTCTAGTCAGCTGTGACTTACAAATTGGGTGTGATATTTATTAAAATTAATAATAAAAAAAAAGAAAAGAATCAAGCATAATTGAGCTACTAAGCAGTACATATCGGGTGTGATTTTTACTAAAATTACAAATAAAATAAATAGAAGACATCAAGCATAATTGAGTTGACTAAACAGTACATATTGGGTGCGATTTTTACTAAAATTAAATTAAAATAAAATAAAATAAATAGAAAAAAATCAAACATAATTGAGCTAAAACTAAGCAGTACATATCGGGTGTGATTTTTACTAAAATTAATGTAAAAAAAAAATAAAGCTTAAAGAAGCATGGCGGATTCTGTTTGCAAATTAACAGATTGGTTTTGCTTTATTTGTGGACATTTTACGCACCATCAAAGCAGAAGAAAGATATTCCCTACAATTGGAACCCCAATTGTCACTGCAGGAATATGGCAAATGCTTTGACGCGGTTCACTCGGGAAAATAGGGGCACCAGAAGCTAGGGTTCCTAGAGCCTAAATATGGAAGAAAAGGTCTGTTGTTTTATAACACGGGTCCTCTTCGAGGCCCGACCAGTGCCCAAAGGACTGGTACCACGGGAATCGGTGGCCCCACAGAGAGCCTATCCTCTCTGTGACCGGTTATTGGTAAGGTCCCCTTCGGGGGTACACGTGGTGGTTGTGGTTTAAGATCGATATATGTAGGTATGGTGCACGGTCGATCAAGTGTGCTGTTGCACTCTCAACAGACGGAGTTTGGATAGTCTCCAAACCCCTAAGCAAGAGGTTATAATGTAGATCTAAGCTTGCCTTGGAAAGACTTGCCATATTATATAAATTGCTACTCATTGTGACTATATCACACACAAAAAGCGATTGGTGGCAATCGTAAAGTGTTGTTATACTACACAATGGGGGCGCTAGTCTACGCCTAAGTTTCACTCGGTGGTAAGACCACCGTGAGGTTAGGCCGAGTAGGCAGGTACTCACGTTAATCTTAATCTTGTTCCACAATTGAAGAACCATTTTTCTTTTCTTTGGAATACTATTTTTATCTGAAGCTTGGATACCAAAAACTGTATGTACTACTTGCGAAAGTGGTCTTTTGTCCTGTTAAAAGGGCGGTATAAGGCGAAATTTTCCGGCAAACATTTTCGTAGCATATTTTAATCCTTAAATGTCCTTTTTAAAAAATATTTTTTGATTTTCTCGAAAAAAGGGTCAAACAAACCCATAAAGAGACCAGTTATAGGGTTAAGATCTGCCACAAAAATAATCCTCATACAATTTCACAATACAACTCTGACCATAAGAATTCTCTCAGACATTAACTTACAGCATTTTTTTCACCTAGTATAATGCTCCCTTCGACCAAAAAATTAAAATTTTGACCCACTGTAAAAAAAACCCAGACGTGCTGTACCATAAGTTTGTTCTACAAAAATTATATACTCAACATACCCTTTCAGAATTATAGGGTCGCTATTCTGTTCCAAAAATGCTGTTGGACAGTGTAATTTTTAGAATTTTAGAATTTTATCCGAGTATGGGTAATTTTATATAAAGAAAATACGTATACATACGTGAAGCACTACACAGTGCAACACGGAAAAAAATAACCATATACGGACACCACTACGTGATAAAAGACCAAAAAAAAAGACCCCTGTCTCCCAGTTTTGCCCAAAGTCCTCCAGGTTTTTTTTATGGGCCCTCAAAGATGTGGGGCCTCGATGTCATTTTTGCAAAAAATGAATATATACTCAAGCTCATATTTTGCAAACCGTTTGAAATTTTGATATACTCTCTGAGGCAAAGTTGTAGCTCTTGTTATAAAGAACAAAAATTGTGAACATATAAAATCAAAAATACTTCATCTTCAAGGTCAAAATCGCAAAAAACTTTAAAAAATTCAATTCTTTTTACCTTTTTTCCCCTGTTCAGGTCCATAGGTAGCAAACCGTTCAAAATTCAAGGAAACAATCAACTAAAAAAATGAACCTAAGATCTCAATAAACAACTTTCTAGAACATATGAACTTCCTAGGAATGATTCTTAATACCGTTTAGGTAGCGCTTAGGTAGCCGCAAAAGTGAAAAATTTAGGTAGCGCTTAGGTTGCCGCAAAAATTTTTCACTTTTGCGGCTACCTAAGCGCTACCTAAACGGTCTTAAGAATCATTCCTAGGAAGTTCATATGTTCTGTTTTTTATAGCTATAAAAGAAAGTCTTAAATAAATTTAATGTGAATTACTTTCAAAGCAAAATCGAACAAAATATTGTCAGAACGAATACATCGTGTGTGGGCACAGCTAGTAATTATAATAAAGTAGATGAGACTGTTTTATTTATGGTTCTCCTTCTGGAGTTATTGTTGCTTTCATCCATTTGTAAGGGTTCCGATTTCTCTTTTAAAGTATGAACTGATTCATCGGAAGACGACATTAGTCTTATATTCGTTTGCGTTTTTTGGGAGCATAACTTATAATTCTTCGCCATTCTTCGTGCATTTTTAAATTAATAGGATTATCTGACCATACATCTGAACCGCTATCTGAACATTTGATAAAATTACTAATAATTATTTTGCCAAATTTTGAAAACAGACTGACTTATATCACTATTAAAATATACAGCAACTGTATTTTGTTTACCCACCCAAAAATAAACTTAATTTTTCAATTTAATTTTCATGGCATACTGCGAATTACTTCAGATTATGTTATTTTATTAGGATTTGATATGAAATAGCTGAGAAACTATATTTTTAAAATTTTGGACTTATACTACTTTCATAATAAAGGGCTCATTTAGAAGAACAAAAATTTAAGCTTATTATTTGCTAAAGGTTTTAAATACTTTCTCTATTTTAGATGCACAGAAAAAAAATTTATTTACCAATTAAAAGTTTTAATTGGATTCAGATTTGAATTTAATTAAAGAAATAATTGATTTAACAAATTGTTTGATTAGAACATTTTTTGTTCTATTTTAACCAAATGTATATTTGAATTAATTAAACAAATAATTTGAATTTATTTTAAAACTAATTAAAACCTTTAAGTGGTGCAAAAAAAATTTTCTGGATGGGTGTATTACGAAAACTAGATTTTTTTTTAAAAACCAATAAAAAAGGAATATTTAATTTGAGCGATCTAGTTAACCTAAGAAACCACTCTTAGTTGTCCAGTCTAAAAGAAGACCTGAAATTTAATTTTTCAGAAAACTTCTAAGTTTTTAAATAGTTATGCTTCTTCTTTTATGGTGTTGTAGAGCCATAAAGATTTAACCTCGTCCCTTAATGATGAGTGATCTAGTACACATTTATAAAAAAAAAGAAAATTAAGAAAATAAGCTAGAAATATCCAGCAAAGATGTAAATAAATATTTGTTTGATTGATGTTGAATAAATGTTTGATAATTGTTAGGGAAATACACTCTACAGTCGCATGCTAGTGCAATAAGTTTTAGTTGGGTAGTAAATCCACAAAAGAAGAGCATTGTGAAGAATGCATATTTACATCCCGTAGAATAAGGACAACATTAACTGAAGTTTTTATATACATTGATGTCAGTGCAACAGTTGACTGTATGAATTCATCTTAAATGGACACTGTATCTCTTATATGCTATTTATAAGACTTAATGCGCTCAAATTATTTTCTGTTAAATAAATACAGTTTCTAAAATCCATTTAGTTTTTGTTTAATTTTTGATATTTTTTATCAATAGCTCTGGCCACCCTAACACTACATAAACGGTTGTCGCTGCAATTGCACTATATTTGCGACATTTTTTCTATTCAGACTTAATGCGCTCAAATTATTTTCTGTTAAATAAATTCAGTTTCTAAAATCCATTTAGTTTTTGTCGAGGCTAGTGCTGCAATACCGATAAGATTTGAATTTGGTGATATTGAAAAGGCAATAACGGATTTAAACACCAAAAAAGCCCCTGGCGTTGATAAAACCAGTAACAAGATGTTATTTGAACTGCCCCGTATAGCTCGCAGAATCGTTCTTTTTATTTTTAATGCCATTTTACGTCTTGAGTACTTCCCCACAGAGTGGAAGGTATCCTTGGTTACCATGATTCCTAAACCAGGAAAAGACCACACAAAAATTGAATCATACAGACCTATAAGCCTTTTGTCAAATATGTCAAAGCTGTTTGAGAGGATGTTAATAACTAAGCTTAACCCTATTCTAAGCGACAAAGGATGTATTCCAAACCATCAATTCGGCTTCAGGAAAAAACATAGTACGATCGAACAAACTCACAGGTTAGTCAATGTTGTTAAGAAGACATTTGAAGAGAGAAAATATTGCTCTGCGCTTTTTATCGACGTTTCTCAAGCATTCGATAAGGTATGGCATGAAGGCCTAATATATAAGCTAAAACTGAATTTGCCCGTAAACCTCTATAAGCTGCTAGATAGTTATTTAACCGAACGAAAATTTATTGTGAAGGAAGGAGATTTTTTGAGCTCACCCCAGCCAATCGAAGCCGGAGTTCCCCAAGGTAGTATATTGGGGCCCTTTTTATACTTATTGTATACATCAGACATGCCAACTAGTAACCGAGTTCACACATCGACATTTGCTGACGACACAGCTTTTTTGAGCATTCACGAAAGACCCGAAGTAGCATCACGATATTTACAAGACCACATATCCAATTTAGAAAAATGGTTGAAGAAATGGAGAATAAAAGTGAATGAACAAAAATGTACTCACATAACCTTCACACTGCGTACAGCATCTTGCCCCCCTATTCGGATAAATAACCAAACGATACCTCAGCTTTCAGATGTCAAATATCTCGGCATACATCTTGACCGGCGCCTTACATGAAAACGGCACATAGAAACAAAGTTAACGCAAATGAAGTTGAAAGCAGTCCAACTAAACTGGCTTATTGGCAGAAATTCTACTCTAGCTTTAGATTGCAAACCTTTATTGTACAAGTCAATTTTAAAACCAATATGGTGTTATGGCATTCAATTATGGGGCACTGCCTCAGTTACCAACGTAGAAAAAATTCAAAGGCGTCAAAACAAGATTCTTCGTATAATTACATCTGCTCCTTGGTATATAAAAAACTCGAACATCCATAAAGATCTAAACGTGCCAACAGTTAAAGCGGAAATAGCGAAACTTGCCATAAGTTATTTAAAGAAGCTTGAAACTCATCCTAATCCACTGGCCCGTAACATACTAAATGAACCTGGTTACATTCGACTAAGAAGGAGGGACACTGCTTCTCTCATCCGTACATCAGAGGGATAACCCGTAAATTACAGTAACCGTGAAACATACATTTTTTTTTTTTTTGTCCAGCACTGGTTGGACTTCACATGTATATTTTTATTTTTAGACTTAAGATATGAGTAATTATTGGTAGTTCAATTATATTGAAGATACAATAAATAAAAATTGCTAAAAAAAAAAAAAAAAAGTTTTTGGTTAATTTTTGATATTTTTTATCAATAGCTCTGGCCACCCTAACACTACATCAACGGTTGTCGCAGCAATTGCACGATATTTGCGACATTTTTTCTATTCAATGACATTTCTATATTTCGTTTTACTCCCACATTTCAACATGCCTTAAAGTACAACTTGCATATTGAAATAATGTTCTTTTCTTTGGAGTCATGTTTTTTTTCAAGGTGACTATAAGTACCAGTGAATCATGCAATTGCTTTTTTTTTGTGTAACAAATTATAAAAAGACAATTTTAAATAACAAGTCTAAATTTATTATTTTCATCTTGAGAATTGGCTTAATTAAATTTATTTTATAAGAATTTAAAAATTATATTTCGCACCTAAGAGTTTTCTATTCAGAACATAATAACAATACGTAATTTTGCACAACATTGGTAGCCTTAATCAGGAATTACACGCTTAATAATTTTTACCCCAACAAATAAATTGCATTTTTATCATAAAACGTTATGGGTAATTAGCTTAATATTAAATAATTAATATTTAAATTCCCAAAAAATTTTATTAATAACTAAATATGCAACTGCTTGTGCAAACCTTGGTAACACTTGTTTTATTTCGATTCTCTTGCGAGAAGAAAATTAACTTGTGTATGCTTTTCATCACACCTTACGTCTGCATTCAGTGAAAAATAAAAACGTGGTTTGTTTGTTGGTGTTTTGTTGAAGCTTTAATATTCTGTAATATTATTCTATTAACATGCATAATTCTCATTGTGTTTTGTAGAATTTTATTACTTATAGAGTATTTTTGGCTTCTCTAAAATTAGCAAAAAGGTTTCCTGATGATCTGGCCTGAGCAACCAGTGAAATACGTATAGGGACTAGCTCTTTTCCCCCGACAAATAAATTGCATTTTTATTATAAAACGTTATGGGTAATTAGCATAATATTAAATAATTAATATTTAAATTCCCAAAAAATTTTATTAATAATGTTTTGTTTAGTTACCCATACATGTATCGCCACAGGGCAATTGAACAATTTTTGAATCTTGTTTTTGTTTTTATTTACACTCAAAGGATTCATCAAAGTGAATATAGATTTTGAAGTTCGTGTTGGATGTCGACTAGTGTCTAAGCAAAATTGGGTTTCTTACGGAATAATTATAAGAGGGAAACGCTCTATAATCGAACATTTTTTTGCACTATCAACATTTTAAAATCAATCGCTATATGCTATATGACACCAAGGACAGCCGTGGTTGGAGCATGTGGGCACGACTCAAATATTTTTTAACTAGAATTATCTTCAGATCATTATTCTAGTTTCAGTTGGCACCCTCAAGAAATAGTATGAACGATTTTTACATTTTTAGCGACGACAACTACTAGGGTAAATTGACTAACATGTAGAAAATATCTTATTACTTATTGTTGGAGAAGTACACCATATAGAATACTAAGAGACCTAGAAATACGTCTTACTGATATTGATGTAAACCTTGAATTAGTTCCCAAAGTGCTACATAAACCGGAAAATAAACAACACAATATTTAATTTACACTACTGACATCAAACGGCTCATGACACAGAGAGCTACTGGAATCTTGAAAAATTGTATCCCTGGAACAATATTTATAAAGACGCTAGTCTACAATGCGTGCTTACAATATTTTGTTCGATTTTGCTTCGAAAGTAATCTACAATAAATTTTAATACCTTTACGTATTTTCCTTATAAAAAAGTTACCTCCTGGATAAAATGCAAAAATTTATATAAAATTCTAAAATTAAAAAAAGAATATTGTAAAGCTCTGTAAAAGACAGACAGGAAATGAGTTATCCATTATTTTAAAACAGCGCCATCTCTTGTGCTTGTACTTCTTTCAAAAATAAAAGATGTCTTAAAGTATGCAGTACCTTTAAATCGTTCAAAAAAACGGCGTACCTTCAGTGCTATTTCTCCACTATCTCTTGAAAATAAGTAAGCGGAAAACAGTATCCTATATTTGAACGAGGGCACTAAGAGGCACCTCTTCACAAAATTTTGGTAAAAAAGAAAGACAGACAGACATAAAGGAAATGAGTTACTGTTTTATTATATGTATAGATGACGTTCAGAAGGAAATCTTTACAAATCTGCTTTGTGTACTTCATGCGGTTGGAGGTTGCCGAATAGTTATACTTGAGTTGCCATCCGTAGATGTGGAAGGGGAATATTATTGGTTAAAACCTAAGAAATCTATGGTTTTAAAAAACTAATGGAACCCCATGTAGCGGAATATATTTAATGGCTTTCTACGCTTGAAATTCTTTTCCCCCAGACTGGGAGATTGTAGATCACAGAACTATTGATCAAATGCTCAAATTAAGAAACGTAGTTAGAAAGGCTTTTGTGGAATGAAACTCACAACTTCATAAACTGGCTGGATTTAATTATATATATTTTTTTAAATTTTTACTTTAACATACGCAGTATAAGTAAAGTATAGTAATCGTAAAAAAATCGATGTCAGGGTTCTAACGGATTTATACGTTTTAAGATCTTCTGACTATTTTCGCGATGACTATTTTCTCTATTTTTGTGACACACCGTTTGACATATCAAAATGGAGTTTAGTATATGCCTTTCGTATATGGAGGGGACAATGGGTAGTTTACTTGACACCCCAATTTTGTGAACGCTATTCCGGTCATACCCTTTGACATATCAAAATTAAATTCGGAATGTACTTTTTTATATGGAGATGAAGAGCTGAATAGTTTTTGGGCACAATCGTGAGGGTTCAAGGGGTAGTTTACTTGATACCCCAAACTGATAATAATAATTTTTTAGCTTCAAATATACTTAGAACTTTTATCCTTTATGTAATAAATCTATACAAAATATCTGTTTCCATAAGGTATGGTAAAATTGAGTGTAGATCACTCCAGATTTTTTTCGTTTGGAATTATATTTATATAATAAATATTAGCTGTAAAGAAACAAAAACTAGTAGGACAAAAAAAAATATATTGTTCTCTAAATGCAAGAAGAAAAATCATTAGTATGTACTTAAACGTGAGCATAAAACGTCTTGTTAGACTAACTTCATAACGTTCAATAATGAATTGGTCTCTTTTTTCTTGCACTTGATTTCATGTGTATACAAATATTGTTGTGCTCTTAAATAAAAAACATACAATAGCATTTGCTCTTCTTCCAACCAATGCAATATTTGTTGTTGTTTGAAATAAAATTTCAGTAGTGAATATTTTGTTTCAATAGTGTCTCTGGGTATGAAATACTGTTATAGCAGATAACATATATGTAAATGTATGATGTTAAAAGCAAGGGTTTGTACTTTGTATTTTAGTTATTTTATATTAATTTGCGCGTTGAGTGGTTGAAAATAGAAAACTGTAGTAGATTGAATTTTTTTAACTTTTATTCATGAATAAAAAAATCTAATTTAATTTTTTCTCTCAAAAATCAGAGATTTTACTCTCAAGAAAATTTAAGTAAAATGAACTAGTGAACAATATGAAATGCTCAGCATATTTATTGATAAAACTGTCCGGTCAAATCAGGTGCACTGATTTTTGCACTGTTTGCTCTCTTGTTCTCTGTATTTACTGTTTAGTAATATTCGACTACACATACAATCAATATTTGCGTTTCAAAAACATGCAATACTGTCCACTTTTTAACATCTTGCGCTCACGTTTAGTATGTACATATTAGTAAAATATTTAAATATTTTGTTATTTTTTAAAAAGTCCTCTTTTATATAATTTTAAATGTAATATTTAATATATTTTGTATAAAATATAAATGTAAACTAATTACACGGTACCATATAATTATATCATATACTTTTAAATTTTAGGATAAACAATTATTTAATAATCATAATTTATGAAATCAATATATTTTATTACTAGCATTATAAAGGTTATAATAAAATTCATTTTCCTGTCACGTAATTGGCATAATTTTCAATGTCTTTAGAACACTTATACACACACGCACACAAAATCATAAAATTTATTTAAATTTATTTTATTTTTATTATACACAAAACAATGTTACGCATGTTTCGACAAGTATTATAATTCAGAAAATTTCCATTCTATTATTAAAAGTAGAATATATTCATAACAACTAGAAGATATAAAATTTTTTTTTATAGGAAAATTTAATGCCATTTCAATGACTTTTAATCAAGAAAAACTCACACAAAGATACAACAGCAAAACTCACATACTCGTACATAAAGATACAACAGGTTATAACACAAGTATCTCTTATATAATATCATTTTATGTTTATTTGGAATTTATACCCTCCGCCTGTCATACGAAATTTTTATAGTTATAGAATTTTTTAAACAAAATAAAATAACTGGTTTTAAAAAAAAATATATAAAATATAAAAATAGAATGAAATCATTATTTATGTAATTTATAGAATACTAGCTATCCCCGGTGAGCTTCGCTACACCCATCCACTAACAAAAACATTTAGAAGAAAAGTATGATCAACCTTTAACGCGAAAACGCACGCTATTCTCACGTCAAAAATGTTCCCATCCAACCTGTTTTTTGCTAGACTATACGATAACAATTTTTCACTTTCATTCAAATTCAGTTTGTGTTTTTTCTACACAATGTATCTTATTATTAATAATTTTTTACTTTCTATGGGGGGTACGACGCTCACTGTCCCAATTCAGCCTATGTTTTTCTAGAGTATACGCGTGAGTATAGGGTTTACTTGTACCCACTTTGAAGACCATACCTATTATAGTTCTCTATGTACACAATAATAATTTTTCACTTTATATGGGAGGTACCACGCCCGCTGTCCCAATTCATTCTTTATTTTGGCGGACTATGCGATTTAGTACGAAGGTTTCTCTTGCAAAGTTTCACGGCGCTATCTATTGTAGTTCGCCAGGAAAACGATAATAATTTTTCACTCTGTATGCGAGGTACCACGGCCACTATTTCAATTCAGTCTGTGTTTAACTAAACTATGTACGTTAATATGGCGGGTATTGGTGCAATATTCCAAGGCTCTACCTATTGCAGTTCTCTAGATATAGAATAATAATTTTTCACTTTGTATGGGAGGTACCACTCCCGCTGGTGGTTATTGGTGCAAAATTCCAAGGCGCTACCTATTGCAGTTCTCTAGATACAGAATAATAATTTTTAACTTTGTATGGGAGGTACCACTCCCACTATTCCAATCCAGTCCATCTTTCTTTAAACTATGTACTTTCATATAGAGGTTACTGGTGCAAAATTTCAAGGTGCTACCTATTACTGTTACCAAGAAACACGATGATAAATATTTACTTTGTACGGGAGATGCCTCGCCCACGTCGAATATCAAAAAAGTAAGTACCCTATTTTACCGTCCGTGTACTAGTAACAAACTGTGAAAATTTCAGAAAGATTGGTTCATGGGTGTAGACAGCTAGCTTTCCGACCAACAAACAAACAAACATACAAACAAACACATTTTGTGCTTTATATATATAAAATATAAAAGATAGATAGATAGATAGATAGATAGATAGATAGATAGATAGATAGATAGATAGATTACCTTTTATTAAAAATTATATGTTGTATGAAAAAGCTAAAAACGAACCGATCTAAAGTACACATTTGAAGAAAATATATATTTTGATATTTATTGGCAATTCTACAATTACACAGTGAAACATATAAAAACTTATTGGGAAATTTACAGACTTGACGGTATAGGTTCGATTCTACTACCAAAGGGTAGTAAAACGCTATACTCGGTTTGGCGAATTTGGTGATCAATTTGTGTTTATGTGCTTCGAAATATTGCGCAAATCAGTGGCCATCGTTAGATTTTGTTTAATATCTTATTAAACGCGCAAAAACGCGTAACGCTTTTTTCTACCGCCTAAAAAGAGAAATCTCAAAATGTATAGTGACATATAATGTTACTAGAATCGCGATTGCCCTTACTCTCAAAAAGCTTTTCACTTTTTTGTCCCAAAATATTTTTGTTTTTTTTTAATTTCGAACGAAATTTTTTATAATAAAAATTATAAGTAAAATTTTTTAAAAATTAATATAAGTAGATGTTTATATAAAAAGGCATTAGCAACATATGCAATTTACTCAACTTTCCTGATTTTAACAGTGTCCCAAAACAACAAATCTCAAGCAAAATTGTCTATACGTTGCAGAATATTGTTTTCTGTCGATGTGCGTACTTAAATTTTTACGTTTCTTAAATTTAGTTTTTGACCTAATGTCCGGCTAGATTGGCAAAATAACCTTCTGTGTGAGGATTCGTTAAATAAATTTTACAAACATTTTATTGGAACAAAATAATGTAGTCCTGCACTTATTAAAAAAAAAAATTAAAGGTTCAAATTGCTCTATTGTGTTATTTAGGGTGCTTAGACAGGTTCAAATTATATTAGTATGTTCACGAAAATTGTTCAATTATACCGTGGCTACAATGTCCTTATATATCGTTAGTGAAAATTTAGTCCCAGTAAGTTATGCTGAAAAAAGTATACAAAATTCTTTTAATTTTTTTCAAAAGAAGTGGAGGAATAAATAATTTTTTTGGCGTAAAATCTATAAAATATGTGTCTATTTCGTTATATAAATAATTATAAAAAATAAACCTAAAAATTAAAGGGTGTTCCGATAGTGGTGTGATTTGTATGTATAAGGCCTAAGTTTTGAACCATAATAGGTAGACGATTGATATTTCCATAGAAGGTTTATAGCAGTGGCCGCTATAGTAACAAATACTAAAACTTAAAGGGTGTTTCGATAGAGAGGTGTTATTCTCGAGTATGTGTTTATGTGTTTAAAAACAGTAATTAAAACTTAGTTCGCTTTATAAACAAGTCTAAAAAAATAAACCTAAATATTAAAGGGTGTTCCGATAGTGGCGTGATTTTCATAATAGGTAGACTCTTGACATTTCCGCAGAAGTGGTATAACTGTGGCCTCTATAGCAATAAATATTAAAACTTATAAGGTGTTCCGATAGGGAGGTTTTATTCACGAATGTGTGTTTATTTCTTGAACTGTAGGAGGCATATACTAAAAATTTACAAACAGTATTTAAAACTTAGTTCGCTTTATAAACAAGTCTAAAAAAATAAACCTAAAAATTAAAGGGTGTTCCGATAGTGGCGTGATATGCATGTATAAGGCCTAAGTTTTGAACCATAAAAGGTAGACTCTTGAAATTTTCACAGAAGGTGTATAACTGTGGCCACTATAGCAGTAAATACTAAAACTTATCGGGTGTTCCGAAAGTGATGTGTTATTTGCCGTTATGTCTTTATTCCTTGAGCTATAAGAGGCAACCACTTAAAATTTGCAGACACTAATTAACTGTATGTTTCTAGAGTGTCGTGCTTTGCGTGTATATGGCCTAATTTTGAACAATAATAAGTAGACTCTAGTAATAGTTTTAACAAGAGGTTTGTTTATTACTATGGAAACTATAACAGATAATAAAAATTAAAGGGTCATCCATCAGTGACAAGTTTTTGACGTATATTACCTTATTTTTTGAACCGCAATAGGTAAGCCTGATATTTCTATAGAAAGTGTATTACCATGGCCGTTATAACAACAATTCCTAAAATTTAAAGCGTGTTCCAATAGCGATGCAATTTTCGCGAATATGACTATGATTTTAAAAAGAAAGGAGTGCCCGATAAGACATGAAAAAATTAACAACTTGAGTTTTTAAAGGCGTACTAGGCATGTGTGAGACTAACTCGCACTTGACTGATTTATTTTCACTGTTGTACTGTACTTTTTGATAAAATCAAGCAAAATGTAATTGCTGCAGTTCTCTGCCATAAAGCCATGTCTACATTATTTTCCCTTCTGACTACTCAAAAGGTTAATGTAACATTTACCATTGTCTGTACAAAAGAAAAATAATTAAGAAGTCTTTATTGTTTCTCTATATAGACTTTATTTTTTTCCATTTTATTTTATATTTTGACAAGAGGTACAAAAGAAATGAAAGTAACAATACATTTTAAAAACCATACAAATAATGTGTGTTAACTACATTTTATGGAACAAAAGTAAGTGCAGGTGTGGTGGCATGTACGGGTATATACATACATAAATACATACATATGTAAATTTCATTCACACGGAAAGCGGATAAAGTTGACTTTTGAGAAAAAAAAAAGAAAAAAGTTTTAATAGTTTCGTGTATTGTGTGGATATTTACAGAAAAAGTAATTACACAATGCAGCAGTGAAATAAAAATACAAGGAAGTGACTGTATAGGTTCGATTCTATTATCAAAGGGTAGTAAAACCCTATACTCAGTTTGGCGAAATTAATGTCCAATTTTTTATTTATGGGCCTCAGTGGATGCTTCAATACAGGTGTCATCAGCTTTTGTCTAATATCTCATTCAAACTAGCTGATAGCGGTTAATTTTGTTCGGCAATAATGAAGCCGAGGCTACAGGGTTTTACTACCCATTGATAGTAAAATCGATCCTATATTATCAAGTCCGTGCACTTTTTAAAAAGTTTCTATTTGTTGCACTGTGTTATTATAACAACACATTTATAATTGTACTGCATGTAAGAAGAAATTAAAGAACTGTTGAAATTTGAATTTAAATTAAGTCAAATTTATATTTTCAGATTCGAAATGTATGGTAACAAAAGACAAGTTGCCTTCGATATTCAATGACTATGAGACGCTAAACTCAACTCAACTCAACTCAACTCGTCGCTTGCAGCATCTCAAAGGCTGATTCAAACCTATTTTAAGTACTTTGTAAATGCCACTAACCCTTTCTATGGTCAAAGGACCATGAAAAAATCTAAATAAATTTTCAGTCTTAAACTGAAATTGGTTTTCCACTCAAACCAACCGAATGAATATTTAAAATTTAACAGATGTGCCTCGGTTAATGGGGTAACATTGATGTGAGTTAAAAGACACATAGACACAGCCGGAAATGAAATAGAAAAGCAACTAAAAAAACGAGGATCTGCAGTAAGTTTCTGTGGACCGGAACCCAGAGCAGCGCTGGGTAATGCGAGGTAAAGTCCTACAATGGGTGAAATCATTAAACCTGAAAAGGTGGAGGGTGACCACTACGTGAAGGCAGGCTGAAATGGTACACAAGGAGCCCATGAGCAGGAAAGCTAGTGAGATACTCAGATTCAAGTATCATCTAGCCAAGATTAAAATCGAAGATGCTACTTGCAGACTGTGCCTGGAAGAGGCTGATATGGCAGCGCACATTGTGTGTGAATGTGCGGCACTGGCTAGCATAAGACTTAGGACCACAGGTAGAAGCTTGTTAATGGCGGATGCCATGAAGGACCTGAGCCTTAAACAAATGCTAGCAATTATTGAAGAGACTGCGTGATTAGAAAGAATGGCGAGAGTTACCACTAAAGTCAAGATTAAAGGCTGGTTGTAGCACATGACTCTATGGAAGTAAGGTTGCCATTAATTACATTTAGTTTGCCATAGAGGGCAAAAGGGGTCGAAAAGATACCTATTAGGAAAGAAATCTGCTTTTATATTCCCCCTACATTAAAATAAAATAACCGAATGAATAGTTCTACTCTTGAGACCGAAATTACGGTTTTAAAACCTGTTTAAATACAAAATCGCAATTGTTTTTACTTTTAACAGTCGAAAGTTTTTAAATTATTGTGCCTTATGATTCAATTTGTTTGCATGTAAATAATTTTTGCTGGTGTGTTGGTTTATTGTTTCCGTCTTTTCTTTTTTTGATTTTTTTTTTTGGTTTTATTTGAAATTTGTATTTATTAACACTTTGTTGGTCGTTTTGTCAACAGTTGACTTTTTTGTTTTTAAGCAAAAGCCCCAACAATACGTATTGGGATTGAGTTCGATCAGATTGTTGTTGGACTTAACCGATGATCAATCATCGAAAATTATGATTACACAGTGCAACACGGAAAGAAATAACCATATACGGACACCACTACGTTATAAAAGACCAAAAAGAAAAAGACCCCTGTCTCCCAGTTTTGCCCAAAGTCCTCCAGGTTTTTTTTATGGGCCCTCAAAGTAGTGCGGGCTCGATGTCATTTTTGCATCATTTCATTTCATTTACTCAAGCTCATATTTTGCAAACCGTTTGCAATTTTGATATACTCTCTGAGGCAAAGTTGTAGCTCTTGTCATAAAGAACAAAAATTGTTAACATATAAAATCAAAAAACTTCATCTTCAAGGTCAAAATCGCAAAAAACTTTAAAAAATTCAATTTTGTTTACCTTTTTTCTCCTGTTCAGGTCCATAGGTAGCAAACCGTTCAAAATTCAAGGAAACAACCAACCACAAAAATGAACCTAAGATCTCAGTAAACAACTTTCTACAACATATGAACTTCCTAGGAATGATTCTTAACACCGTTTAGGTAGCGCTTAGGTAGCCGCAAAAGTGAAAAATTTCCCGAAAATTTTTAAATTCATTTGAGGGCCTATAAAAAAAACCTGATAATCAGCCTCCTAAGCAGAATTATTATCTGTAATAAAACCCATTTGGATTTCGTAACCTCTTATTCAACAAAGTTTATATTTTTATGTTAAAATAATGGCTTGGAAAAAAGTTCGAGTCGTGTAAGCAGGTCATCTCTTTATATTGTTTCCTTTACGGCTTTAACTACCATTACAATAACTTAATTACTATTACCACTGTGTATTTGACAGCATAAATACGTTTTTTTAATTTTTGTGCTGATGGAACGAAGCCACTTTGATAATTCAATGGCTTTTGAATAAAAAATATTTTTTCGGCTACTCAAATAGACTATTCAAATAGAGTTCTGTAAAACTAACAACAATTTAGTTGAAACAGTAGTAAAACATTCTAAGAAAAACAAGCCATAAAATTATTTAAATTTATATTCCCAAAAGAAGTTAATGTGAGTAATTTATCCGTTTATTAGTTAGGTTAGGTTAGGTTAAACGGGCCGCCCGCAAAAACGCGAGTTCACTCGGAGGCCAATAAGGCTCATTGTGATGCCCCAACAATCGTCAACCCCCACCATTCCCTAAAGAACTCCGATACCAGTGGTTCTTGTAAACCACCCGGAGCTTTTCACAAAGCCTAATAGGCTACTCAGTGTCACATCCCTGAGACAGTCCAGGTCCTGAAAGAATCTTTGACCCAGAAATTTTAGCCTACGCTCTTGAAGACCCGGGCAGTCGCAGAGAAGGTGTTGAACTGATTCCTCCTCTTCCTCATTTTTATTTTACTAAGTTTTTTTTTACTTTATTTTTTTATGAAAATATGAGCAGCTTTCTTTAAAAATTATTTAATGATAAAAATTAATAAGATTTACTACGAAATTTTTATTTAAAACTTTTTCCAAAAAAAAAATCTGTTAAAATTTAAATTTTTTTTAGCATTATAAATTTTCGTAGTTAATGAAGTTACAAATATAATTACCGTGGACGTCCAACAGTACGAATTATATAATGTCAGACCTTTTGGTACTATTGGAAAATTCGTACTATTGGACAAAAATTGTACCCTATTTTATATAAAATAAAACATATTCAAATAGTTTAATTTAAATTATATTTTTATTAAAAACAAAACAAAGGAAAAAACTTAAAAAATATGCAAATTCATATTAAATCAATAAGTGTGAAAGCATACATACGGTTCGTCACAACGGGACCAATGGGACCCAAGTGAGTCGGTTTTTCCCTCTACACGGAGCTGGCGTCCCGTGCAACCTATACATTTCTTCATATGTATGTAATTAAATATTAAAATAATATATAAAATATATTTGTTAAAAAAAGCAGTCATTATATTTGTTAGTTAAGAAAATCAGTCATTAGGCATTGGCGTATTTTGTTTTGTAGTTTAATTTCCACCGCCTTTTCTGGAATAGATCTCAATAGAAGTGTTTGGGAAATTTCAATATTGTTTTCAACAGCCCATTGAATACATGTCGACAAAACATTTTATCGCGTCTTCATGTTAACTTTTGGCAACGGATTCAAAGGAACTGCAATTTGGTCATCATCGCTATCATTATCTTGCTCAATTTCTTCATTTCGGTCGTCAATATTCCAATTTTCATATTCTCATTTCCCATGTTCTCTCAAACACTGCCGCTATTCGTACTATCGAGTAGGGAAAAAATTTTGTATTCCTACTATAGAACTGACAATGCAACTAAATTGCCATTCGTACTATTGGACATTCGTAGAAACGAAAGTACGTACTATTGGACGTCCACTGTACTTTGAAAATGGTTTAAGTCTACTTTCCTCAAAGACATACTAATATTTAGTTCAAAATTGTACTACATAATTTCTTTAGTGTTTTTTTTTTCATGTGTGGCAACATTGTAAATGACATCAATATTTTTATAGTTTCCCGGAATTTAGCTTTTTCCCCGTTTATTATACACTATAATAAATACAAGCATTGCATCTTCAAAAAAATATTAATGCTGACGAAATAAATTGGTTGAAGATATGTATGTTGGATAAGCGTTTTAAAAAGCAAATCATATACAATGTTCTATAAAACTTTATTTAAGAAGAATAAGGATTTTAAATCAAAAATGTATTGCCCTTGCGGGCAAGATCAAAAAATTTTGGAAATGTAGTACTAACACGTTTATATAATGAATGGTCTGGACCCATCACATTTAAAAAATTGACAGATATGATTGACTTATTACCATATAATCCTCCAACACATCATGACTACTTTATAAAACTTGATCATATTGATAAAAGTTAAAATATATTAATAATAAGAGTACATATATATGGTAAATGTTGAAATAAAACCTTTTTTACTTTACCATACCATACTTTACCATAAGGTAAAGTATAGTAATCATGAAAAAATCGAGGTCGAGATTTCGACTGATTTATACGTTTTGAGGTCCCCTAAATCCATTTTGGCTATTTTCGCATGTATGCCACTATTTTTTGGAGCTTGTACAGGTCATACCGTTTGACATATCAAAATGAAATTTAGTATGTGCCTTTGGTATATGGAGATAAAGAGCTATATGGTTTTTGGCATAATCGGGAGGGGGCAAGGGGTAGTTTTCTTATCCCCAAATTTTGTGAACGCTCTACTCATACCGTCATACCGTATCACATATTTAAACGAAATTTAGTTTGTGGCTTTGGTATATTGAGATGAAGTGTTGTGTAAAATTTGGGCATAATCGGGATGGGGAAAACGCTCTATAGGTCATACCGTATGACATATCACAATTAAATTCAGTATGTGCCTTTGGTTTGTGAAGATGAATAGCTGTATAAATGTTGGTCATAATCGGGAACAAGCAAAGGGTAGTTTTCCTAACACCCCAAACCGAAAATAATTAATTTTTCGATTCGAATATACTTTGAACTTTTATTCTTTATGTAATATATCCATAATAATATCTGTTTCCATTTGGTATGGTAAAGTTGAGTGTAGGCCACTCCAGTTTTATTTTTATTGTTAAAGTGTTTAATAAAAATTTCATAAAAAGAAATCAGTATGTTTCAATTGAGATCCCGTAGTTAATGTTTTGTAAATGTAAGATATTTTCTTTTTGCTGACTTTGAAAAATTATTTTAGTTGACGTACATATATGTACATACATATAATATAGAAAATTTTTTCAATTTATATTTTTTATTTTAAACATTTCACGTCAAATTTCCGCAACAGAAACTAAAAGCTTTTTTCGTTTATTCTTCTTAAAATGCGAAAAAAGCTAAAAAGGCATTAATGATATGCAATTTTGTTTTCAGATCATGTGGCATGATTTTATTTAATGATGTTAAGATATTAAAAGAATAATATCTAATAAAAATTTAAATTAAAGTTTTAGTTTTTTTAACTTATTTTTTATCATATGTATTTACACTCTATTTAGTAACGAAAAGAAATAGTCACATTGAAGAAATTTTTCCAATATAAGGAATTTAAAAAATTATTATTTTTTTTTTGCGAAATTCGTCTGTAGATATGACTAAAAAGTTAGTTAGCTGTATAATAACCTACCTTTCTTCAATTCTCCACCCTATCTTACAGTATAGAATTAGCAGCAATGGTATTACACTCTATTTTGTAGCAATTTTATTTATTTGAATAACATTTTACATTAGTTGTTATTTATTTAGCTCCAATGAATTTAAATACAATATATAAAATAATTCTTGCAAAAAAAACCGACTTCAAAACAGACAAACTTAAAATCTTGTTTCTTTAAGACGGTAACTATTGCGACACCCTGTAATTTCCGAATTCAAATTTAATACCTGTTATAGCGGTCGTAGCAATACCGGTTCATTGTAAATTTCAACCGTCCGTCTGTAACGGTTTAAAAGTTTTGTCATATACATCAAATTTCATAAACTATTGCGACACCCTGTAATTTATAACTTTAAATATTTATAATTATTATAACAGTTATAGTAATGGACATTCTGTGTAATTGTTAAGTGTTTATCAATAACTGTTTAAAAGATATGGTCATATATATCAAATGACGTCACCTATCGGGACACCCTTTAAATTCAAATTTTAATATAAATACTTTTTAAGGAGGACTTTGTCATATAGATTCTTTTTAAATTTTAATTTTGTGTCCATATACATCAAATTACATCAACTATTGGGACACCCTTTAACTTCCAATTTTAAATATTTATACTTGTTGTTATACCAGACATAGTAGTGAACATTCTGTCTATTTTTCAAGTGTTTGTCTATAACGGTTCCAAAGATGAGGACATAATGATCAAATTACATCAATAATGGGGACACCCTTTAATTTATATATCCAAATTGTATACTTGTTGTAAAAGCGGACTAAGCAATATATGTTCTTTGTAAATTTCAACTGTCTATCTATAACAGTTGAAAAGTTTGGCCATATATATTACTTTTACATTAACTATTGGGACACCCTTTAATTTCCAAATTCATATTTTACACTTGTTATTTTAGCGGACTTAGCAATACAAGTTTTTTGTAAATTTCAACTGCCTGTCTATAACGGTTCAAAAGTTTGGCCATATATATATCAAAATAAAGCAACTAATGGGACACCCTTTAATTTCTAATTTTAAATATTTATACTTATTATAACAGACATAGTAACGAACATTCTGTGCAACTTTCAAGAGTTTGTCTATAACGGTTCAAGAGATAGGAGAATAAAGGTGAAATTAAGACACCTATGGGGTCACCTTTTAATTTTTAATTTTATTTTTTAATTACTTTTTGTTATTGGGAGCTACGGTGAGACACACTTTTTTTTAATTTTAAATTGGTGACCTATAAAGTTCATAATACACGTAAAAAACATGTATGTTGTATGGGGACACCCTTTAATTTTTAAACTTTTGAACTTCTTTTAAAATGGGACCAATCTGTAGCCATAACCTTTCTAATAGTGCAAAAATTTTGAAAATCGGTTCAGAAATGACCGAGTTCTGAAGGCACAAACATACAAAAAAAAAAGCAACACACAGACGAATTGATAACCTCCTTCTTTTTTTGAAGTCGGTTAAAAAGTAAAATGTTTAAAAAATTCATAATATTTATCTGTTTTATTTTACACATGTAAAAAGACTGGGATATTTCATCATTCAATAGTTATTGCATCAACAGTTAAAAACATAAAAAATATGTTCTTATTTTATATCTTTAAAACTTCAAACCCACATAAGTTTTCTAAGAAAACTTAACCGTTTAAACATGTTTTCGTTTTACACAATTTATTACTTTCAACAGACGCATTAAAATACAAACATTTTGTAAAACATCTGGCTAACAAACACACAGTAATACATTTCGATATATATTGCAAAAGCCGAAATGACGAAATAAGCACTTTATGAAAAATTCAAACATAAAATAACCGTTTTGTTTTTTTTTGTTTTTTATAGCATACTTTTAAGTGTTTGCCATAAATTTTATATTACCATTAAAGTTTGTACGGCTCGGTAGTACTTTAACAGTCTATGGGTTTTTAGAAAACATTTTATGAGTGTGAGTTGTTGTATGCGGTGAAAGGAAAATAAAAAGTAAAATTCTAGAAACGTACATCTTGTTTTAGCCAAGGAGAAGCGTCTATAATAATATTGTTTCCATTTAATTCTTTTTTCTCCTTTTTTAGAACTTTCGAAATATCATAAATATAGTTTTGTTGTTGCGGTTATTTTTTGTACACAACAGATTTGCTGTAGCATAGTATTTTTAATTAAACTCTTTAAAGTATGCTGTACAGGCATACTTTTAAGGCAAGCAAATGTAGGCTAATGTTTTTTATTCTTTAAACAAATGTGTTTAATTAAAGGCATTTTTTAGGAATGAAAATAAATGAAAATTAAACTGCAATTTTTGGTATTTTAAAATTTATTTTTTATTTATCGAACTATTTATTAACATACAAAAAAATTTTAAAATAAGACTTGTACGTTTTATTGTCTCTAAGTTGGAAGAATATATTTTTTTACAAATTAGGTGATTTTTTTTATAGAAAAAATGGGAAAATGTGCGTACTGACAATATTTTGTTTCATTTTGCTTTAAAAGTAATCTACATCAAATTTTTAGACTCTGACATATTTTCTTAATATAATATTAATTTCTAAAATTAATATTAAATTCTAAAATTCTAAAAATTATTGTAAAGCTCTGTAAAAGGTGTTCAAAATATTTGAATAACAATGTAATTCCACAAAGTAAATACAAATTTTCTTCAATTGGCTATTTGGCAGTAATTCATATTTTGTCATTATTTTAAAACAGTGCCATCTGTAGCGCAACAGTGCTAAAAATATCTCGCTTCCAATTCATATTTTGTCATTATTTTAAAACAGCGCTATCTGTGGCGCAACCATGTTTAAAATATCTCGCTATTAAAAATAAAAGGTGCCTTAAAGTATGCAGGACCTTTAAATTGGCAAAAAATCGGTGTAGTTTTACTGCTTTTTCACCACTTTGTCTTGGAAATAAGATATTTTTGCGGAAAAAGGTATCCTATAATGATATCAGCAGACTAGGGTACCTCCTCACAAAATTTTGCTAAAATCTATGCAGTAATTTTTACTTGATGTGAACACAAACAGAAAGACAGACGGACAGGAAATGAGTTACTGTTTAATTATATGTATGAACTAGCAGAATGTAATATATTCACAGATCGCTACAACCCTCTTTAGCATTCTTCGAATCTATGTGCTTTTTTTAATTGTAAAGATCATCTATTTAATTAACTATACTTAGATAATAGAATACGAGAAAATTGGTAATAACGAAGTCTACCACCCCCTTACGTCTCGCCTCTTGTGTGCTACTGTATTGCATAGTGGTAGAAGTAACCAATATAACTGCAGAAGATTCGCACAAATTTACAATTAGAATTATGGGTAATGTGTAATTGCTCAATTACACATGACAGGTAATTGTAATTAAAATCAGGGACTAAAGTCAATTGCAACTACTTGTAATTTTCATTTGAACAATTTTAATTAGCATTATATGCAATTGGGATTTTTCAACTACAGATTACAAGTAATTATAATTGTAATTAGGCAATAATCATTATTTAAAATTGAACCAAATTCAAAATTGTAATCGATTTTTTACATGTAATTGTAATTACATTTAATTGTAATTAAAATTTTTTATTTATAAATTACAACTGTAACTGTACTTTTTCAATTAAAAATTATATGTGATGTTTAATTGAAAAATTCCAATTACGTAATTGCATGCGTAATTAATTACAAACTGTAATTGAAATCCCCCCAAGTCTGCAAATTTGTTCACGTGCGATATTTGACAGTTAAAATCTCTGTGGATACAAAGCAACACGTAAAGCGATAATGTACAGGGTAACTGACAAAATCTAAAAGAATAATTAGATTTTATGTTTTAACTGTTGACTTAAATGACTCTAAATTAATGATTGCGGCTATTGTACATTGGTGGCTTCTGTTACAAGTACAACAGAAGACAGGAGTAAGAATAGCCCTAACTGCGATTTCGATACTTACTACTATCATCATGATACACATTGAAGGAACTGACTAATAACTGGTCACAGGAACGTGTGATCCCCTTGATCCCCTTGAGCCCCCTTGGGCCTGAAAGGGGGATCATCATATACAATCATTAGCGTCAATGAAGCCCAGTGGTATCAACTTATCAGACTACGGCTGTCACATCATGATTTGATTGGCAGTGGTGGTTTCGATTCCCACCAAAGACTCCATGTGTTTTTTGCAGACAAGCGAGGAGCTTCTCAGGTAGTGTTGTCTAAACAAAAAAAATGTCAATATCAAAAGATGACAATATTTATACTGTTTCTTACATAATGACTTGTTATTAAATAATTTCCTACAACACATCATCTTTAGAATCGATTTTACTTAATGTGGTTCAAATTATTTCAGATACTCCCATTTCTATGGTAATGCCACAGAACTATTTTTAACTAGATATAAGCCAGATGTCTTATAAGCTCAGACGCTGTTGTCATACTTTTATTTCATACCACATCGATTAGTGAAAATGCCTTAACATATGTATACTTTACCAAATATTTTTTGTTAATGGTTAATGATAATAAAACTGAGGGTACCCTTTTGCTTACTTTTATGCTTGGTTTATTTAGCCTATTTAAAAGGCATAACTTAGTTTAATATAACAGAGCATATTTTAAGGGGTGTTTAAAAAAATTTACAAAGCTTACCATAAATTAAGCTTAAAAAGATTTAAACAAAGAAGGGTTTATTTATAAAATAAGCAACATCTTTAGCTTACATACAGACGTTCTATGAAACAATGAAATTCTACCAAACAAAATTTCAAAAATACCCAAAAATTTTTATTTTACCAAAAGCAGCAATTTTACAACAGTTTAATTTTTTTACTGTAGTAAAAGTTACATAAGATGAGATGTATTCAAAAAGTTTTCTTTTCAAAATTAATTTACGTTTACATTATAAAAATATAAAAAAGAAAAACGGGAGTAAATTTTTACCTCAATTGAAATTAATAAAAATTTCATTATACTTTAAGTCATAATATCTGCCTATATTTTATAAGAGTATTTTAATTAGACATCGTTTCACGCTTTTATTTAAATCATTTTTATGTGTTATATAATTTTTTGAGTAATATTTCAATATGGAATCTTCTATCATT
Organism: Phasia obesa; assembly: GCA_949628195.1. NCBI lineage: Eukaryota > Metazoa > Arthropoda > Insecta > Diptera > Tachinidae > Phasia > Phasia obesa. The sequence continues at coordinate 112,786,084 of OX451219.1, forward strand.
TCAAGCTGAGAACAAAAATAAATGCTAGAGAAAAAAGTTTTAAATAATAATAAGAAAATAAGTGGTAAGAAAACGCCTAAACATATACTTTACCTAATAATTTTTGTTAATGGTTAATGATAATAATAGAAAATACCCTTTTGTTCACTTTTGTGCTTCGAGTGTTTTTGTAGCCTACTTTAAAGGCATAACTTAGTTTAATATAATAAAGAATATTTTAAGGGGTGTTTAAACATTTTATTTTGAAAATAAACAGCAGCTTCAGGCCACAGGCATTCGAAAGAAAGTTTATACATAAAATTGCTACTTAATTAGAATTTTCTGGTGTGTAATTAAAATTACTTAGGTTTGTTTATAATGAAGAAACGAAATATGGCAATGGGAAACGCTTTTATTTTTATTTCAGCTACACTTTATTTAATAGGAGTTTATATGTTGGTGCATATTTTTAAGCAAAAAGTTTTCTTTGAATATAATTACTTACGGTATGACCTGTATTCGAAAAGACTTTTCAGTTTTAAGTCTATAGAATTTCCTCTACAAATTTTGACTCCTAAAGATTGTTATAATATAAAATAAAATGCTACCACTTGTAATATACATAGATGCGTTTTTATTTAATAAGATTCATAATGTATTGAGGTTGCCGGCCACTGTAATTTATTGTAATTAAAAACAAAATTAGGTTTTTTTTTTATTGTTCATTAGAAAGGGTTATATTTTTAGCTAAAAAAAAAAAACTTATAAAATTTCATACTTCATTAGCGTAAAAATGGGTGTATTTAACATGTGTACACTACTCATTAAGTATCATTACTTAGCAGTAAATTTATTATACTTAAATTACAGGGTGCCATAACAATTAGGTGTGAAAATACCTGAATAATTTAAGTAGTCATTCGTCATTCGGTTTATAAATAGAGCCATTTCATAGTAATTAATTAGAATATTGCAACATATGTTTTATATAAAATTCTATTATTGTAGAAGTTTGTAAATTTTGTATAAAATTTCCTATAAAAAAAATTAAAGGTGCTGACAAAATTTCAGTATTATTAAATTGGTACAATTGCGTTCTTTTACCATTTTATCTCTACTTTCTATTTGATACCAAGATAACTCCCTACACAATTTTATTAAAATTTTGATGCAAAAACAGGAAGACAGAAATTCAAAAACGTATTCCACTTCAATCAATATCTGCACCAGCAACAAAGTAAAAAAAAAAGGTCAATTACTGACACTCTCCTTTTAAAATTTGATTATAAATATGTAATATAGATATGCCTTAAAATATTGCTTAAAATAAAGAATCATAGTGTCGATTTTTCTTGAACAAATTTGCTGTCAAAAATTTTAACGATTTTGTGTCTATTTGCTATGAAAAAACATAATATGTGACCCGGCCTTATGACTCAAAAATATTGCATTGTTTGAGGGTGCTGTAGCTTAAGTGGTTATCACGTTGACTATTAAGCAATGGTCACGAGTTCAAATCTCAGCGGTGGCAACATAAATTTTTCTGATATGTATTATTAATTTATTCTTTATAATAATGCATATCACAGTGCCCTCCTTCGCCGGTATTACCACATAGCACTAAATCGCCGACGAAGTAAAATAATTATAAATTGGCTATGCTAGCATCGAACTATTTCGCCTAAATAACACCAGAGGCGCTGCAATACTGTTCTAAAAATAATCAGAACGTGCAATTGCAGTGTTGCCAGAATCGAAGCTTTACTATCACTAACCATCTGTCTTATCTACTACTATCCCTTTCCAAAGGAAGTACCACAGTTTATGTAGGCTTTAACTGAACTGCCTGAATGGTACTTCTCTTTACAAAAAAAAAAATGTTTTATTGTTTATCTTTAACAACTAATTTTTCGAAATTTTGTTTTTGAGTCATAAGCCACCTTTTCCCTTTTCATAGACCGGGTCACATATACATATAAAAATGCTATTAAACGTGTTTATCTTAACCACAGGTGTAGTTTGTCATTCCGTGTGTAATTTCTATTAATTTTTGACTCCATAAAGTATATATATTCTGGATCCTTATACAAAGAGAAATTGATTAAGCGATGTCCCTGTGTCCGTCTGTCCATGTTCGGTTAGTAATGTCATATGCCAAGGCACCAGAAGAGATACAAAAAATTTAAACACACCAATCTGTCAGGCATAGTTTCGAAAATTTTGGTATTGCAATTCAGCAACATCGGATCGTTCCTTTGGAGGCTGCGGGCAAAAAACCACGACCACCTATATTTTTTCGCGTTTTTTCGACTGTATTCTCTTTTGTAGTAGATCGCATGAAGGGCATACAGAACTCGGGGTATCAAAAACCCCCTGCGAGGGCCGATTTTGTATTTATTTTTAGGTTGGTAAGGGTATTCTGCTTTGATTTGTATTAACGACCTTTATAGAAAGCAATACATATAGAGGTAGCCAATAGGGTGCCCACTGGTATCGAGGAGCAGTCAAAAGGCACATTGGGAGATGTCAGTATAAGGAAATTTTTGTTTTGGATTTTTGTATGTTTTAGTCTGACCATCCTAACGCAATATAGATTGCAGGAATATATAAATTTTTAAAACAAATTTTTAAAACAAATTTTTACAAAAAAACTGCAAAATAAAATATTTTTTTTTTTTTTGTAAATTTATAAAATTTTACCAAAAAGTTTTGAAAAAATTATCACAAAAAATTTCATATTTTTATGAAATGGACCACGAATCAAAAGAAGATAAATCAGCTTTAGTTACACATTTTGACAATAGAGCAACCAAAGAAGCGCGAAAAAACACGTAACTTTTATTTTTAATGCAGATTTTTTAATTGAAAATTGCAATAATGTTATTTTTTCAATGTTAATTGTGATTATAATTATATTTTAGATCCCCTGAAGATGATCAGCGAAGTTTATCGAAATATTGGGAAACTTTCAAATCAAAAAAAAAAAAAAAATAAATAATAAAAATAAAAATAGAAAAACAAAATTTCTTGTTTTTATGTATTATTTTATTTGATGAGAATAAAACAATTGACATCAAGCCGAAACAAAGAAGTGTACGACAAAATTTACATAAAATAGGTCAACTAAACACAAAATATATAAAAATTAAAATTTTATTAAAAACCGATCATTTTTAACCGACTTCAAAACAGAAGGATGTTATCAATTCGTCTGAATATTGCTTTTTATGTATGTAACTGGAGAACTCAGCCATTTCTGAACTGATTTTTAAATTTTTTATATGTTCAGTTTGGTCCCGGTTTAAAAACAGTTCATTAAATTAAAAATTAAAGGGTGGCCCCATACAACATACGTGTATTAAGAACCGTAATGGGCACCAATTTAAAATTTAAAAAAATTGCGTGTCGCTATAGCTCCCAACAGCAGAATTTAATAAAAAAAAATTTAATTTAAAGGGTGTCCCCATAGGTGACGTAATTTGACCTATAAGGGCCTATCTTTTAAATCGTTATAGACAAAACCTTGAACATTTGGCGGAATGTCGATTACTAAAACCATTATAATAAAATGTATAAAATTTTAAATTAAAGGGTGCTCCAATAGTTCATTCAATTTGATGTATATGGCCATACTTTTAAACAGTTGTACACAGACCGCTGAAACTTACAAAGAACCTGTATTGCTAAGTCCGCTATAACAAAAAGTATAAAATTTGAATTTGGAAATAAAAGGGTGTCCCAATAGCTAATGTAATTCTATGTATGTATGTGGCCAAACTTTTGAACTGTTATAGACAGACAGCTGAAATTCACAAGGAACCTGTATTGCAAAGTCCACTATAGCAAGTATACAATTTGAATTTAGAAATTAAAGGGTGTCTCCACTAATTATGTAAATTGATCTACATATATGGCCCTATCTTTTGAACCGTTAAACACAAGCACTTGAAAATTAGGCAGAAGATCCACTACGTTCTCTGGTACAATAACAAGTGTAAATATTTGGAATTATAATGTTAAGGGTGTCCCAATAGTTCATGTAATTATATATGGCCAAACTTTTGAACCATTATAGACAGATAGTTGAAATTTACAAAGAATCTTTGTGGCGGCCAGGTCCTCTATGACAACAGGTCTGTAATTTAAAATTGTAAATTAAAGGGTGTCCCAATAGGTGATGTTATTTGATCTATGTGACCCTATCTTTGAAACCGTTATAGACAGAGGTTTGAATGGTGTCCCCATAAAAGACGGATGCTGGTGAAAATAGCTTAACTTTTGAACAGTAATAGGGAGAGGCTTGACATTCACATAGTTTTTACTTTTTTTCCCTCTAATTTTGGCGCATCTTTTATTTGGTTTAAATCTAATTCTTACAGATTACTTCTTACATTTTTTGTTTAGAATTGGTGCCCTTCTATCTGTTTTGAAGTCTGTTTTTTTGAAAGAATGATATCAAAAATCAATAATTTACAAGTTCACTTAAAGATCCAAGTTTCACAAAAAAAAAATTATTTTTTCACCCAAAATATTACGCACTAAAATCATGAGGTCATTTTGCTATATATTCGTATATCATAACAAACAATTCATGTTTAATTAATGTTACTTTCAAACTTAGATTCGAAAACTTTTTACCATAAATATTACATAATACTATGACACCACAAGTTCAATTTTGACAGCCATTCATTTTTAATTAAACTTTGTTACATTTTTTTTTTCTGTTTTCAACATTTTCACTTAAATATACTTTAAGTTAATGACAAGACAAAAATAGGAAACTTGTCTGCCAGCCAAAAAACTAAGTAACTAGAATGTCAGTCAGTTAAAAAACAAATAGTCACACTAGACAATTTGACAAGTTTCATGTAGTTTTAAACACTTGTTTTTTCTTTTTTTTTTTGTGTTTGTTTGTTTGTCGGTCTTTTCAATTTTATTCTTTTATAAAGACAATACTGTGGCTGTTGTCTTGTTACAGACATACTAAAAGTCATTCAACTTAAAGTAAAAACTATTAAAAAAAAAAAAAAACAAAAAATGTAAATAATAAATAACGCCTTTAATACAACTAAAGGACTATTAAATACGAAAATTTAGGGTGAAAGGTAACAGAAAAAGAGACAGATATTTGACACGAGCATAGAAAAAGTGTGAATTTTTAAAATTATTGTATACAATTATACAGTGTGAAAAGAATGAAAGGGGACATAATAAAGTACATAGAAGTGGTTATTGTTTTGAAATAAATACAAAATTAGTTTAAGAATAAGCTAGGAATAGCTTTCGATTATTTCACAAAAATCATTAGATTTTTCAAACTTAAACGTAATTTTCTTTTAGCTAGAATTGCACTGGGTAATGGTGTGGAAGGTTATAAGATCCTTCATTAGGTGAACTCTATTAACCTTATAATTTGGCTGTGTATATACATATACATACGTATTTTAAAGTTCAAATTGTATTCGTACAGAAAATATTGGGTGGTTAAATTTACTGGCTGATGTTGAATGTGAACCACACCTAAACGCTAAGTTTTTTTCTGTTTGACATTTCTCAACTTCAGACTAACTCGATTTCAACCATGGAAAGAAAGCAACGCTCGATTGTATATCTTTTGCGCGACAAATTCAATGGCCGTGTTATTTCACGTCATGGCGATAGCAATAGGCCGCCAAGATCACGTGATTTGATTTGACACGGTTGGACTTCTTTCTTTGGGGTTATTTGAAAGAAAAACTGTACGTCGATAAGCCAGCAACAATTCAAGAGCTAAGGCACATTAAAGGCATAGAACCTCAATTATGCCTCAGCGTCATCGAAAATTTTAAGCATCGGATGGAGCTGTGCCGCTGAGGTCGCGGGCAATATTTTGTTCGATTATAATTGAACCATACCAATATTATCAAAATAAAAAGAAATTACAATTATTTCTTAAATGATTTGTGTGATAATCAACATCTGATCTTAAAATTTAACCATCCGATGAAACCCAGAAGACCTGCTGTAGTGGCCGGACACGGTGATTTAAAATATAACCTGACATAACAGTCGTGAAAGTTATGAATTTAGACTGTGACTGATATGGCGCAAACACCTTGTGAGTTAATATCGAGTACCAGCTAGCTTTATGTTAAAAATTATTTGATGCTAGAGAGACCTTAAGTAAGTATTAAGTGATCAAGTGTGGCTGCTGCTGTTAAGGAAGAATGTTGAAAATTATCAGTCAAAATCCGAAAATTATTAAAGACTGAAAGAACCCGAAAAGGATTCCAAAACAGTAGTGACTTGACTCAGTACTTCCCCATTGCACAGTGGGGCCAAATCAAATAACTCAGCTAAAGCATGCTACCGAGTCAGTCGTGGCAACATTAATTTTTCTGATATATATTAATTTTCAATGAAATTTATAATCAAGCTTAAGTTCGTTTTTATTCTCTCTAAGAAAGAATTAATGAAATTACAAATCAGGTGATAATATTAAAGAAAAATTGGGAAAATTTAATTTTTAGACACCAGCACGAATGGAATGCACATTTTCTAGACAGCCACGTCCGTCATCAGCACTACTTGTGTCTAATCTACTTGGGTAGTGTTTTTGTTGTAAGCATCGTCTATTTAACCAACCAAACCCAGATAAAGGAATACGAGAAAACTCGTATTCAATTATCAATCGCCAGTTGGTGAGAACGAAGTCTACCACTACCTTAAGCTTCCCTATTCTTGAATATTTTTACTTTAATATTTACCACCTATATGTTGTTGTTCCTTCAGCGAACCTTCGGTTAGCAATGAAGTTACTTTTTGTTTATTTGTTTTACTTCCAACATTCGTTTTTAGTTAATACTAATCTAGTATCAAACCAAACTTTGTTGAGTAAACAAGATTGCGCGGTGCTTTGCGATTTTTAATTTTGAAAATTTTTAATTATTATTAGTCGAACTGTTTTATGTATTACATACAATGAAATTTATAATCATATTATTATATTTTTGTCAGCGGTAAATTTTAAATACTATTTACTATACAACTATTTTAATCGCTATTAACAGTACAACCCTACAATAATTTTAGATTTTTTTTTTTTTTTAAATTGTAAGATTTTATTTGAAGCCTATTTCAAATCCTGAGTAATTACCCAGGGAAGAGTACATTTATATAAAGTACATACATAAATCATAACTAAAGCACTACGAAAGTAAGAGAAAGTAAAATTTGGTGTAGTTCACTTGTAAAAATTGTAAAAGAAAATCGAACAAAATATTTTCAGGATAGACTCGACGTGGCGGGCACTGCTAGTTGCGAAATATCTTCGTACTTTATTGAAATTTTATTTTATATATTTTAATGAAAATTTTTTTGTAAAAATTTTTTCGAAAATTTTTCGTAAAAAATGTTGGTAGAAACTTTATCAAAAATTGTTTGTAAAAATTATACAGAGATGTTTTTTGTAAAAATTTTATTAAACCTTTTTTGCTAAAATAATCGAAATTTTTTGTCAAAATTTATAAAATTTTATCGAAATTTTTTGTAAAAATATATAACATTTTTTGTAAAAGTTATGAACTTTCTGCAGTCTATATACGCGTTAGAATAGTCAGACTAAAGCACACTGGGGGGTTATATTGACCTCCTATTGTGCCTGTTGACTGCATCTGGTTCCCAGTTGGAACTCTGTGGGCCTATCGGCCACCTCATTGTGTATTGCTTTCTATAAAGGCCTTTAACTCAACTTCTCTTTAATTTGTATCAAAGCAGAAAAACCCTATCATCCTAAACACAAATACAAATCGTCTCTCACAGGGGGTTATTGATCCCCCGAGGTCTGTATGTACTCCATGCGATCTTCTAGTCGGGGCTTATATTTATTTAACAAAAAAAGCAAAAGAGAATCATTACAACTGAAAAAAATAAAAACAACTTGAAAATGTATAGGTGGTAGTAGCATTTTGCCTACAGCCTTGAATGGAATAGTCTGGTGTTGCTGAATTCCATTAGCGAAATTTTCGAAACTATACTTGCTAGAGGGGAGGGCTTAAATTTTCTATACCCCTTGTGGTGCCTTGGCAAAGTCGATTTCAACCCGAACCCTGACAGACAGAGGGACGGACGGATAGACGGACATCGTTTAATCATCTTCTCTATGTATACTTTATAGCGTTGGAAATGAATATTGTAGAGATTACACACGGAATGGCAAACTTATATATAATCCTTTCCACCTGTGGTGAAGAGTATAATAACAAGTTTAAATTGTTCATAAAACTTTACTCAAATGTTTTAGCCACTATTGTAATAGAAATATTTCAGTAAGACCATCATTTGTAGCAGAAGTAAAAAGTTATCCAAGAAACTTAGCTAAATCTTACAAAACAGTTTGTTATAACACAGTTAAGTTAAATAGAAAATAATTCTCATCCCATGTAATAAATTTGTTCTCTTTATCTTCTATTGTATCGCTTTATTTTGCCCTTTTCGTAGGCAACAAGTGTTGAAGCTAAGTTAAGGCCAAATAATCCATACGAGTATTATGGAAGCAATTTTTTGTATGTGAAGACATAAAAGAGGATAGAATAAATATACATTTTTCTTTACATTAGTAGGGTACCTACAATACAAATAATTGTATTGTTTCTTATTGACAGAAAAGTTAAGTTTGATTAGCAATTATTGAAATGAATAAAATAGGCAACAATTACACTGTTGTTGAAAAAAAAAAAAAAATTAAATATAAAATGTATGAATAAGAACGATTTAATATGCTTAACAAGAATTTGCTTACGTTCATCCTATCAAGCTGAGATTTTTTTGTAAGGGGCGTGGCAAATATTTAGTCCTTAATCAAAGGTTCATATTAGTATATGAGATCGTGACTTGATAAGGGTGTTACCAAGTTAGACAAATGGGACACACGAAGATCAGGGACTAAACTGTCGTTAACTGTCTTTGTTTTAAATCAATTTTTTATATGATCACAGTTGCTGTCTGGTGTCCATTTCTTGACTTATAATGAAATTTACTAATGTGAACGCATGATTAAGGAACTTATATTTGTCATCTCCTTACAAAAAAAAAAATCTCGACGTAATAGAGAATAAATCCTTTTAATTTATTCCATTTTTTTTATACCCTTCACCTAATGTGGAAAGGGTATATATAAGTTTGTCATTCCGTGTGTAATTTCCAAAATATTCATTTCCGACCCCATAAAATATATATGTTATGGATCCTTATACATAAAATGTTGATTAAGGGATGTTCGTCTGTCGGTATGAACGTCAATGTCAAGCATAATTTCGATAATTTTGGTATTGCAATTCAGCAACATCAGATCATCCTTTCATCTTCATCCTTTGGAGGCTGTGGGCAAAAAACGACTTACATATATTTATAAAGGGTGTTTTTTATAGAGGTATAGAACTTTAAGTTGCAATAAAACAACGATGGTTTATTCGATTGGCATGAATTTTATTTATCCGAAAGATAATCTTGTGGCATTACATTTTAAATATGATTTCTGGCATATGACCGCCAAGGCTGGCGCGGATGTAGTCCAATCTGGACGATGACTTTTTCCAACATTTGTGGCCTTATATCGGCAATAACACGGCGAATTTTCTCTTCCAAATGGTCAAGCGTTTGTGGCTTGACCATGACTTTACATAACCCCACAGAAAGTAGTATAGCGGTGTTAAATCACAAGATCTTGGAGGCTAATTCACAGGTCCAAAACGTGAAATTAGGCGGTCACCAAACGTGTCTCTCAATAAATCTATTGTGGCACGAGCTGTGTGACATGTTGCGCCGTCTTGTTGAAAACACATCTCCGGGACATCATGGTTATTCAATTCAGGAATGAAAAAGTTAATAATCATGGCTCTATACCGATCACCATTGACTGTAACGTTCTGGCCACCATCGTTTTTGAAAAAGTACGGACCAATGATTCCACCAGCCCATAAAGTGCATCAAACAGACAGTTTTTCTGGATGTAACGGTGTTCCGACATACACTTGGGGATTACCTTCACTCCAAATGCGGCAGTTTTTTTTTTGGCGTAGCCATTCAACCAGAAGTGCGTTTCATCGTTAAACAAAAGTCGCTTATGATAGTGCGCGATACGTTTTCCGCACAGAACCAATATTTTCGAAATAAAATTGCACTATTTGCAAGCGTTGTTCAGGCGTGAGTCTATTTATTATGAATTGCCAAATCAAACTGAAAATAAATCACTTGACAGCTGTTAAATCGGTCGCCATCTTGAAAAGTAATGCCAACCTAAAGTTCTATACCTCTATAAAAAACACTCTTTATTTATATTTTTTAGGTTTTTTTTCTTTTTTTCAGTTTTAATGATTCTCTCTTGCCTTTTCTTTTTGTTCAATAAATATTAGACCCCGATTGGTAGATCGCATTAAGTGCATACAGATCTCGGGGGATCAATAACCTCCTGGGAAGGCCGATTTTGTGTTTATTTTTAGGTTGGTAAGGTTTTTTGCTTTGATTTGTATTAAAGGCCTTTATAGAAAGCAATACATATAGCCAATAAACCCACAGGGTCTACACAATGGTAAGCAGGAGCAGTCAGTAGGACCATTGGTCAATATGAGGAAATTACTTTAAATATTTTTTTGTTTTATTCTGACCATTCTAACGGAATATAAATTGCAGGAAATTAATAATTTTTATAAAACAATTCAAAAAAATTTTTACAAAAAATTATCGAAAAAATTTTCCAAAATATTAACAAAAAATGTTTCAAAAACTTTTTTTGTTTTATTCTGACCATTCTAACGGAATATAGATTGCAGGAAGTTAATAATTTTTACAAAAAAATTCTAAAAATTTTTTACCAAAAATTACAAAAGAAAATTTCTAAAATATTTACAAAAAATATTTCAAAAATTTTCAAAAAAATTTAACAGAAAATTAGAAAAAAAAATACAAAAAAATGTTCAAAACAATTTTTACAAAAAATTAAAAAAAAATATTTTTATAAAAAACTTAAAAAAAAATTTTTTAAAATATTTTTACAAAAAAATTCCAAAAAAATTAACAAATAATTTTTAAAGAAACATTAGAGGGTAACACAATATCTAGCATTACTAAGGTGAAGGGTTTATAAGATTCGGCATGGCTGAATGTAGCACTGTTAATTGTTTTAAGGAGGATTTCTCTGCCGAAGGATGTTATTGGTGATTATTTCCAAATATGTAATAAACAGCCTATCGAATAAAAACATCGTAAAATTCATAATAATTGTGATGAAATTTCGAATATTTGATTTTTAAAAATTATTTTCTTTAAATGTTGCCCTAAGTGTGCCTAACACTATTGGTTGTAAGCCTCCAGTATTCGATGTTTTTCTGTTATTATAAATTATAAAAACAATTATTGATATGAAAAATTATACAAGCTATTTTTTTTTTGCTAAAATTCCCTAATCACCAACATTTTTCTGCAAATTAATACATTCATTGCCTTTTCATAAGTGCCTTAATAATCTCTAACACAGTGTTATCATATTAGTGTTAAGCATTCGAGCAAGAAGTGTCACCCTAATGTAATATTAGACTTAACAAAAAATATCCACACATACATTTACAAAAAAAGGGTACTAACACTTATTTAAAAAAAAGTATATTTTTAGTGTTCCTTTTTACCATCTGAGATAAACATTTGTTGAACAAACACTAAAAGCAACATAAGCATTAAATAAAAACAAGTTAATTTTACTAAATGTTTACATACATACAGTGCTGGCCAAAACATATCCTAACTTGTCATACTTTCAGTTAAATTTGTAATAAAGGACCTTCAAAATCACTTTTCCAAATGGTAATTAATTCAATTTTAATTAAAACAAAAAATTGGCATTTAGAGGATGATTTAATAAAAATATTTAAGAAATTAGAAATTAATACGGCATTTATAGCATGATTTAATATCAGGTCTTTTTTGGTTTGTTCACAAACAGGATAGAGAAACAAAGGGGTGGGTGTGTTTTGTGTGATTGTCATTGGCGTAGGAGGATATTTTTTCTAGGGGGTGTAAAACTACTTTTATTGGAAAATTGTTTTATGAAAACAAAAATATAGTTCAACTTTTTTTGTTCTGGGCAACAGCAAGTCTGGAGGGAGGGGGCATTACACCCCCCAGAATGGCCTTCCTACTCCAATGATAATTTTATTATATATTTATTTTTTACTCATTTGTATTTTTTATTTTTACAGTTCAAATATATTTTGGAAATAAAATGTTGATACAGTGAGGTACAAAAGTAAGCCACTAACAGTTAATTTTGTAAGTTTTAAAACCAAAATACTATTTTTCTGTTTGTTCTATAAAATCGAAAACTTTTTCTATATTTTTATATAACTAAGTGCTCTCCTGTAATGTATATAAATTATTGAGTTCCTTAATTTAGCGGCATTGGCTCACCTTAGTACCAGGTCTAATAATGACGATGCCACTTCTAAAATCTCAAATGTTGGTCAGCGATCAGTGTTTAGAATCATAAATAAATCATTCAAGAGCGAATTAGATTCACACATCTAGGGTTTCGTACAATGTTCGATACAACAATAAAAGTTCAAGTATTTTTTATGTCTTTTATGGGGGATCTTTAACTTTTAATTTGATGTTGTTATTAGTTGCTTTCAAAACTGTTAAATGTCTCCTAGTTATGGTTCAAAAGATAAGCACATATACATACTTCACAATCGATTCTTCCATGGGAGTACCTTTTAAATTTTAATTATTATTTATATTTGTTATTTTAGCAAGATGCTGCCAAATATGTCAAAATCGCAACTTCTAGGGATTATACAGTGCAAAAATGAAACAAATATATGGACTTGATAGTATAGGTTTGACTCTACTCCTAAAGGATAGTAAAGCCCTTTACTAAGTTTGGCGAATTTGGTGACCAATTTTAAATTATGTGCTGATTTTAATATTTTTTCTTTATTTGAAAGGTTATGCTTTCAGGTTGGTCCCATTTTAAAAACAGTTCATTATATTAAAAATTAAAGGGTGTCCCCATACAACATACATGTTTTTTACGTGTATTAAGAACCGTAAAGGGCACCAAATTAAAATTTTAAAAAATTGCGTGTCGATATAGCTCCCAACGGCAGAAATTAATAAAAAAATTAATTTAAAATTTAAAGGGTGTCCCCATAGGTGCTGTAATTTGACCTATATATGCCTATCTTTTGAACCGTTATAGACAAAACCTTGAAAATTTTACAGAATGTCGATTACTATGACCGTTATAATAAAATATATAAATATTCAAAATTTTAAATTAAAGGGTGCTCCAATAGTTCATTTAATTTGATGTATAAGGCCATACTTTTGAACAGTTGTACACAGACCGCTGAAATTTACAAAGAGCCTGTATTGCTAAGTCAGCTATAACAAAAAGTATAAAATTTGAATTTGGAAATAAAAGGGTGTGCCAATAGTTAATGTTATTCTATGTATGTATGTGGCTAAACTTTTTAACTGTTATAGACAGACAGCTGAAATTTTCAAGGAACCTGTATTCCAAAGTCCACTATAGCAAATATACAATTTGAATCCAGAAATTAAAGGGTGTCCCCATAAATTATGTAATTTGATCTATATGGCCCTATCTCTTGAACCGTAAAACACAAACACTTGAAAAGTAGGCAGAATGTCCACTACTTTCTCTGGTATAATAACATGGAATTATAGTGTAAAGGGTGTGCCAATAGTTCATGTAATTTTATATATATGGCCAAACTTTTGAACCGTAATAGACAGACAGTTGAAATTTACAAAGAATCTTTGTGACCACGTCCTTTATAACAACATGTCTTTAATTTAAAATTGTAAATTAAAGGGTATCCCAATATGAGATGTTATTTGATCTATGTGACCCTATCTTTGAAACCGTTATACACAGAGGCTTGAATGGTGTCCCCATAAAAGAATGGTGAAAATAGCTTAACTTTTGAATAGTAATAGGGAGGGGCTTGACATTCACATAGTCTTTACGTCTTTTCCCTCTAATTTTGGCGCATATTTTATTTGGTTTAAATCTAAATCTTACAGGTTACTTCTTACATTTTTAGTTTAGAATTTGTGCCCTTCTATCTGTTTTGAAGTCGGTTTTTTTGCAATAATTATTGTCTAATTATCTTATCATTCATACATTTGTTCGGCAATAATGTAGCTGAGGATTCGTATTTCATGCCAAAAAAATAATTTGTTGCTGCACTTTATTTAAATAATTAAAATAATTTTTTTTTCAGCATAACTTAGATGCTCTGATAAATTGGTACTAACAATATATGGGAAAATTTTAGACACGATAAAACTGAAAATCTTTTGTAAATATACCAATACAGTCTGAAAATGCCAAGACACCCTAAACTGCTCATTAAGATCACTTTTTGTCCTAAAAATTAAATTTATAGACAAAAAATCCAAGAAATACAATAGCAACAAACAAGGTAATGGTGCCTCGGTGGGCTGGTAGTTAGTGTGGTAGTCTATCAGTCCGGGGTTGTGGGTTCGATTCCCACAAAAGACTTTGGAATTGTTCACACAAAAGTTGTTTAGTTTTACAGTGGCTACAATTTTCCCGTAAATTGTTAGTAAAAATTTAGTAGTGCCTGTAAGTTATGCTGAAGAAAGTTAAAAAAAAATATTTTTTAATTTCTTTATTCAAAAAAGTGCAGGAATAAATTATTTTTTTGGCATAAAATGTTAATATGAATTTTTCAACGAATCCTCAGCCAGATTATTGCCTAACAGAGGTAAGCGCAATCACCTAGTATGAATGAGATATTAGTATAAAACTCAGGACGCTTTCTTTGAAGGATTTACTGATTTTAAAATAAAAATTTGTCATTAAATTCGCCAAACTATTCATAAGGTTGTACTACCCTTTGATAGTACAATTGAATCTATACTGTCAAATCCGCGTATTTTTCGAAAATGTCTTATTTGTTGTACTGTGGTATTATTATAATTATTTTTAATACTAATATTTTTGTAATAGTAGACTTTAGACATTTACGAGGTCATATACGTAAAATCTCGTCAGTTTGGTATCCCCTTTAATTTATTGTTTTATTATTTAATTTTTTTTTATAGCGTACACAATTTTGCCTATTCAGTATAAATTTCATTACCATGAAAAAATAAAGTTCATGTACTTGAAAATCATCGGAACACCCTTTCAGCGAATATACCTTCTGTGAAAAGCTGAATAGTCTACCTATAACGTTTCGAAAAAAGCCATATACAGTTTATTTTTTACCTGTTGGTATAGCGAACATAGTTCTAAGAAGTCTGAGTAAATTTAACTTTCCCGTCGGTTAAAAAACAAATAAAGCCTCCTAAATATCGCGCTCTATCGCAACAGCCTTTAATTTTTTGGTATTTGTAAAGGGTGTTTTTTACAGAGGTATAGAACTTTAAGTTGGCATTACTTTTGAAGATGGCGACCGATTTAACAGCTGTCAAGTGATTTATTCTCAGTTTGGTTTGGCAATTCATCATGAATAGACTCACGCCTGAACAATGCATGCAAATAGTGCAATAGTGCAAATAGTGCTTGCAAATAGTGCTTGCAAATAGTGCAATTTCACGTTTTGGAGCTGTGAATTGGCATCCAAGATCTTGTGATTTAACACCGCTAGACTACTTTCTGTGGGGCTATGTAAAGTCATTGGTCTATGCGGATAAGCCACAAACGCTTGACCATTTGGAAGACAACATTCGTCGTGTTATTGCCGATATACGGCCACAAATGTTCGAAAAAGTCATGGAAAATTGGACGTCCAGATTGGACTACATGCGCGCCAGCCGTGTCGGACATATGCCAGAAATCATATTTAAAATGTAATGCCACAAGATTATCTATCACAAGATTATAAAATTCATGTCAATCGAATAATCCATCGTTGTTTTATTGCAACTTAAAGTTCTATACCTCTATAAAAAACACCCTTTATTTATAGCAGCCATATTAATACAACTTCTGTGAAAAGTTTAAGAGCCTTTCTATTACGGTGCCAGAGATGGAAGATACTAACAAAGGGACAGAAATTGTAGCGAACACAATAGGATTAAATTCTTACCCTTGGGGTAAGGAACTCAAAAAATGTTAAAAACTCTTTCTACACTAGATACCTTTGGATTATATATTTAAACTGTTTCATATATGTTATGTTTAGTATGTTATTCTATAGTTCATACTAAACATAACATATATTCGTGTATTCATGATATACTTGTTGTTCAAAATATTAATCTTAATGCCAAATACTCTAATTTGAATAATAGTTTAAGCTAAATATTATAATATTTATTATTCTGATTTTTTTCATAATGATTTTTTTTTATATTTATTCGAATGAAACTCTTAATTAGTAGACGAATTTTGATTAACTTTATATAAATGTGCATTATTAATTTTAGGCATGAAAATGCATTAAATCCTTTAAATTAGGGTAGAGTAGTATTTAATTATTTATAAATTAAAACTTAGAGAACGTTAATGTATTTCTATTGTATTAAAGTTTACAAACAAAGTTGTGGCATTTAATTTGAATAAAAAGATTTTTTTTTAACAAAAACTAATTATTCAAGTAGTAACTTATAAATGAAGAAGGGGGAAATGTATTTAATTGAATTGTTGGCCTTTTTGACATTAATAATAAAATTACGGTTAAAAAAATATATAAATAATTTTACTTTAATTCTTTCGTATAAAACACACGCTGTAGATCATCATATTTAAGTAAAAATTTATAACGAATATGTTTTTATTTTTTCTTAATTTTCGACGGACAATACAAATCTGCATCGCATAGAGAATTTTCAAGGCTTTTGCTTAAGATTTGTTTTTTTTTTCTTCTGTGAAATGCTTTATTCACAGCTACTTATATTAGTTTTAGAAAAAAGTTTTTTTTTTACTCACTTTTTTGTAAAAACAAAAAAAAAACTTAAAAGGTTTTTAAAAGTCAAAGTAATCGCGATCCTAAAAATGTTATAAATCACTATAATATTTTGGGTGTTGGGATTGGAGGAATAGCTGTCCTTACCTATAAAAAGTCATCAATTTTATTTTTATGGTATTAACACGTTCACTGTCCACAGCCCATATATGGGCTATGAACGGAAAGCACAAGCAGTCCACTGCCCATATGTGGGCTGTTTACCCATGCAAATTTAAAGAGCTTTAAAATTGTGTTCATTGAGAGAACATCGTTTATTTGACTTGGACTTCACAGAACAGACCATAAAAAATAAAATATGTGCTGGGACATGGAGGAAAACTCGTTAGCTTCAAAATCACTCTCTTCTAATATTCTTCTTAATTCTTCGTCCGTATATTTTGCTTTTCGACTCATTATGGCTTAAAGTCTAATTATTAGTATTTTATTTTGTCTTGATGATTAACGCTGTCTGTAAAAAAAGAAAATCACTATAGAAAAATATTCGCAGCTCACATGTGGCCTGTGGACTCTGAAGACGATTTATAGAAGATTTTGTTTCATGGAGTCCACAGCCCATATGTGGGCTATTAACAAAAACACCCTTTTAGCTATTTATATACATTTTAAAAGATGTAGATATTTATATTTATTGGGGCTTATCCGAAATACACCGATTATGCAAAAAAAAATGGGACTTGTGGGGCACTCCCCAGTTTTTACCTTGAACAGTGAACGTGTTAAGTAATCAATTTCTTTCAATAATTACATTATTTTTGCAAATAACATTTTATGTTACCGCCCACAAAAGGGGGCGGAACAAAAAATGGCATTTTAGAAACTCCTATGTCCAAGTTTAAGTGGTTGAACTTGTTCGCTGACTATAAAAGTTGCATTTGTTAAACAAAATTATGGGATAACTAAAACAAAAAATTACATATTTTTCAAAGGTAGGATTAGTTCTTCTAAGTGGAATTTTTTGCTCCTTGGTCCAATTTTTCTTTTTCTAAAGCTTTAACAGCCTATGAAAATCATACAATTTTCTATCAAGTTTCATTAATCTAAAGGCATTCAATAAATTTTCAGAGCCAATATAATCTAAAAAAAAAAAAATATAATGTACGGCTGGTTGCCAAAATACCCCTATGTACGACGTTGTAGTCTTGTAATAATTTTTTCCAATAATAAAAATAAATCTGAACTGTCGCAAAACTTTAACTGAAAATATTTATCTTTAGGATGTTCTGAGTCCTAGGCACCCAGGGGATCTCTAGGGCGGATGAACTAAACAAAACTTGGCACTTGGCACACCTTACGGGTGTGATCGGTTTTGGAAGAAATGGGTAAGTCAAAGTTCTTATCGTTCTTATTGTTATTATGTCCTTGTTTTCTTATCTCTTTGTTTTTCCACATGCAATACTGTAACGCCCTACATAAGTTAATCCAGTAGTTGCCAAGATATTGTCGATGAGGAGAGTGGAAAAAACCTACTATCTCACTATTGTGGACTTAAGAGGGCACGTCATGGTGTTGGTTTTGATTTGACGACTTCTGTTTTTTATTTGGGGCGAAACCGAAGCAGGCCACTAACTTTATGGTTTCCTTTTTGACTCCCTTTGTTACTCAATGATTTCTGGTATCCGACTGGAAATTTACGAATATCTTACTGTCATTAAGTCTAATGCTTTCAATAGTCTTTTACAATCGACTATAGTGATTTCAGACTGGCGACTGATAAAATAATAAGTCTATGGTAACTGCTAACATTTGCTTAAAGCTAGGTCTAAATAGCTTCTACATATAATAGGTATCTGCCCGTGGTTTAAAATCTTGTTTATCTTAGCCTTTTTCCAAGCACAGCTTCCAAGTATCGTCTTGACCAGATAATACTTAAGAGTCAGTGACCTGTACTAAAACACTTAACTATTTATAGACACCCAGATTTTATCAAAACTCATTCTTGGTCTTCCTGCCAACTTGTAGTAAAACATTCCAGAGTCTTTGGTGGGAATCGAACCCACAACTCCGGACTAATAGCCTAGCACACTACCTACTCACCCGCCAAAGTATCCGGACGTATCCTTAGTTGCCAGGATGCTGGTAAAATGTATTAAAAAAACTTAATTGCGTAAAAAAATACGATTTAGGGCCTTTCTTTGTTACGAATTAAAAAAAAATATTTTTGTAAGATTGATTGCTAAAAAATATTTGGTTAAATTAAATGTTTTAATTAATTTCAGATACAAAATTAATTAATATTTTAATTGATTCAATAATAATACTTAATTAAGGAAGAAAAACATAATCTATTAGAATCTATTTTTAAAGAGATGATATAATCAATTTTTATTTAAATTTGTATCTGAAACTAATTAAATCGTTTAATTGAAGCAAACACTATTTTGCTATTAATCTATTAAATATTCCCTTGGCTTTAACATAATTGTATGTCTTAGTGTATATTTTTTACAACTCTTTCGCAAAATATTTACTTAAAAAAAAAATCCTTTTAAGTCTTCTAGAATCACATATTTTATGACAAATACAATGGCACATATTTTCAAGATAAAAATCTTAAGCCTTAAGAAAATTACAATATTTTTTATCCTGCTTTTCTCTCTGACTTGGCTCATTTTGCCTGTGCCTTTTTAATGCAAACAAAAAAATGTAATCGTGCCAGTTAAAGTAACATGACTGTCTTTAACTACAAGCGTTTATGCCTGTTAAAAATATGTATACTATTAAGTTCATTTATATGTATGGTTATATATATATGTGTGTGTGTGTGTGTGTGCGTGTGTTTATATATTGGAGTTTAAAAAGTCTAAGTACACAGTTGTACAAACACTTACGCTGAAATACACTTAAACTTACACAGGCCATTAAATCCTTTTATAACCTATTTTTGCCGTTTTTTATTTTCTTCTTATTTTTTTGTTTTTTTTTTTTTTTTTGTTTATGCAAAAAAGCATAAAATCCTTTTATAATAAAGAAACTTTAAATGAAATCTTTGGAAAATACACTTCTCATTTTCATGCTGCATTTGTGTGAAAGGCAAAAAAGAAACGTTTACTAGGTCTTTAGGTCATATTTATGTTTGTTCGTAACAAAAAAAAAAAAACAGAAAAAATAAAAGAAATTAAAGTGTAAAGGACGTGTGTGGTTTATGAGTTTGTAACCAAATATCCAAGAAATATTTTAACAAAAGAAAAGAAAATAAAAGAAAGAAAAAAATGGTAGCAACTTTAAAGCTTTTATTTTCAGTGCATCTAGTTTTCTTCATATTTACTTGTTTTGTTTTCCTCAGTCAATGAGATGATCACAACAAAATTAAAATCAAAACTATTTTTTTTTATTATTCCATCATAAATGTGTAAACAATGGCAACAATGGTCACTTTCAAGTTATCAAAGGTTAGAACAAAATTTATAGAAATTTTTAGTTTGCATTTTTATATTTTTGCTTTACCATACGTAGTATAAGGTAAAGTAACATAATCATGAAAAAAATCGAGGTTGGGATTTTGACAGATTTATACGTTTTGAGGTCTCCTGAATCCATTTTGGCTATTTTCGCAATGATGTCTGTGGGTGGGTTGATTGTGTATGCCACTATTTTTGTAAAGTTTGTACAGGTCATACCGTTTGACATATCAAAATTAAATTTAGTATGTGCCTTTGGTATATCGTGATAAAGAGCTGGGCATAATCCGGAGGGGGTAAGTGGTAGTTTCCTTACACCTAAATTTTGTGAACGCTCTACATGTCATAACGTATGACATATGAAAACGAAATTTAGTATGTGACTTTGGTATATGGATATAAAGAGTTGTGTAAGTTTTGAGCATAATCGGGAGTTGTGAAAGGGGTAGTTTACTAAACACCCAAAAACGAAAATAATTAATTTTTCGATTCGAATATACTTTGAACTTATATTCTTTATGTAATATATCTATAAAAATATCTGTTTCCATTGTGTATGGTAAAGTTGAGTGTACTCCAGGTCACTCCAGATTTTTTTGTTTAATTGAAAAAAAGTCATGCAGGAATATGATGTAGATAGATTTATTGCTGCCGGTCGCGATTACCAAATTACACATTGGGTTGGAGGATAGTCAAGAGAGGCATTAATTTATTGATTATTAATTTATTAATTTTAAAATACTTTTTTTTTTTTTGGAGCAGAATTATATATGTGCCGACCAGGGTTGTCAGATTTATTTTCACCTATTTCGCCAAAATCGATGTGAAAAATCGCCAAAATCGCCAAAAATTGTTTTTTGTTGAAATTTTCCCCTAATATATACAATATGTTTTAATTTTAAAAATATTTTTAACAAATCAAAAAAAATAAATTTAATTGAAATAGCTTAAATTCGCCAAAAATAGAAAAAAAGTCGCCAAAATTTATAAAAATTTTGTTTTTAACCGACTTCAAAAAAAAAAAGAAGGAGGTTATCTATTCCTCTGAATGTTGCTTTTTTTATGTATGTAACCGCAGAACTCAGCCATTTCTGAACCGATTTTAAAATTGTTTTCTTTATTTTAAAGGTTATGCTTTCAGGTTGGTCCCATTTTATTAAAAATTAAAGGGTGTCCCCATACAACATACATGTTTTTTACGTGTATTAAGAACCGTAAATGGCAGCAAATTAAAATTTTAAAAAATTGCGTGCCGCTATAGCTCCCAACAGCAGAAATTAATGAAAAAATTAATTTAAAATTTAAAGGGTGTCCCCATATGTGACATAATTGACCTATTTGGCTCTATCTTTTGAACAAAACCTTGAAAATTTGACAGAATTTCGATTACTATGACCGTTATAATAAAATGTATAAATATTCAAAATTTTAAATTAAAGGGTGCTCCAATAGTTCATTTAATTTGATGTATATGGCCAAACTTTTGAATAGTTGTTCACAGACCTCTGAAATTTACAAGGAACCTGTAGTGCTAAGTCAGCTATAAGAAAAAGTATAAAATTTTGAATTTGGAACTAAAAGGGTGTCCCAATAGTTAATGTAATTCTATGTATGTGGCCAAACTTTTGAACTGTTAGAGATAGACAGCTGAAATTTACAAGGAACCTGTATTGCAAAGTCCACTACAGCAAGTATTCAATTTGAAGTTAGAAATTAAAGGGTGTCCCCATAAATTACGTAATTTGATCTATATGACCCTATCTTTTGAACCGTTAAACACAAACACTTGAAAATTAGGCAGAATATCCACTACTTTCTCTGGTATGATAACAAGTATAAATATTTGGAATTATAATGTAAAGGGTGTCCCAATAGTTCATGTAATTTGATATATATGGTTAAACTTTTTAACCGTTATAAACAGATAGTTGAAATTTACAAAGAATCTTTGTGGCCAAGTCCTCTATAACAACAGGTCTTTAATTTAACATTGTAAATTAAAGGGTGTCCGAATAGGTGATGTTATTAGATCTGTGTGCCCCTATCTTTGAAACCGTTATAGACAGAGGCTTGAATGGTGTCCCCATACAAGACGGATACTGGTGAAAATAGCTTAACTTTTGAACAGTAATAGGGAGAGGCTTGACATTCACATAGTCTTAATTTTTTTCCCTCTAATTTTGGCGCATCTTTTATTTGGTTTAAGTCTAATTCTTACAGATTACTTCTTACATTTTTAGTTTAGAATTGGTGCCCTTCTATCTGTTTTGAAGTCGGTTTTTTTGCAAAAATTATTTATTTAAAATGATTAGTTTTTTTTCGCAATTTTTATTTATTGTATCTTCAATATAATTGAACTATCAATAATTACTCATATCTTAAGTCTAAAAAAATAAATATACTTGTTTAGTCCAACCAGTGCTGTACAAAAAAATGTATGTTTCACGGTTACTGTAATTTGCGGGTTAACCCTCTGATGTACGGATGAGAGAAGCAGTGTCCCTCCTTCTTAGTCGAATGTAACCAGGTTAATTAAGTATGTTACGGGCCAGTGAATTCGGATGAGTTTCAAGCTTCCGTAAATACCTTATGGCAAGTTTTGCTATTTCCGTTTTAACTGTTGGCACGTTTAGATCTTTATGGATGTTCGAGTTTTTTATATACCAAGGAGCAGATGTAATTATACGAAGAATCTTATTTTGGCGCCTTTGAATTTTTTCTACATTGGTAGCTGAGGCAGTGCCCCATAATTGAATGCCATAACACCATATTGGTTTTAGAATTGACTTGTATAATAAAAGTTTGCAATCTAAAGCTAGAATAGAATTTCTGCCAATTAGCCAGTTTAGTTGGACTGCTTTCACCTTCATTTGTGTTAACTTTGTTTCTATGTGGCGTTTCAATGTAAGGCGCCGGTCAAGGTGTATGCCGAGATATTTGACGTCTGAAAGCTGAGGTATCGTTTGGTTATTTATCCGAATAGGGGGGCAAGATTCTCTATGCAGTGTGAAGGTTATGTGAGTACATTTTTGTTCATTAACTTTTATTCTCCATTTCTTCAACCTTTTTTCTAAATTGGATATGTGGTCGTGTAAATATCGTGATGCTACTTTGGGTCTTTCGTGAATGCTCAAAAAGGCTGTGTCGTCAGCAAATGTCGATGTGTGAACTCGGTTACTAGTTGGCATGTCTGAAGTATACAATAAGTATAAAAAGGGCCCCAATATACTACCTTGGGGAACTCCGGCTTCGATTGGCTGGGGTGAGCTCAAAAAATCTCCTTCTTTTACAATAAATTTTCGTTTGGTTAAATAACTATCTATAGGTTTACGGCAAGTTCAGTTTTAGCTTATATATTAGGCCTTCATGCCATACCTTATCAAATGCTTGAGAAACGTCGATAAAAAGCGCAGAGCAGTATTTTCTCTCTTCAAATGATTAGGGAACACTAGAAAGGTAACATTTTTACTTAAACCAATGTAAAATAGTGGTTATTATAATAACCAGGTTTGGTAAAGTTGGTACAATTGTACTTTTTTGGTACATTTTAAATTTTAAAAGTACAATGGTACACCAGTGACTAATTTGGTAGAATATAAAAGTTTAGCTGGCTTTACGTTTACGTATATTGTTGTTATTTTAATTTTTGGAACTTTAAAAAACTTTATTTTTATCCTTCTCATTTGTTATTACAAAATACTCAGCTTTTAAGCGAAAAATTTCAGCATAACGGTTTTTATATATGACCTGAGACAAAAATAGGAAAACTATCTTTCACATAGATTTGAATCGTTATCATATAAAATGAAAGAAATATATATATAAATAAATATTTTTCTCCCACAAATCTCGCTATCTTACTAGATCCACAATTACAATTGAAGATAATATTTAAATTATTCAGTTCTTCTGTCGATAGTTTAGAGAGGGTATGAAAGGACGATATACCGGGAAACCTTGACATACGATAATACGTATTCACCTCAATCACATCACTACGACAACTTCTTTTATACAGTCCCAATGCAATAACCAATAATCAGAGCACCAATGTCCTTCAATTAATTTCATTAGAATCTCAGACGACTTCAGAACTACGGTGGTAAATTTGGTTTAACATTTGCATGCTTGCATTGGGATTTCTTAAACCTCTTCTATTTTGATCCCTTAAGTAAGTTACCGGTATTCAATATTTCAAAAGATCAACAGATGTGTGCCTCATGCCCTATTTCAATTTATAGCATAGGTTTAGCAAACGAGTTTTGGTGGAATTCATTATTGATATCGATCATTCTATCCAGTAATTACCAGCATATAAATTAAAAAATATAATTTTTCTTTAAATTTATTTGTAAAAAAATATTCTTTCAACTTAGAGAGTATAAAACGAACTTAATCCTTACTTCAAAACTTCCTTTGTATGTAAAACATAAGTATGAAAAATTCATTGGAATTACCACCACATCAAATACAAAACTATACATAATTAGATAGAATATCATATATATTATAATCTTTCTAAAACAAAAGTTAATGTTTTCTATTAGGGTTGATAAGTATCCAAAAGTATGTTAGAATTTATAAAAAATTTTGTTTGTCATAAAAAAATTGCAACATTTTAAAATCAAAACATGTTTGTAAACTTTAAATAAAGTTTCTTTAGATATGAAAAACATTTTAAAATATGAAATATTATGAACTTTAAATAAATTTATGTTCCGAAAGTTTCAGGTATCCAGAAGTCAAATCATATTTAAATATGACATAACAACTTCAATTAAATTGTTATCCATTTTGATATTCATTAATTCAGTTTCTAATGTTGACCAAAAGTCAATGAAAAATCGCCAACAATATCGCCAAATATTTTAAAAATCGCCATGTCGCTAAATCTAAAATTTGATCGCCAAATAAGATAGAAAATCGACACGTTTGGCGAGAAATCGCCATATCTGACAACCCTGGTGCCGACACATGTTGTGAGCGTCCTGACAATATTTTGTTCGATTTTGCTTTTAAAGAAATCTGCACCAAATTTTAAGACTCTTACTTTTATAGTGCTTCACGTATACATTTCTATTTTATATAAAGGTACCCCTCCCTGGATAAAATTGTAAAATTTAACATTCTAAAATTTATTTTCGAGCTGTGTAAAAGGGGTCTAATATTTTAATAACAATGTTATGCTACAAAGTAAGAATACAAATCAAACACAAATTTTATTCAATTGGACAGCGACATTTCTCAACCGTCTGTTGAATGTTTCCTCGTGGCTGGTACCTTTCTTAATTTTTGCATTTTATTTGAAAAGTGATAGTGTGAAAACGAAATGTTCTGTTACGTTAAATTTTTTAAAAATTACAATATTTCTCACTTGGTTTTTTCTTACATACGGTTGAGAAATTGTATTTAGCCGGCAGAGGTGCTGCATCTTTATTAGGTTTGACCGGTAAATAAAAGAAAAAATAAACTAAGCAAAAAATAATACATACATTCAACGATTCCTAGACATGGCAGAAACCAGGTATATATATATTATATATTAGTAGCAGATAAGACTGGAGGAATTTTGGAAAAGGTGCAGGACAAAGAAAAATATCATTGACAAATTTTTGTATAAAATTAGCGTGGAATAAATACTCCATTTAGAATAATTTTTTATTTGGAAATAAAAACCTCAGCAAAATTAATATGTTACCACTTTATAAAAGTTCAGAGAGCATAACAAGAGAGAAACTTAACGATGGTAAGTTTGTTACCTTCGATGCCACCTATTCACCACAAATGCTTGAATATGCTAACTGCAAAAGAAAACTAAGTTTAAAATATATTTTTTTTTTTATTTAAAGATCTTAACGAAGTAATTTTCATTTTTACATTTTTAATATAACTGAAATAAACTCTTAATAAACTTGGTTATTCGTGTATTTAAATGTGTTTAATTTACCTTTTACTTTTTACATAAAAATGCATTTCAGTAAAGCTTATGTCTATATCAATATGGACTTAAATTTGATGCTGTTTTTATTATTTGTAATATGTTATCTTTGAAAATGAGGCTAAGTTTCGTTTCTGAAATGAAATGTTTAGGCGTTTTTATAGATAATAATTTGAGTTTCTCAAAATATGTTGATCACAAATGTTCCCGTGTTAATAGAACCATTAGACGGTTATATTCAATAGATTTATATTTGCCTCTTCGCGTGAGAAAGCATGTTGCCAGTTCACTGCTCATGTCGCAAATTATTTATGCTATGGAAGTATTTTCAGGTACCAACAGCGTTGTTCTAAGAAGGCTGCATCTTACTTTTAACCGTATTATTAGATACATTTACAAACTGAGATTAAGGGATCATGTGTCTCCCTTTGTAAAGGACTTTGTTGGGTTTTCTTTTCAGAATTTTATTAAATTGAGAATTTTGTTACTTTTTCGAAAAGTCGTTATGCGAAACTGTCCCGAGTACATTAGAGATGATTTTAGATTTTCTAGATCAAGTAGAAACCCTCAGATAATATGTCACCGTATATCCTCATCTATATATGAAAGATCTTTTCATGTACGTATAACAAGGGTGTGAACATCTTACCCATAAATTTAAAATTATTTCAATTCACAGATACCACCTTTAAGCGTAAACTTAAACAACATTTTGATGCTCTTTAATCGATTAATTTAACCCCCTCCTCCTCCTCCTCCACACTTCATCATATAATTTTTTATATAAATTTCTGTTATCAGCTAGTTAGGGCCTTTAGTTTTTAGTTTTTATTTATTTAGTATTAATAATTATAAATAAATTATAATATTAATAACAGGAAAGAGTACTAGCAACTAAGGCTTTCGACTCTAAAGTTAATTACATGAAGTATTTTTTAAATTAGATTTCGTAAACAATTTGTAGTTATAAATTTGTACATTAATTTGATATTTTTTTCACATGTGTTGGTGTATTCGTTCCGCAGATGCATAGTCTGGATGAATTGTAGTTAGAGCACTCGTTGAGAACATGATCTATATTGAGGTGTGTATTACAGGTGGGACAAACTGGGGTTGCAGTTCTGTCGAATATATGTTGATGAGAAAATTTGCAATGACCAATTCTAAGGCGCACAAACATACTAGATTCAGCTCTAGAGGTGTTTTTGTGGTATAGTATTTTGTCCCCCGTTGGGTTCATAGATTTGTAGCTGTGCTGGAAAACTGACCATTTACGGGCTTTTGTAGACGCAAGAGAGTTAGCGATGTTATTAAAGATGTCACATGGTTCCCATGGTATTTAGGTTAATTATATAACTTTTTAGTTTTTAAGAAATTGTTTATTAAAAAATAACTTTTTTGTTGCTTCTTGAATTGTAATTTTTGAAAATGGAGTAGTATTTGAACCATATTTGGCCTTAAAGGCTTGGATCTTAAATTTTAAATAAAAACTAAAAAAAATAAATAAAATAAAAATGATGTAAGTCCATATGGAGTTAAATAAAAGTTTATTTTTTCAAATAATTTTAGTAATTATTGTTTCATAATAAAATTTAAAAGGTGTATTTTATAAAAAGCATCATGTAACATAAATTGATTTAAACGCAAACATTTAAAAAGCTCATTATAAAAAGTGGACTTATGCCACTTTCAAAAAACCAGGTCATTTATTAAAATTGATATTAAGTTTTTTTTAATACAAAAAATTACAATACATCGAACACAAATTAAAAGTTTATTTAAAGTTCCATTTTACTTTAAAATTTATCATCTAAAAAATAATTTTTGAATTAGGTTTAAGTTCGTTTTATTCTCTCTAAGTTAAAATAATAATTATTACTAATTAAGTAATTAATTTTAAAGAAAACATTATTTCTAGTGCAACTAATAAAATTTAAATGTTCAATATTAATCACTTATTTTGTAAAAAATATTCTTACAACCATATTGAGTAGTCACGAAATGCTTTAGGAACCTTATCTATTATCAAATAACTAAAATTCGCTAGAACTATAACGTTTTTACTACCAAACAATCTTGATTCTGTGTCACACATAGGGATGCAAACGATACATCGATGTTACAAAAAAAAAAAAATCGATATATCGTTCATAAACATCGATGTTTTGGTTGACGATATAGTGGCAATACATCGGCGTCAAAACTAAAAAACATCGACATCGTTAATTTGTGCTCTGCTGTCTTACATTAATTTGCTTTACAATAATTTATATTTTTACTGAAGTTGGTGACAATATGAATATTAAGTAAGTATTTTTAACTATATTTTTTAATTTTCAAACATGTTTACAATATTCTCTGGTAGTTCTAGTAAACAATGCCAACCAATAAATTGAAAAGTCAAATTTGGAATTATTTTAACAAAACTAGCGATAAAGAAGCTGTCTGCAAGATATGCAAAAAAAAAAAACCTTAAAACTTCATGAAATACAAGTAATCTTCGCGGTCATTTAGAAAAGATGCACTCGAAGCAATTGGGAGATATAGACGTGCATAGCAAGCAAAAACAATTGAATTAAGTGCTTCAACCAGTTCAGTCAGCAGGGAAAAAGTTATCTCGCAACAAAGTTACGTTTGTAGTACGTTGTTTCCCAAACTGTCAAAGATTACAATGCAATATCTTCCAATCGTTGCCATGTCTGTGCCAAGCGAGCGTTTATTTTCATAAGCTGGAGCAACCCTTACTCAGGACAGAAATAGGCTTCTGGGGACTAGATTATCCAAACTTCGTTTCCTCTATATCAAAATTATTGGATAGTAATTGTAACAAATAAAATTATAAAGAATTATTCTTGTGGTTTTAAAAATGGTGAATTTATGTATAAAAATATTTGTGACTTGGTATGCATATGAGTAACTTAAAACAGCGAAAAAACATCGATGTATCGTGTCTATTAGCGATGTTTTTTACATCGATGTTTTTCATGGAAACATCGATTTTTTAAAACATCGATGTTTTTAAGTTAAAAACGATGCAACCCTAGTCACAAATAGTTATATTAGCGCTTTCACTGACCGCTGACGATGACCATATTGCAAAGCTGGTGTTTTTAAACTATTCAAAAGGTTTTGACATAGTTGATCATGCTGTTTCCATTCAAAATCCACAAAACTTATGCTCTTATCCTTAAGGTCTTCAGAAGCAGTATATAGTAATTAAATCTTAGCTAACATTAACCTTTCTCTCTATTAGTAGGGCTGTACTGTAGGTTACAATTTTCCTTTTCTCTCCCTCATTAAAACATACAACTTTTCAAAAATAGTTGTGTTTTCTCCTCTGTTCTTTCTTCTCGTTTTTGTTTTTACTTTGTGCTTTGATTACCTTCTAATTTATTCAAAAGCACAGATACATAGTTTCGTTGTAGAAAAGTTTGTTTTACAACTAAATTATCTTCATTCAGCCACCGCTATATAATTTTGTTAAATGTAAGGAAACATAACATTGAAACCAGAAGTATTTGAGGAGCTTTAAAGTAAATTGCAAGTAGTAGTTTAGTTATGATAGATGAGTGCATTTTAATAATGTTATTAATAATTTTATTAAAATACATATTCTAAATGCAAAATATTTAGATGAATAATGAAAGACTAAAATAAAAAATAAGTTAAAATATAAAAAATAAAAGCAACGATATAACAAAAATTTTATGGATTTTATTTTATTTGAAAAGAAGTTGGGGGTTATTTCAAAAGGATTCTAGGAAAACTTTTGATTATTTCCAAGTGAAAAAACTACAGCTGGAGATCTTAATTCTGAAATGGTTTGAAGATAATTTCAAAAGATGAGAAGAGTAAACCTATTGTGGACAGGCTAAGATCGCACTGAAGTCTTCACAAGCAGGAAGGCGGAAATGGAACTTAGCTGAGGAAAGTGACTAATTGAGCAGATAACAGGTCATTAAATTTTCAGGTATTATCTATCAAAATTGAAATTCCAACAAGATTTAGATTGTGCCTAAAACAAGTTGAGACGATAGCATACATTTTGTTTGAATGAGCGATACTAGGTAGCATGATAGTATCACCGAAACACACATTATAAATGTGGAAAAACTCAGACATGTTCAATTAGTCATAAGAGTCTTTAAAAAAAGGAACAAGTGGGAAACGAAAAACGATCTACAAATATCATACACCGCTCAGCTTCTTCTAAGCCACTATTTAGGAAGATCAAACCACGTGAAGTAATTTTTATTTGTTAAATTCAAGCAGCACCGTATATGCGTAAAAAATTCAAGTTGAAACGCTTTACTTTAAATGCTCCACCTGCGCAATGCGAAGATTTATAATACACCCTCAGACCAACGTAAGTCGCTTTGTGATTAAAAGTTTTTGAGGCACAAATCAATTTTGGCCACTGTTTCAGCAAACAAAATTGCCACATAGCAATCGAAAACCCTGTATGTCATTGCAAAGAAGCCATATTTTTTTTTTTAAAGAGAAGTAACACTCAGGGAATTAATGCCTATATTAACTGTGTTACTTCCTTTGGAAAGGGATAGTAGTAGATAAGACAGATGGTTAGTTGATAGTAAAGCTTCGCTTCTGGCAACACTGCAATTGCACGTTATGATTATTTTTAGAACAGTATTGCAGCGCCTCTGGTGTTATTCAGGCGAATTAGTTTGAAGCTAGCATAGCCAATTTATAATTATTTTACTGCGCCGGCGAGTTTAGTTCTATGTGGTAAAGAGGGCGCTGTGATATGTATTATTATAAAGAGAAATTAATACATATCAGACAAATTGATGTTGCCACGGCTGAGTATTGAACTCGTGACCATTGCTTAGTAGTCAACGTGCTAACCACCTAAGCTACAGCACCCCCAATTGCATCTACAAAGAGAGACAGTTTGATGTGGATTTCAGAGTGATAGTATCATTGGCCCATTGCCTTTCAAAAATGCCACTGGGTTCGCCATTTCAGTCAACGGCAAGCGCTACAGTGTTATTTTACAACCTGAAATTGAAGATAGAAATTCGGATAATCTTTTCTTTCAGCAGGTTAGAGCCTGCTATTACACATTTCATCAAATCATAGATTTTTTGGCTCACTTAGTTTGGTAATTGTGTTATAGCCCATCTTGGCGATGTTAATTGGCCACTTGGAGATGTATTTAACCACGTTAGAATTTTTCTAATGGTGCGGGGTAAAAGACCGATGCTTCAGGCTAATATCGCGAAAATAGTCGAGAGTAAAAATATATTCTGAAAAATGTATGAGAAGTTAAACAGTACTTCATAAATGTTGGTGATATTGAGCAGCCCACACAGTGTGTAGTTATCCCTATGACAGCTAATTAATTCATACAATTGTCATACCTGTCGATGAAGACCGACATCTCTGTCAGCTTGGTTAGCGAACACTTTCTACTATCATTATGTCGCCAAGTCGATAGTACTAAAAGTACTATCTAAGGTATCGATAGTACTCAAAGGCAGCGTTCATATTATTTATGCTTAGAAAATTGGCAAAAATGTCAGCTTTTTCTCTTCAAATTTGTGGCAAAAAGGTTAAAACCATTAAGTCGACTTTAGGTCCTGTGTTCTTATAATTATTAACATTAACGTTTTGGATATTAAATAAAGGTAAAATGGCATTGCATTCAAAAATTTCTCGTCGATGAACCAAAACCAGCTTTAAAGTTTTCAAGTGCTCTACTCAAAAAACAAAAATCTGATGAAAGCAATCTCTCCTTTGTGACACAGGAAAATAATTATTTTAAACATAAGACCTGACCGTACAAAAGCTCACTAAGATAAAAATAAGATCTACTTGCTATTGTTTCTGTTTAACACACATACATATATCTGAGCAGCAGTTTCTCGGTTATAACAATTATTTATTTTTTATATGAATAGCCAAACAACTTTTGTTCAAGTATCTCTATTAAAATTTCACTGTAAATCTTAATTTAAATCGGTGCACAGAGGGGCTAAAGTCATTTAGCGGATTAATTAAAAAAAAAAAAATAATTCCTAGTATCGTGAAAACTAAATGGATTAAAGAGCATAGAATTCTGCATTTTTTTGTATGTGATACCCGTATCTCCCCTCTTATACCGTGAAGATGGTCAGTCAATTTAAGGAGCCCCGCTAATGTAGTTTTGCAGATATGTGGAAATTTTTCACCCTCGTACACATTAATGATTTTGTTCACACATGCAGTTTGTTCTGAGAGTTACCCTCATTCAATTTAGGATACGTCGCACACTGTGGCTGTGTAGTGTATTTAATGGTCTTAAATCAAGGAGGTTGCGGAGCTTCATGAAATTTTGCACACATTTATTTTAAATTTTTTAAGAATTTCAATTTCTTTTTTTACAAAAATACTCCCACTTTTACGCCCACCTCCCATACAACTTAAATAGAAAATGTGGCATAACTTCCATGATTTTAAATATATTAACTCAATTTTCATAAAATATTAATATTATAATTGTAGAATGACGTCCTGAAAATATGAACTTAATCCGCCCACTTTTACGCCCACCTCCCATACAAACTATATTTCAAAAATGCAATATCTTTATATGCAATATGTTTATTTTTCGCAAAAATGCATATAACATCCGCCTACTGTAACACCCACCCCTCATACAACTCCAATATAAAAATTTTCCATACAAATCAATGTACAATTTTGCCGTGTCTATACAATATATTTGGAATTTTGCAGCGTCTATTGCCTGACTGCAACTAACTGTGGATAATATAATTTTGAACCGAAGATTTCGTTCTGGCATTGCTCTCTCCAAAGCTTTTCGTTAAACGTCCACGTTTACCATCCACTGTATCATCCACTACTTCATCAGTCAACGTATAATGTGTTAGCCATTCTTCGTTGTCATTAAAAAATCTTGATGAAGTACGCTGACTCTTGTTCCACTACTTTAAAAATTGAGGCATAAATGTTTGTTTCAAAAACCGTCTGAACTTTTCTTGATTTTTCTCAAACACTATTTTATAATTCCGAAAACTACACGAATTATAAGATCAATATCTTTTTTACATTGAAAAACAATTTCCGAAAGCGTGCTGAAAGATATTTTTAACTTTTCCATTGTATATTATTTAAATTTGCTTTAATTGCTTAATAAATACTTACTTATCACTATACCACTCTCAAATATAATATAAAAGAATGTTTATAACGGATAACGGAGTTAATTTTTAAGAGAAAAAATGTGATCAATGTTAAGTTATTGATTAAGTTATATATAAAGCTCTTCATTTAATGTGTAGTAAGTTTACATTTAGATTTTTTGTTGTTTAGTCAACGTAAACAATGTACCGATATTACTTTGATAAATACTTTTGTGTACATTTGTTTTTGTAATCGGGACTCAAATTTAAGTTTTTTCTATATAGTACACATGCAATGAAATTTTCGTATTTCTCGATCCCAAATTGGCACCGGCTTCGTGTACGAGTAGCAAAGAAAGAAAGAATGCACAGTTGTTTTTGCACGCGTAAAATAACGCATAACACATATTTTTTACTGTAATTTTTTGGTTTTTCATTGTTTTTTCGGCGGCGGGCAAATTGGGGCAGGTTTTTTTTTAGTCTATTAGCTGAGACTCTTAGCTTTAATTTGGTATAGGACTCCATGTGTCGCACTGCTTCGCACGCAACTAAAAGTCTAACGGAAAATCATAAATGTGTTTATTTTTGGTTTAATATACATTGTCAAAAGAATTTTTTTTTTCAAATTTTAAATTTTTTTTTTTAATATACATATAATGCTTAATGTCCATTTTAATTGAAAAAATACTTATAAGATACATTCGGTGTATAGTTTATAAGTAACAGGCTTTTGAATATGACATAGAAAACTATCACATTTGAGACTTGTTCACATACTTCAACTTTGCGCTGCTCGGAACAGAACAACCAATGGAGATATTTGCATGAAATTTTTTACACATGACCTTTAGATAGTTTTTAACCACCTGTGAAAAATCATCAAAATCGAATAGCAGATCCAAATTGATTTATTGCCGCAGTGGCCACAGTGTGCGTCGCTATGATATAGGAATTTTAATATTTTTTTTTTTCAACTTGCGGTGTGAGATAGGTACCCATATACTAGCAAGATTTTGTTCAAACATGCAGTTTGTTCTAAGAGCTACAAACATAAAATTTTGTGAGCCTCACTATTGTAATTGTGGAGATATTAATTAATCCGCGAAAAAAAGGTTTTTGGCCCCCTGTGCGATGTTTGTAAAAAAAAATAAAGCTTTATAAAGTACGAAATGTAACTCGAAAATCTGTAAGATAAAATAACAAAAGATAGAAAAATCTCTTTTTATGGTTTATTTGTAAAGTCCATTCTTGTTTTGCAATGAAAAAGTTCATTTGTTACTTACTGCTGTCACCACAATACCAACAACAAAAGCAAGTGCCTGCCGCAAGTTGAACAAGTGTCGCTTCTTTTCGTGAAAGTTTTGATATCAAGAGGAGAGTAGACAAGTGAAATGTGCGTGATCAGAAAAAAAGTTTTTATGGAGAAATGTAAAAGTAAAACACATTTAAAATAAAAGCAAACGAAAACAATAAAAGAATTAAGTTTAAAAACATTTTCATGGAAAATAAAATAACAATGTGTGCAATGAGAGAAAATGTAAAATTAGTGTTGTTTGAACCATTAACTTTGCTTGGAGGGTGGTAAAAACGTATTTTGTTTTATACAATTAAAATGCAACATAAAAGCTGGTATTTTTTCGAGAATTAAAACGAATTATTTTAGATAAAAACAATATTTGTTGAATTTGTAATACATTTTTATTAACAAGAAATTGTAATTACAATTATTCAAATTTATGTGGCATTGCTTAGCTACGTAAATATTTATGTTCTGAAAATGAACAGTAATTTTTTATACATACAACACTATTCCCATTAACTCCTATTAACTACTGGACTACTATGGACTCTTAAGTAAGGTGCTTTTATTTGGTTGAAAATGCATAGCCGAAACTAAAAAAGGCTTGATAAATACTAATAGAATTCTAAGCTATTAATTTCATTGATCTAAAAAATTCGTTCAATGAAATCCGTTGATGTCATAATCGCATATCTTGGTGGCGGTGAAATGCAGCATACCCGCGTATCCACGTACTTTTTATATGGAAATTTTTTGTTATTAAGTATATATTTGAGTTTTTCCATGTATTATTATTTAGAATAACGAATAAGGTCTGAAAAAGGAGAACATTTTACAGGTAAATATGAAACTATTTGGTCTGCTGTGCCACCACAAACTGCCTGAGGCCTTACCCTCAACATATTGAGATCTGGACAAAGTTTACAAGAGCCATCTATTCTGAAAACACTCAGATTAATAATTTCTGATGAAATATGCAACATAATTATTTGGAAAATGAATACAAAAGCGAACCAATGCTATGGACGTGAGAATGTACAAAGCCCAAAAGTGATTTTTATGCGTTTGAGCCTTCTTTTGACAACGGAAAACCACACCAGCAAGGCACATAAACAAAGCGGCAGCAATAACGAACATATTTTTGATGCTAAACAATAATTGCATAGTTTTCTTGGTGGTACGGTTTTCACTCAATTCATATAAAATACGGAACAAAAGTGTGGTTGGTATGTGACTTTATTTCGTCTTATCCGCTGAAGGGAAAGATCTACATGGCAATGCCGGCATCCAGTAAACAGTGGAAACCACCTTATTCTATTTTAGCGACAAAACTACAATGTATTTTACTTGACCAAGAAAAACAAATCAGTTTGTAGTCCTTTCACCAATGCGTAACAGATGCGAAGTAGAAAGTCTTAAGAAGAACCCAGTAACGATATTAGAGAAGAACAAAGGTAAAGGTGGCATTTATAATATTGTTACGTTTTTACTTTACGTTGGGTTCTTTTAATTGCAAAATAAATACACTCTGTTATCACTTTTACTGTAAGTCACTTTATTTTACTTATTAACACCACTGTTCAAAAATACAGCAAAATGTGAAACACTCTTAAAATTCGACAACTGAACTCTTTGACTTTTTAATTGATACTGCCATACTACTCGCCAGCACGATTCGCTTATATAGGTGATTTAAAAGCGCCAGAATGTTCTATTCCAGACAGATCTGGCAGGTTCGATTGTTATTGCTCTTGTTTACTGTTTGTGTGGTTGTTTATTTCTTTATTTATAGACTAATCGACAACAACAACTAAATGACTAGCTATGCTTCTTATTGTTTGTTTCTTTCTTTCATCATTGTACGAAAACAAACCATTAATGTTGTTGTTGTTCGAGAGTATTGTTGTTCAGAGCCTATAATGAATAAATTCTTATTTCGTAACAATATGGACAAATGTCTTGTAGAATATTTAATCATACGGCGAACAAATATGGATCCTGTTCTTTTATCATTATTTATTCTGTATGGAGTATAATCCGGTTACTACAACCCTGAGCAAAAACTAACCGCATAACTAGAATAATTTCTTCGCGAAATGCCATTGGAGATAAAAAACTTTTGAGGATAATAGATGTTACACTGCGTTGGAATTGTTTCCACAACATTTTTTTTGAATTTAATTTTTCAATGTTGTACAAAAGCTTGTATGTATTTATGAATGTTTTATTTTTATACCCTTCACCACAGGTGGAAAGGGTATATATAAGTTTGTCATTCCGTGTGTAATTTCTGCAATATTCATTTCCGACCTCATAAAGTATATATATATTCTGGATCCTTATATATATAGAAGTTGATTAAGCGATGTCCGTCTGCCCGTCTATCCGGCTGTCCGTCTGTCTGTGTTCGGGTTGAAATGTCATTTGCCAAGGCACCAGAAGAGATACAAAAAATTTAAGCACACTAATCTGTCAGGCATAGTTCCGAAAATTTTGGTAAGGCAATTCAGCAACATCGGATCATTCCTTTGGAGGCTGTCCGCCAAAAGCCACGCCCACCAATATTTTTTTAATTTTTTTCGGCTTTAATAATCTTTTGCCTTTTTTTGTCAAATAAATATTAGACTGCGACAGGTAGATCGCAAGGAGTGCAAACAGATCTCGGGGGATCAATAACCCCCTGCGAGGGTCGATTTTTGTTTGCTTTTAGATTGGTAGGGTTTTTCTTCTTTTATTCGTATTAGAGACCTTTATAGAAAGCTATACACATAGAGGTATCCAATGGACCCACTGATACCCACTGGTAAATAGGAGCAGCTAAAAAGCACATGGGGGTATATTATAAGGAATTTTTTTTAAGGATTTCTGTTTGCTTTTGTCTGACCATTCTAACTCAATAAACATAGATTGCAGAAAGGTGATAAATTTAACAAAAAAATTTCAATAAAATTTTTAAAATTTTTCCTAAAAAATTTTTTTTTCAAAAATATTTACAAAAGAATTTAAAAATCATTTTCAAAAAGATATTTTACAGAAAAATATTCGAAAAAAAGTTTTTAAAAAATTTTCCAAAAAATTTTCTACTAAAATTTTACAAAAAATTTAAAAAAAAAATATTTTTACAAAAAATTTTTACAAAAATCTTTCGAAAAATTAACAGAAAAATTTCAATATTTCTGTGAAAATGAAAATCATGACTGTAACATAATATATTTTAATATTAAGAATATATGTATGTATATAGAGTAACATATTTTTTTAAATGAGTTTGATTTTTAAATAGATGAGATCTCTGTTTTAAAACTTAGATACATTTAACACATAGTCAACATCAGAATACCGACTACAAACTGTCAAAAATAAAATAAATAATATAAAATAAATAAAGATTATTTTAAAGCCAGTATAGATAACTGCATGGCTACACGACTACCGTTGTGGCTGTCGTAAACTTAGGCTATTTTCTATTTTATTCAACAAAAGAAAATGTCACAAAATTGAAAATTACAAATTCATATACAAACAAAAAACTTTGAAGGAAATATTTGCAATTTTTTAAAAAAGTTATTTAATTTTATAAAAGCAAAATAAGTATTTCTACAACAATGCCAGAGTTTGCGATGTAGCTGACGTCTTCAATATCACTAAGTAGCTGACGACAATTCTAACCAACGGAATTTGATTTCATTTAGCTACGTCTCCGCTACCTTCTTTTTCTTTAAAGTATGAATAATAAGTTTTTTCTCATATTTTAATTTATTTAAAGAGTCAACAATATGGATAATGCTGTACATGTCTGTATAAATAAAATCACCTTGGTGAAGGGTATAGAAGATTCGGCACGGCCGAATATAGCACTTTTACTTGTTTATTTATACTTTTATTTTTGACTATTTTAAAAACTTGTACTTCAAAATAAATATTGCTAATTATTTGCAATTAATATGTATGCTATATTAGTACATTTTCATCTATTTTCCTAAGCATACTGTTGATAGGATTCGAACTCTGAACTGAGTTATCCAATTTCACTAAAACATGGTATCCTTAACACATTTGTTAAGGATATCATGCGATTTCAGATTAATCTGATAGCTACTTTTTGAGATTAGTGGTGTTGACATAAAGATTATTACTGCGACTATCGTTATATTAATCAACAGCTTTTGTTTTTTACAATAACGACCACAGGATTTACTAACTACTTTTCAACGATAGTAGACAACACTATTTTTCTATCTACACAAATTACTAACATTTGGCATCACAGTCCAAAAAAGTGAAAAACACAAAAAAGAGGAATAGAAAAGACAATATATTATTATTATTAAAATATATAAATAAATAAATTAATAAAACATATATAGACAAAACTGTATCATCACTACAATGCAGTACCAGAGGATGTTCTGGCGCAATACAAAAGAGCGTTTGCGACATTTTGTAAGTGAGGAATAAATATGAATTAATTACAAAACATCAGACACCAAAAAACAATATAATCACAGGAGTTTTTTCCAAAAGAAGCTTAGGTGGGTATATCGGTCACAGTTCTTGGAAATGCATTTTTTGCTATTCACATCCATTGCCATCAAAATAAGATAATCCCATTATATTATTTAAAGCTTTTAGACAGACGCAATATTGATTTGAAACAAAAATAATTCTTGCAAAAAAAACCGACTACAAAACAAACATATGTGCATCAATTCTAAACTAAAAATTTAATAGGAAATAATCTCTAAGAAATAGTACTCAAATCAAATACATCTACACTTGTTGCTCTAACGGACAAGTAATATACGTTCTGTACATTCAAATGTCTATCCATAACGACAAATTACGTCAGATATGAGGACATCCTTTATTTTTTTACAGTTATTATTACTGACACAGTAATAAAAAGTAACGGTTCCAAAGATATGGCCATATAGCTTAAACAACATCACCTAGGGGCCACCCTTTAATGTACAATTTTAAATTAAACACTTATTTTAAAGGACAGATTCTTTGTTAATTTCAAATGTCTGTCGAAAACGGTTCAAAAGTTTGGCCATATGCATCAATTTACATCACCTATTGAGATACCCTTTAAAATTTTAAATATTTATAAATGTTATTATACGGGACATAGTAGTGGAGATTCTGTCAAATTTTCAAGTGTTTGTCTATAACGGTTCAAAAGATAGGGCTAGATAGGTTAAATTATATCAATTATGGGGACACCCTTTAGTTTCTACATTTAAATTATATACTTGATGTTATAAAGGACTTAAATATACAGGTTCTTTGTAAATTTCAACCGTCTCTCTGTTACGGTTCAAAAGTTTGGCAATATACATTAAATTACATCAACTATTTGACACCCTTTAACTTCTAATTATAAATATTTAATTTCTGATTATAAATATTGGACATTCTGTTTAATTTTCAAGTGATTGTCTACAATGGTTCATATATTTAAATTGACGTCACATATGGGGACACCCTTTAATTTTTAAGTTTATTTTTTATTAATTTCTATTATTCACAGCTACAGTGATATGCAGTTTTTTAAAATTTTAAAAGGGTGCCCTTTACGGTTCATAATACACGTAAAAAACACGTATGTTGTATGGGGACACCCTTTAGTTTTCAAAATTCTGAACTTCTTTTAAAATGGGACCAATCAGTAAGCATTTCCTTTCTAATAAAGAAAAAATCGGTTCAGAAATGACTGAGTTCTGCGGGCACAAACATAAAAAAGCAACATTCAGACGAATTGATAACCTCCTTCTTTTTTTGAAGTCGGTTAACAGCTTATTATATTGCCGCAGATCGATAAATCGATAAATCTATAAATTGGCCAACCCCTTCCATCATACTCTCCAGATTTATCCATTGGCAATTATTTCCTGTTTTCAAATTGAAGGAAATTTGGGTCAAATGAAGAAGTCATTAGTGGAATAAACATCCCTTTTGGGTGCCTTAGAAATCATATTATTTGAAAAGAATAAAATATAGAAAAACGCTGGATTAAATGAATCAAGCCGTGTCCTGCCATCAACGCACATACCTAGCTTATAGTACTTAAAACTAATCCTCAAGAGCAAGTTCATTTTCCCTCGATGAACCCTGCATTTATAACTTATTTCCTCCCTGTCTACGGTCGCATCACGTAAAACTACTGTGTATGCATTTTAACAAGATTTTCTGAGGAGGTACCTTAGCAACCTGATTCCAATATAGAAAAAATATCTTATTTCCAGGAAAAAGTGGAGAAAAAGCAGTACGTAATTTTACCGATATAAAGTATTGCATACTTTAAGGTAATTTTAATTTTTGAAAGCGGGATAGTTTAAACACGGTTGCGCAAGAGATGGCGCTGTGAATTACTTACTGCCAAATAGCCAATTGATTAAAATTTGTATTTAATTTGTATTTTTAGTTTGTGGAATTACAATGTTATTAAAATATTTTAAACATCTTTTACAGAGCTTTACAATAATTTTTTGAATTTTATATAAATTTTAGAATTTTTATGGGTACCTTTGTAAAGTAAATACGTATACGTGAACCACTGTAAAAGTAAGAGTCTTAAAATTTGGTGTGGATTACTTTCAAAGCAAAATCGAACAACATATTTTTAGGACGCACACAACTAGTTGTTAAAAAGACATGAGTAAAAATAGTGTCTGTCCGCGATCCCCAGCCTAAAGCTAGCTAATGCTAATTAATTACACATAGTATGCGCTGCCTTTTCAGTCTGTTCCATTATTAGCTGCTTAAATTCTTTATTTAAACTGCGTTAAAGCATTTACAGTGCTCCAATTATATATGTACATACATGCAATCA
The DNA here is from genome assembly GCA_949628195.1 of Phasia obesa. Taxonomy (NCBI): domain Eukaryota; kingdom Metazoa; phylum Arthropoda; class Insecta; order Diptera; family Tachinidae; genus Phasia; species Phasia obesa. Next base: position 112,827,679 of record OX451219.1, read on the forward strand.
TCTTTCTTGATTTCCTGCCCAAGGTTTAGTATAACAGAACAAAATATTTGGAGGGAATCGAACCCACAACCCCAGACTGAGACACTCTGAGACACTAGTAAAAATAAGTTTAAATTTTTAAAAAGCAAACAACAATTTATTAAATAAAAAACCACTTAAACTTAAAACGAAAGTCAGATGCTTGTGAGGTATTGTTTATTTTTTTACAAATAACATCATAACAATTTTTTTTTTTAAGTTTTACTATAGAATTTTACGCTCACTTATTATTCCATTTAATAGAGAATGTCCGCTATTTATTTTGCTTCTTGCAAATGAATAAGTTGAAGAAGAAGAAAAAAAAACAAAAAAAGGAAACAATACGTAAATAAATAGTAAACATTTTTCTCGTTTTTTTACTTCATCTCTCACTCACTCGCTTGCTTGCTGCTGCCGCTGCATTAAGGCCATAAATTTCGAACAAAACAGAGTGGTAGAAGCGACTTTATTGTGGATAATTTTGCATTATGAATTCTGTTTGGAAAATTGCTTGCCTTTATAATACTGCAAAGTCCAGTTTATAGTTAGTTGAATAATATCCTATAGTTTTTCTTTTATACTCTTGCAGTTTTAGCCAGACAATGTGAAATATAGTAGAAACTAAAATACAAAATAAATAATAAAAATTGTACGAAACAAAAGGAAAAAATCCATTTGAAATAATCACATCAAAAGAAGACATAAACTTTGTTTTATTTGAAATTTTTTTCCGCTTTTAGTTTTTCACTATTTGTTGCTTATTTATTTATTCATTTCTTTCCTTTTAAATTACTCATGTAAAAAAGTATCAGAGAGTAAGATAATATTTTCTTTATGCTTCGTTTCATATAAAATTAGAGGAAAAAAAAATCGTTTTCATTGAATTAATGTGATGCCGATTTTAAATTAAAATATAAAAAGAAAAAAAAAATAAATAGAAAAATTTAAAACTTAAAGAATTATTTTTAAATAATTTATTTTTTCAGATATGCCGAATCGTATATGTGCTGTCGATCAGATGATTACAACCAATAAATTTATGTTTCAAGTAGACCCTAATTTTTTAATTTTTTTTCGGCAACAAAAATTTTACTACCATCGGAAAGGGCATATTGTTAATATTACAATAATAACAACAACCCTAAAGTTAAATGCAACAGTATATTAAAGGTAATTTTCCGAAAAATAACAAAAATACAATTTTTCCTTTCATAAGATCAGAACTACTTTGCATTAAAAAAAATATAATTAATAGAAGACAAATAAATATTCACGCAAATAATTATTTCCATAAAAAAAAACTTCCACATTTTCTATCGTGAATGATTCCAATAACAAATTTATTTGTATTTTATGCTGGAAATCATTCACAATAGAAAATTTGGGAGTTTTTTTTAATGGCATAATTATTTGCGATCGGGATGATTACTATTTATTAAAAATTACAAGAAAAGTATTTTAAATATGACGGAGATAGATAGTCAAATGAACATTCATCGTTCGAAAGGATAATTGAATTTTTCGAGGTATAAGGTTTTTCTACCCTTGAATAGCAGACTAGCACCTTTATTGTCAAATTTGTGTATTTTTCAAAAGTATATTATGGCATAATCAATTTAGAATTTCAATCAGCTTTTTTTCTATAGTAAATGTAATTTTTGAACTGCTGTCTTGGATTCCGCAACAAGCTATGCCTTCTATAGAGAATGCTAGAGATGTAAATGAAGTTATTTCAAGCCAAAAATTTCGACTTATTCTTTGGAATATATTTTGCCAACCTTTAACATAATTGAAAATATTTGCGGTTGGCTTTCCCGTAAGGTTTATGAAGGGGGAAGACATATCGATTAAGTCAAGCCACGAATGAGATGTCTTTGGATTAATTAAATTCATTTTATGAATCAATTAAAAGCCATAAATTTTAAGATATTTTAAGAAAAGAAAACTAGCATCCACTATTAAAATATTTTTAACTAGCTGTGCCCACACACGTTGTGTTCGTCCTGACAATATTTTATTCGATTTTGCTTTGAAAGTAATCCACACTAAATTTTAAGACTCTTACGTATTTACTTTGTATTTAAAAAGGTACCCATTCCTGGATAAAATTCCAAGATTTATATAAAATTTTAAAATAAAAAAAAATTATTGTAGAGCTCTGTAAAATACAGACAGGTAATGAGTTGCTATTTATTTTAAAATAGCGCCATCTATTGCGAATAATTGCCTAAATTAACTGCTTTCAAAAATAAAAGATGCCTTATGCGTTCTTTCACTGATTTTTTTCCACTTTCTCTTGGAAATAAGATATTTTTGCGGAAAAAAGTATCCTATATTGGAATGAGGATACTAAGGTACCTCCTCACAAAATTTTCTTTAAATACATCTAGTAGCTTTTACATAGAGCACAAAAAACAAGGACATAACTGCAGACAGACAGACAGAAACGAAATGAGTTACTATTTTATTATATGTAATAGATATATTAGATAAATAAAATATTAATATGTAGTTCTCATTATTAGCTTTCAAAATAGGCACAAATGTGAACGAAAAGATTGGTAAACATTTATATAAAAAGTTAATGCTTTCTTCAACGAACTTATGCAGAACTTCATAAGTTTTCTTTCTTCCGACCGTGCTACTCAGGGAATTATTGCAAAATTTCGAACCAATTCTTCACCACATGTCATTAAACCATCAACAGATAAATAAATTTTCTTACCGAGGAACTCATCATTTCTCTAAGTAAGTATTGGAGATGACCCTGATTTGTCAATACGAATACGTTTTGAGCAACTTCGGCTTTGCCCATACAAGACACAGATTTAACAAGAAATGAAGCCTGTTATTTTTTGGTTTTTTCTAGAGAGAATACCGAAGCAGAACACTAACTTCAAGGGTCTCTTTTTCGACTTCTTCGTTCCTCAATGATTTATAGTACCCAATTGGAAATTCTAGCCGTTTACTCTCGACTGTAGTGATTTTAATATTTGGCAAATGGTACATGAGGATCTATAGTAATTGCTAACATTTGCTTAAGACTAAGGTCTCTACAGCATCACCATTTAATATGCGTCTGCCTTTTTATGTTATCCTATTTGTAGGCACCGTGTGCAAGTATCGTCTTACATTGATTTTTAATTTCCCAGATAATATTTGAGAGTCCGTGACCTGTCAATAACGCAGTTAACCATTTGTAGGCACCCAGATTACATCACAGCTCCTACTGGGTTTTCTTGCCAACTTGTAGTGAAAAAATTCAGAGTCTTTGGTTGGAATCGAACTCACAACCCCGGACTGATAGACTAGAACACTACCTACTAGCCCACCGAGGCAACCAATTTTGGTATTAGTGTTATTTGACGCCTATTGATTACTTTCTTTTGGGGGTACATTAAATCCATTTTTTGTGCTAAGAATCCAAATACTATTGTGCAATTAGAGAATGATATAAATCATGCCATTAATTAAATAATGCAAAAAGTTTTGAAAAGTATTCAAGTAGTGGATTAAAATATTTTTAAAACATAAATGCCGTGAAATTTTTCTCTAAAGAGAATAAAAATTAATTTTATGCATTAATTTTTTACCGTTTTTTGTCAAATTAAAATTCAGTTGCTCTTATAAAAATATCCTGTATTAAATGTTAATTTAAAATTAATTTTTAAAATACGTTTTTATATTTTTAAATTTTAATATCGCTTTGTAGGATTGAAACAAGTCACAAAACACCATGCTAAAACTTAACTAAAAGACTGACACCATAAGCCAACCCAAAACGAGCATCAGTACACAACAGGGCACAACAACTGCAACTAAAACTCGAAAGATCTATCTAAATCTCTAGCAATAGTTAAACAAGATATGAACCCTAAACAACTGTTCGTTCAGCTTTTATTTGTTAAATATATGAACTCATGCATTTATTTGCTTTGCTTGTGTGCTTGTGGATTGTTTATCAAAATAGTAATTTACAAAATATTTTCAACATTTTTTTTTTGGTTTTGTTTTTGTAGTTTTTAACAAGTTCATAAATATCATACTCACTTATACAAACAAAACATTGCATATCCAGGAGTAAATATTATAACGAAGCATAAACATCACAAAAAAATAATACTCACACACGTACAAATATGCATAAACACACACACACAGAATAAACAGCAGCATTATTTTTAATAACAACAACAACAACAACAACAGAATCGGAAACTGCAACTAAAAACACAAAACACAAAACAACATGTTGTAATAGCAGTAAAATATAAAATTCACTTTAAAAAGTGAATGAACTTTAAAGTTTTTTTTGTGTGTAAAAGAGAATTTTGTATTTTTGTTATATTTTCATTGGTATTAGTTGCTTCGAATAGTTGGTTGTACAATTCATCTCACATAAAGCATCAAAATGATAAGGTCAAAATATATATTTTTGTTTCGTTTAGGAAATGCAAAGTGGTTTTACACAGCTAAAAATAGATTTTTATAAAGTGTTGCCCATTTTTAGTTCTGGAAATTGCTAATAATTACAAATACATTCAAATATCGGAGACAGCTCATTTTTCAATCGAATGTAGATTTAAAGCAAGTGTCATAAATTTATTTAAGAAAAAAAAATGGAATCATTACACAAGTGTTTAAAAACATTTTATTTTGGAGAAAGTTCGGTTGCTTATGAACCACTTCCTTAAGGGTATCTTGATGACATTTTACAGAGACAAAGTAGGAGTTATTTTTTGTGCTTAAGTGGGTGGTTAAATTTTAAGGGCTGATGTTGATTTTGAGTCAAACACAAATTATTTAGGAAATTATTGTCATTTCCTTTCATTTTGATAATATTCGTACGGTTCACTTATGTATGCAAACAAAATGTCGGCTAAATGGTCGCCGCGACCTCGGCGGCACACCTCCATCCGATGCTCCAAATTTTCGATGACGCTGAGGCATAATTGAGGTTTTATGCCGTTAATGTGCCTAATTATCTCATCTTTTAGCTCTTGAATTGTTGCTGGCTTATCGACGTACACCTTTTCTTTCAAATAACCCCAAAGAAAGAAGTCCAACGGCCAATTGACATTGCCAGATAACACGGCCATTGAATTTGTTGCGCATCAAAGCCATTGTTTCGTTAGCTGATTGGCAAGTGGCACCGTGCTTTTGAAACCACATATCGTCCATATCCATATCTTCCAAAATTCCTTATCATCTCACAATAGCGAACACCATTCACAGTTACTGCCCGACTGGCCTCATTTTGGAAAAAATACGGCCCGATGATGTCGCCAGCCCATAAACCGCACCAAACTGTCACTCTTTGGTTTTTCGACAATCACTTTTGGATTATCATTCGCTCAAATGCGGCAATTCTGCCTATTGACGAATCCACTGAAGATGATTTTCACGATATGCATTTTGATTTGAACGCCCGTTCCTCGATTATGTATCTTATCATGGTTCAAATTGAGTTAGTTTGCAATTGAGAAATTTCAAATTAAATGCAGAAAAAAACTTGACGTTTATAATTTAACCACCTAATTTTACGTAAATTTTTCTAGAAAATTTTTATCAGAAATTTTTATTAAATATTTTTATCAAATATTTTTATTGGAAATCATAAGTGAAAATTTTTATCAGAAATGTTTATAATAAATTTTTATAACAAATTTTATCGGTAATTTTTGCCGAATATTTATTTAATTATCGAAAAATCTTATAGCAAATTTTTGTTGGAAAATTTTATAGAAAGCTTTCATCAGAAAATTTTATAGAAAATGTGTATCGAAAATTCTTATTGAATTTTTGAAAAAAAAAATGTTATAGGAAATTTTTATCGGAAAAATTTACAGAAATTTTTTTTCGGAAATTTTTATAAAATATTTTTATCGGAAATTTTTATAAAGAATTTTTATCGGAAATTTTTGTAGAAAATTTTTATAGAAAATTTTTATTGGAAATTTTTATGGACAATTTTTATCGGAAATTTAAATAGAAAATTTTTATCGGAAAATTTTATAGAAAACTGAGAAAATTTTTAATGGAAATTTTTATAGAAAATTTTTATGGGAAATTTTTATAGAAAATTTTTATGGGAAATTTTTATAGAAAATTTTTATGGGAAATTTTTATAGAAAATTTTTATGGGAAATTTTTATAGAAAATTTTTATGGGAAATTTTTATAGAAAATTTTTATGGGAAATTTTTATAAATAATTTTTTTGGGAAATTTTTATAGAATATTTTTTATGGGATATTTTTATAGAATATTTATATCGGAATTTTTGTAGAAAATTTTTATCGGAATTTTAGTAGAAAATTTTTATCGGAAATTTTTATAGATAATTTTTATAGGAAATTTTTATGGATAATTTTTATCGGAAATTTTTGAAGAAAATTTTTATCGGAAATTTTTGTAGAAAATTTTTATCGGAAATTTTTGCAGAAAATTTTTATCGGAAATTTTTGTAGAAAATTTTTATCAGAAATTTTTATAGAAAATTTTTATCGGAAATTTAAATAGAAAATTTTTATCGGAAAATTTTATAGAAAACAGAAAATTTTTATTGGAAATTTTTATAGAAAATTTTTATGGGAAATTTTTATAGAATATTTATATCGGAATTTTAGTAGAAAATTTTTATCGGAATTTTAGTAGAAAATTTTTATCGGAAATTTTTATAGAAAATTTTTATCGGAAATTTTTATAGAAAATTTTTATAGAAAATTTTTATCGGAAATTTTTCTATAAAATTTGTATAGAAAATTTTTTGGAAATTTTTTATCAAATTTTATCGAAAAATTTTATTGAATATTTGTATCGAAAAAGTTTATCGCACATTTTTATAAAAAAAAATATATAAAATTTTTATCGAAAAATTTTATAGGAAATTTTTTTCGGAAAATACTATAGAAAATGTATATCTAAAATTTTTATAGAAAATATTTATCGGAAATTTATATAAAATTTTTTTAAGGGAAAATTTTATAGGATATTTTTATAAAAAATTTTTATCGGAATTTTTTTTAGAAAATTTTTACCGGAAATTTTTATAGAAAATTTTTACCGGATATATTTTTATTTCGATATATAATAAATAAAATTGCAAAATAAAAACGCTATGCATTTCGACGAGAATGAAAGAGTAAATTTCGTTTCCAAATATTGTGTTTGTAATTGGGTTAAAAGAATTTTGTTTTAGTCTTACCAAAACAACGTTAGATACTCCAAAAATCTTTGAAAAAATCCATAAAATATTATTAAGTGGAAGTGTGTAAGGTTGCTAAGACTATAGTGATCTCAAAAGAATGCGTCTGATTGTAACCTTTCATCGTTCTCTTAATACTCTTATATATATACAGTATAAAGCTACGCGACCTTATCATTTTGGAGTCTACGTTTGTTTGCTATAAATTTTAACACACACATACACACAACAATACTAATACACATAACTTTTTTTACTGTTTAGTGGATTTAAAAAGCGTTTTGCAACGTGCTTAAGTAGAAAACGTTTAACATAAATATTTTTACGCATTTGTTAAAAGTTTATAAAAATTTTAAAAAAGGTTTTAAGGGGAAGAATTTGAAGCTGTTATATAAAATTTTTAAAATGCATTAAGCATTTAACCTTTTTAAAATTGTATTCTTAAAACAGGCTCACTCACTTTTAAAATCAACTGCAACTTATTTAAACAGCCATATATGAACAAAATTTTTGCATTTAATTTTTTTAATTTTTATTTCATTTGTTTTTTTATGCCAAATTAATTTTTTCATATTAATGACTTTTCGTGGCCTCAACTGCCGTTTGTTCGTAACATTTATCCTGAACAACCCACCCTATATATGGTTAACGGTGCCAAAATTTTAGCTCCTAGGTTCCACTTTTCGATCAAATTTCAGTTTCCGAAATTAAATTAAATTTTTGCTTTTAATTTATTAAATTCAAGTTTTAAATAAATTGGTCTTTTAGCGTTGTAATGAGTTGGTTTAAAAACCTCAATATATTGCATGTTTTCATTGGAAATTATATCGTTATTTTTTTACTTCAAATTGCGTGTTCCATTGCAAATAAAATAAAGCTAAAAAGCAACACCGAACTAACTAAAAATTAAAATTACAAAGAATTTCAAAATTAAAACAGTGAACATTTTAATGTTTCAACACTAATTGGACATGAATAAACATGGTTGATACTGTCACTGAAAGGTCAAAGAGAACTACAAGTTGCATTAAAATGTAGATTTAGTTGAAGGTTCGAAGCAAAAATATAATTATTCAAACCAACTAAACATGTTTCGTTTTTATAAAAGGCTTATAGTTTTCAAAATAGCTTTCGCCTGTATTGTTGCACATACACATACACATACATATACATATACATATATTTTTTTAAATTAATTTTCATTTAAAATCTATAATTTAGGTAACAATATAAAACATGTATTAAGAGGAAGTGTAAACTCTAATAAGAAATTAGTAAAGAGTAGGGTGCAGAAAGTATATGTTTTTAATTCTTCTATTACTAGGTCCATAAAAATAGTAAAAATGAAGCGATTTGCAAATTTCTCTTTTTGTGTTCGTTCCTATTTAGTTTTTAACAAAACTGCTCTATCAACAAATTAAAAAACAGTAAGCTATGAGACAAAATTAAATAACAACATAATAACTCGTATGTATTCATAAGATCTTTTTGGGAAGTAGACGACTCTTCAATTATTCCCAAAAATGACTCCAGTTATAACCTAAAGGAATAACATCCTGTTACTGTGGTGGAGTTTCAAGTACTTGCTGGAAGCGAGTTTTTAAGGGAGCCGTTGCTTATGAAGTATGCCAAATAATTGTTACTAAATCCGCAACACAAAAACAGAAATTCAAGGAATCAAGGTCAAATAATAATAAACCCTAGTATAAAAGTTTAAATTTGTCCTATTTTAATGTCGAGCTAGTGTACGAGGTATCATCAAAAAATAACCGCTATTTTCGTGGGGTACGTATGTTCGATTTTCTCATTTTGTTTTTAATGTTGTTACGCTAAAAGTCACGCTGATCGTTTTTAGCAACACCAACCCTATATATATTTAAATATTTGTTTTTTGTATAATATTGCTTTGAATATTCATTTTGTTAACGAATAACCTTTTCTAGCGGCGCCATCTAGACATGAAATATAGTAGCCTAACTACAACTGTGTTACTAAACACAGCCAACAGCTGTTGTATACAACAGCCGTAGATGGTATACTTGTGTGTGTGTGTGTGTGTGCATATGTGTGGTCGCGAATGGGTATATAAAGAGGAATTTTATGAGTAATGAGGGAGTTAAGGCCGGGGCATATATTTTGAATCCGTCATACGTTATACGTCGGTTTTTTCAACGCACAAGAAAGTTGAAATACAGCTTTTCTAATGAGTGTTGTCACAATCAGTACGTCTCCATCAGCGCAAAGTACGAAATTTGGGCAACTTTTAACTTTTGACGTACGTTGAAAGCTCAACTCTCTCAAAATTGAAAGCTCTCTCTCTAAATTAAATTTTTGTGTTGATTGGAAGCAGAAATAAAACAAAATACAACAAAATTATATTATTTAATAGAGTAAAAGGGAGAAAAAAGCTTTCCTCGTGTTTTCTTTTGTGATTAAATATCCGTCAACAAAGTACTCATTGTGTCAACCTCTTCCTTTGTTACTTTGATTTCGATTGAGAGCTTAAAAGTATAACGTATGGCGGATTCTATGTGCCCCGGCCTTTAGTGCGCAGAGAACCTGCAGATAAGAGGTAATTTTTTACGTAGAGCCCTTCGCCCTAAAATATTTCCAACTTTTCTTCAGCTAATACTGTGAAGTCACAGTCTGGTGTAGTGGTTTTGCTACGGGTGATTCATCCTCATGTAACAGCTAAGCGAACATAAAAGTATACGAACTGAGGTGTGCAAGGATATTTTCCACAGAGCTATTAGTTCTGAAATATCCAGTACGCCTACAGCCCATACTGGGAGAAACCGGAGCAGCGTGTAACTGTGTTCAAGTATTATTAACCTCCACTGATCTGAATATTCCCTACGTCCACTAACTATCAATCCGCGGTACTTAGGAAAAAGGTACCCATCACACGTTTGCACAGCACGAAGTGCCGATAGAGCGATCTGCCGATTGTTTAATTTATAGTAAATAAAGGCAGAAGATTTATAACGTTAAATCAAAGTCTCTGAATTTATTTGGCACAACACGACACTGGATGCCGTTGCGCATATCCCAGCAACCAGCGGAAACGTGTCATTACAATGTTGGTACACATGTCTGTTATGTATGTTGACAGAATCAGCCATGTTGACAGAATCAGCCATTTGTTTTTGACAGATAAAATGGTTAGTCGTGTTTTGGTGTGCTCTTCGATTTTTTACTATTTCAAAAAATGGATCAAAGAAACTGTATTAAGTTTTGTGTAGAAAATGAAATTAAATGTACAAGGACATTTGAAATGTTGACTGTGGCGTTTGGCGAGTCTACTATGAGCAGAACACAAGTTAAATTGTGGTATGTGGTTTAAGGAAGGTCGAGAAGATTTCAATGATGATGCTCGTCTTGGTCGCCCGAGGACGTCAATAACCGATTAATACATTGAAGCAATGAAGAAAATGATTTTGGATAATCGTCGAATCACTATTAGAGAGGTTGCTGATGATGTTGGCATATCGTTCGGCTCATGCCAAGCAATTTTTACGGCTGTTTGAGGCATGAAACGTGCGGTTGCGAAGATTGTTCCAAAATTGCTAAATTTTGAGCTAAAACAACGTCGCTATTAATGCTGACTTTGGTACAATTTTATTATTGGAGCAGTATAATTTAAAAATGGTCAGATCTTAACCCTGCTTGTATATAGATACCCGTCTCTTGGTAACTACTCAGGATATTGCAACAATTTTCACTACCATTAAATCATAATATATTTTCTTTATTTTCTTTATTTTCTTTTGGAAATGAGCTATTTTTACGGAAAAAAGTGTCATATATTTGAACGGAGGTACCTTAGATACCTACCTACAAAATTTTATTAAAATTCATCCAGTAGATTTTACCTGTTGCGTAGTACACAGACAGGCGGATAAATATACAGAACAAATTTCAAAAATTATGTGTTTTTTGTTCAATATCGATTAATATCTGCATTAACGCAATAAAATTTTCTAAAAATATTACATGTACAGATACGGCCCTGTTACAGTTTTAGTTTATGTATTTTTTATTCTAACTTCACTGTGCAATTTTCAAGCGCCTTTCTTTCTTAATAATTCCTGGCCACTGGTTGGTTATATATGACTACCTTACTTTCCATGTGTTTAGTACTAACACTAGCCTTTAGTGAATTTGTACTGTCGACCTTCTAGCTTATTAAAGAGTCTCTTGTAGTTGCACGAATGCCGGGCTTATATATGGCTAAATCTTCCATTTATTATATGTCTGTGCCATTTTATATATGTCTGGCCTAATACCGGCCTGTGTTAGACATTCATGCAACCATCTCAGCCTCTATCAGGCGCAGTCTGGTCAGTTAAAACTTGGAATAACCATAGACAGTCAATAAATTAGTAAACCAAATAAGGTACCCCGACTATGTCTACAAAACTATACAGCCTTGGCGATCGGGAAACCCCTACTACGTGTTTCACACAGATTTTCGGATTATGGAATCCCAGATTCTTGAGTTTCTACTACCTAAAATTTTATTTTAAGACCATCTCATGTTTTTTTCAAAATCTCTCGAAGGCAATCTAAATAACGTTTTAGGTTTTAATATTTAATAAGCAATTTTAAGCAAGTCATTCATGATATAATCTTCGAAGCAACCTCTACAAAAATAGTAAATTTTGGTTTAATTCTGGCATCGGTGCCTCAAGGTGAACCCCTCTTCATATGTAGTATATTGTTAGTCACGAATGCCAGCCTACAGGGCTTAGTATTTAGTAGGAGCAAAAGTACAGCAAAAACGGATTTCAAAGTTTAAAACAAAGATGTCAAGAAAACTAAATAATGATACAATACGTGACCTTCTGCAGGATAAGTTTGGTTATAAATGATTATGAGCTCAATAGAAGAAATGTTTGCTATTAAAGTCCCTTAAGAATGTAAAAAACTAGGTGACTCCTTTTATCAAGGAAAAACTGTAAAATTTACCGAATTTTCTCTTTGTTGACTTCCATTTTTAACACCCTGTAACTCACAACTGAATTGACTAAATAAAGTACCTTAACAACGAACATAACTTTGAAAATGTGTGATCGATACTTTACGAGATATCGATAACTAAAGCCATCTTTTAAAATATACTCAATTTCTTTTTCCCCAACCTATTGTATGGTAGAGATCATGCACAAGGTATACGATAACGTATACCGAATTGTCATCATGAAGGTTACAGTACCTTTTTGCTTATCTGAGCCCTCTCAGAGCCTCCCAATGACGAGAGAACTCTGATTCGTCTCAATAATCATTATTTCCTTAGCATAACAATTGCATATGCCACAGAAGGGTTGAGGTTCTATAAATCAACCTGGATCACAGTGGATAATTTCTTTAGAAATCTCTTAAAAATCCATAGCTTTTGATTTGATTATAATTTTGAGTCGGGTGTTTTTTTTGTTATTTAGTATGAGGGACTTTAATTTTTGCTATAAAATAAAAAAAAAATGTAAAAAAGGGTTTAAAATTTACTTTCCTTTTATATCTTTTGTAATACGACTATATATGTAAATTCAAAAATTATAATGGTGTTATCGTTGATTTTTTTTCATTGCAGTACAGTGTTTTTAATGTCTCAAAATTAAAAAAAAAAAAAAAAAAAAACTTGAACAGATCTTAACAAAATGCATATCGACCAACAATGTATGTATTAATAAAATTATGAAAAACAAAAAAACCCTTTTTAATTATAATGTCTACTTAACCTGACTCATTACAAATGAATATCGTGGGAGCTGTTCAAATTTTAAATAAACCAACATAACAACAAATATAGTCTTTTATGTACTCAGTACGAGTATAATCTAACAAATCACAGTACCAACACATGTATCCCATTCCTACAAAAGGAGAAGCAACGATGTTGGCGACAAGAACAAAAGCGAATGCAAAACAATGACATTTACAAAACTACAATGCAACGATTTTATCCTTACGCTTCAGAGACATTGTAGTCGTGGCACTCATAAAATGTAAATCAAAGTCTTACACTGACAAAAAGAAATTTTTGCACCAATTAAAGGTTTTAATACGTTGCAGTTATAACTTTAATTAAATTTTTAATTAATTCAATTATTAATTTAATTAGAATTTTATTTGTTTTTTTTTTAATTAAGTTTTAATTGATCTGATAAAATATTTAATTAAATTTAAGTCATAAACTAACTAAAACTTTTTAGTGTAACGATTTTTTCTGTGTAGGCTAACAAAGTCATATTTTACATTAAAATTCAAACTTATACGCAGATATATCACGCATTGTCTCTGAAATTTATAATATACCCGGAGTGCACAGTGGGGCTATTGGAAAACAAATTATAATATGAGCTTGTCACCAAGAATGTGAGAAAGACGATTAAGCCATCCCACTCATAATATTACAATTTATTCAGCATGTAGCGACACGAGAACTGTCAATTGGCTAATAATTGTACTGGGCAAATAATTGTGCTTTTAATTGCAGGGTTGTAAATTTTGGCGTATTACATTACAAGCAGTTAGTTGATTGCATACTTAGGGCTGACAAATAAGTCATGCGGAAAGTTCAAAACTCTTTTAAAATACATTAGGAGATTTTTTTAAGGGCCCTTTAGCGACCCCCTTGTGTCACAATGTTTTCAGGCATCTGATTTCTAAATCAAGACTACTGAATCTCTTGTTAACACTACGCTTAACTGTAGTGATTTCAGGCTGACGACTGATAACTGTAGACCTTTGTTCTCATCATGTGGGCTCTTTTAATTGCCAAAGGCTTAGATCCCCTATGGCTTACGCATTTAACATATGTCTGCCCGTAGTTCTAAGCTTTATGATATTCAGTGCAGGCATAGTCTGAAAGTATTATCTTCATTGATATACATACATCCTGGCCAGATAATACTTGACACTAATGCGGTTGTCTAGTTAAGATACTTTCATTATATCCAAGCAACCTTTTGGAATTCCTGCTGAGAAAATCGTTTAAGTCTTGAGAGGTAGTCGTATCCAGCTCTTGCGGGGAATAAAAACCAAGGTTTTTTCATAGACTGACTACTTTACCTTTTGCAAGGCTTCCTTGTCATACGCTGAAAGATACTGACTCTTTGATTTGGCTTTATGAAAAATAAGCATTAATAGTATCGTAAGGAAAAGATCTCCACCCACACGGTACTCCATATGCTTAGATAAGTCAGAAAAAAATAGAAAAAACTGGAGGTCGGCAGGTATCCAGAATTTGTTCGATCTAACTTAGTTAGCCTCCTAGCAGAGACATAATTTAACCGGCCGCCACCATGTCCAATTGCCTTGTTTGCATTGCCTTATTTGCATTGCGCTGTTTGCTCGCTGGTGTGAGAACGCTTAATGTAAGCTGCCCTGTAATGTGTAGAAATTCTGTTTAGCAATTCTATGCAGGTGCCTTTTTTTCTCCCACACTGTGGACTTAAGTAAACGTAACAAGATGGTCAGTAAATCCTCGAAAGTGTCGTATATTTTTAACTGTAAAGTAAATTGAGTGAAAAGGCTTGCAAAGAGACGACAAAGATTTCGGGTTGATAACTCTAGAAACTCCGACCAAATCCAACTACGAACAAATAAGAATATTCGCCAGGTGGGGCAGATAATTTTCGTATTTGAGGCTATTTTATGTGCTGAAAGCCTATGAATCTATTGCTTTTATTTCTTATAAACTGACGCATTGTTCTCAAATATAGACAATATAATTAAAGTAAAATAATACTTCAAAATAGAAAAAAACAACAATTCAGTTTCACCATTGAAGATAAATAATCCTCGCCTTGAAATAGAAATGCGGCAGGAATGTAGTCAGTTATAGCAACCTTGAACCCAGACGTAATCCGAACTATGGTATGGTGGTAGCAAAACCTTGTGATAGTTAAGTCAGCGGTAAAGGCGGTAAAGAATAATTACTTATGTATGAAACGGCTTCAACTGCTTCTAGGCAGAAAAACTAACTATATATCAATATTCTAAACTGGCAGCTTTTTAAGTGACAGAGCGCTCTTATACATTTAAATATAATGCGTCTCGCGTTTTCTATAAAAATCAATTACTTGATTTGAACAGATATTTTTTAATTCTGTTAAGCCAGTGTCTCGTTTCCAAAGCATATTAAAAAAGGTAACCGTAGGAGGCAGTTTGACTGTTAAACTTACTCTTACTTTTTTTCCCCTAAAATGGTTACTTAACTGTCAAACTACATTTAAAACAAAGAAGAACAAATTTCCCTTGTATATTAATGTAGGGGGAATATCCAAGACCACTTCCATAATGGATCCCTTTTCGACCCCCTTCCGCTCGCTATCATTATAGACTAACGAAATTTAATTTACAGCAACCTTACTTTCATTGACTCCCGTACTACCAGCCTTTAATCATGTTATTAATGATTTCAGGCGCTCGACTAGTAACAGTCGGCCTTATTTCTTATGACGTAGTAAATGCTAACATTTGCTAAGGTTTAGATAATCCATGGCATCCACACTTAACAAGTTTCTGACCGGGCATTCACTAACAATGTGCGCTACCGTCTAAGCCTCTTCCACACCAGTCTGGTTGCTCCTTAATCTTGTCTTTAGTCATCTCAGCCTGTCGAGTGGGAACTGTCGGCTTCTTTCTCATTACGCAATCTCTAGTTATTGGTAGCCGTTATTAATGATTTCAAGCTGTCGACTAGTAACTGTCGCCCTTATTCCTTATGGCGGAGTCTCTAGTAAATGCTAACATTTGCTAAGGTTTAGATAATCCATGGCATCCATATTTAACAAGTTTCTGACCGGACATTCACAAAAAATGTGCGTTACTATCTAAGCCTCTTCCACACCAGTCTGGTTGCACCTTAATCTTGACTTTACTGGTTTCAGACTGTCGACTGGTAACTGTTCAAGGTTCAGGTCCCCATGGCATCCACATTAAACAAGCTTCTACCAGTGGTCCTGAGTCTTATGCTAGCCAGTGCCGGACATTTACTCCCAATGTGCACTGCCATCTCAGGCTCTTCCAGGCTCTTCCAGGCATAGTCTGCAAGTATCATCATCGATTTTCATCTTCGCTAGATGATACTTGAAGTTTCCATGACCTATCACCAACGCAGTTATCTAGAATAATGTACTTCTATTATATCTGAGCACCTTACTGGCCCTCCTGCTCATGGGAGAAATCCCTTTTAATGTTACCTTCCGCCTAACGAGTCCATCTTATTGAATATGTCTTTGCTTGTGAGAATTTTCTCACACGATATTGTTACAGAGTTCATGAATATCTATGAGCCAACCTGGAAAAACATGATGACTCTTTTCTTTTGCAAAGTTTCTTAGTTTAGTGACATAAATGATATACAGGATACAAACTCGAAACTTAATAAACATTTTGCATATGATTGTTATTAAATAGTTCAATAAATAATTATAAAAGTTAAATGAAAAACGTAGGTTAGTGGCTATTATGCTAGTCTCTAAGTCTGGGGGTTGTGGGTTCGATTCCCAACAAAGACTCTGGGTGTTTCACTCGATAAATTAAGTTAGAATATAATTTGTAATTGTATTTAAACTTTTAATAAATAAGTAAATAAATAAATAAAACCGATAAGTCTGACAAAGTACTTTATTGGATGTAATCATTTATATAAAATGATATTACAGTGTAAAAAAGGTAAATAAACTACGGTACAAATGTATATGTATATACACTATGAATAACTTTTGACTTAATTGTTCTAAGCTAAACACCACCCAGAGTAGGATGTTATAAATTTTACCGATTTTAGTTTGTGGAAATATCTTTAATATCTACATATAATCTACAATATCTTATAACATTTAAACCACTGTGATAGCAGTGGGAGTGGTAAGCAATCAAGAAGAAGAAGAAGAAGAAGAAGAAGAAGACAAGAAAAATAAAGCAAAATGCTAATATTTCTTTATATTTGCACAACAATCTATAAACGTGTTTGTTATTTTATCTGCCGCGTGCATGTGGCACTGGCGGCAGTTCGTGACATTTATTTACAATTGAACTGTGCAATGGCAAACAATGTCATGGTCGTTCCTATTATTGTAAAAGTAATTTTTAACATGAACTTTTTTATATGAAAAAAAGAAAAGAAAATTTGCCAAAACAAAGCAAATAAAATAAATAAATAAAATTTTAATCAATTTTAGTCATTTTTCCATAAAGGTTACAAGCAATACGATTTACCTCACTTTATTATTTTGTGTAACTTTTGTTTAAAAAATACAAATTTTTCTTCCATCTCAGTTAAATTAAATTAACTGGAGGATAAGTGATTATGACTCCAATAGAATAAATGTATGCTGTGAAGATCCCTTTATAGTGGAAAAACTAGTTGCTCAGAAGAACGTTTAATTATATACTAAGGTGACTCCTCTATAGACAGTTCTACCAAAGAGGAAGATGATTCTAGGCTACGAATGAAACCAATAATTTTTTTTTTTTTTTAAAG
Source organism: Phasia obesa (assembly GCA_949628195.1). Lineage (NCBI taxonomy): Eukaryota > Metazoa > Arthropoda > Insecta > Diptera > Tachinidae > Phasia > Phasia obesa. Next base: position 112,845,394 of record OX451219.1, read on the forward strand.
ACAACACTAACTCTGCGAAGCTTTTTGCTTGTCTGCAGAAAACACCCAGAGTCTTTGACGGGAATCGAAACCACAACCTCTAGACTGATAGACTAGCGCGCTACCAATCGGTCTATCGAGGCACTCTGTATATTAATTCTTATTATGCTGGTTACAGTCTACCCCCGGGGGTTCCAATTGTCACTGCAGGAATGGCAAATGCATTGACGCGGTTCACTCGGGGAAAATAGAGGCACCACACGCTAGGGTTCCTAGAGCCTAAATCTGGAAGAAAAGGTCTGTGATAAAAATCGCGGGTCCTCTTCGAGGACCGACCAGTGCCCAAAGGACTGGTACCACGGGATTCGGTAGCCCCACAGAGAGCCTATCCTCTCTGTGACCGGTTATTGGTGAGGTCCCCTTCGGGGGTACACGTGGTGGTTGTGGTTTAAGATCGATTAATATAGGTATGGTGCAAGTTCGATCAAGTGTGCTGTTGCACTTTCAACAGACGGAGTTTGGATAGTCTCCAAACCCCTAAGCAAGAGGCTATAATATGGATCTAGGCTTGCCTTGGATAAGGCTTGCCATATTATATAAATTGCTACTCATTGTGACTGTATCACACACAAATTCCGATTGGTGGCAATCGTAAAGTTTTGTTATACAACACAATGGGGGCGCTAGTCTAAGCTTAAATTTCACTCGGTGGTAAGACCACCGTGAGATTAGGCCAACTAGGCAGGTACTCACGTTAATCTTGTTCCACAAAAATGCAGGTTACAGTACCTACAAATTTAGATCACAGTGTTTCCTAAACTGAATTGATGGTAACAAAGACCACAATGCCCGGTAAACAATCTCCCTTATGTACAACGAGATAATGTGATAAAACTTGATTCCTATCTGAGCTCTGTCAGAGTTTACCATAGACGAGAGAGCTATAATTCGTCCCAAGATTCATAATTTCCTTAGCTTAACAATTGAATATGCCAAATTTCAATATGCCAGAAATAATACATAGTCTATTGGAGTTGCTGGTTGCTTGGTAGGCAATGATATTTTGTATAGTAAAATAAACTTCCGTTTCCCTTGAAAACAAAAAAATATTAAAAAAAGGTATTTTAAGTAAATTTTTAGTATTTGCGGCTATATGACAGCTATATGACAAATCTTTGTTGGCTGCAGTCATCGCCGCGTAGTCAACTACTTATTTATGTTGATGACTAGCTATACCCGCTACATTGTAGGCGCCCTGACATATTTTGTTGGATTTTGCTTTTGTAGTAATCCACAGTAATATTTTAAGACTCTTACTTTTGCAAATGGTTATGTGTGGATTTGTTTGCAGTTGGCATATCTGAATAATAAAACAAGTATAAAATGGTTCCCCGTATACTATCTTAAAGAACTCCGGCTATAATTAAAAGGGGCTAGCTTAAACATCACCTTCGTTAAGTATAAACTTTCGATCAGTTTAATAACTTTTTAATAAATTTCTATTGAACTCAACTTTTTAACTCAAAATAATTTTCTTGTTTTCACTTTTCATTTTTAATTTATTCTTTTAAAAAATATACATAAATTATTTAACAATAAAATACTTTCTTCTTCTCTTAACATTTGTCTAAACGATTTTCTAATAATAATTATTTTTCTCTCAAGTTTTACCTTCGTTCATATTAATTTAACCTTCCATTAACAATAAGAAAAACATTTCAGACGTCTATTTTTATGATTATAACTTTAAGTGGTTTCACCTGGAAGATAGATAGTAAATATTTTTGTTGATTTTGCGAACAAATAAAACGAGATGATGATAGAAAAAGTATGAAAAATAAAAGAAAAAATATAAAGAAACAGTAAAGTTCGGAAAAGGCGAATTCAGCAGTTAAACAAAAGTATTATATTTTTCTTAAGTTGGAAGATAATTAATAAAAATTACACCACTTCTCATAGTCGATGAATGTATTTTCCTCCTTTTGCTTATCACTTTGACTAACGAGTTTAGTGACTTAGCCGCCATAACTACATAGGTTTCCAATGTGACCCATACAATGTTATAGTGTGATTGACCAAAACAAATTATGTTTTTTCAAATACTTTTGTCACGATATTAAGCTCTATAGTAGTTATGATATAACTGATAAACGACCTAATATATTTTAATTGCTATTTTCAACTCTATGGTTACGTTGTTTTTAAGAAAGGGATCCTATGTTTCTTATAGGAATTACAGGAAACAATATATAAAAAGTCAAGATGATTCATCTGCCCTTGTATACTATGTGATGTTAAAAAAAAATAACCGCCTGTGTCTCTATTTTAGTTTTCAGCAATTTTTGAAAGTCTATATCTGCGACCTCCAAGTTTAGCTTGCGTCCACTGGCTTTAAGCAGTTGCCCCTGTCTCTGTCTGTTAGTTTCCAACTCTGCTCATGAGCCACTCCAGATATGCCTGCCAGACTCAAGATCGTTTTTACCTGTGATTCTTTTTTTTCGTATTTTATTTATTGAATCTTCAAATATATTTTTGAATTAATAATAATTACTCATATCTTAAGCCTAAAATAAAAATAAATTTGGATGTGTTTCAAACTTCTTTAAATACGTAAGTGCATATTTCGCTATTACTGCTTTAACTGATGGCACGTTTAGATCTTTGTGGATGTTCGAGTTTCTTATGTACCAGGGAGCAACTGTGATCATCCGTAAAATCTTATTTTGGCGCCTTTGAATTTTTTCTATATTGCTAGCTGAGTCGGTGCCCCAGAATTCAATGCCATAGCACCAAATTGGTTTTAAAATTGACTTGTACAATAAAAGTTTTGCAATCTAAAGCGAGAATAGAATTTCTGCCGATAAGCCAGCTTAGTTGGACTGCTTTTAACTTCATTTGGGTTAACTTTGATTCTATGTTGCGTTTCCAAGTAAGACGGCGATCAAGATGTATGCCGAGATATTTCACGTCTGAAAGCTGAGGTATCATTTGGTTATTTATGTGAATACGGGGGCACGATTCCCTACGCACTGTAAAAGTTATGTGAGTACATTTTTGTTCATTGACCTTAATTTTCCATTTCTTCAACCACAAAATTAATATGTGGTCTTGTAAATATCGTGATGCTACTTCGTGACTTTTGTGAATGTTTAAAAAAGCTGTGTCGTCAGCAAATGTCGATGTGTGGCATTGAAAGGGTAATAACAGATTTAAACACCAAGAAAGCCCCTGGCTTTGATAAAACCAGTAACAAGATGTTATTTGAGTTGTGCCATACAGCTCGCAAAATTATTCTTTTTATTTTTAAAGCCATTATAAGCCTTGAGTACTTTCCTTCAGGTTGGAAGGTTTTGTTAATAACTGTTAGATAAACTTGGCAAACCTTTTGTTATTTGAAGTAATCAAGTAAAAGTTTCCAGTTACAATTTAGAAGTTTAAAGTTTATTGATAAAAATGTGATTAACTATATGAAATTCAGTTTAACACGTTTGACCTTCACACAAGTAATAAAAGTTATTTCGAAAAATATGTATACGTACTTAGATCTTAATTTACAGTATAACAGTTAAGAAAAAGAGTTGCATGTAATTGGCTTGGATCAGTGTTGCAAATTCTCAACAAACTCCCCCTCAAGCCAAGTACATTGTTTAATTTAAATTAATATAAAATTTAAAAAATTTACAATGTTAATTTTAACAGTTTACAACCAATTAAATGTTTGTTTTTAGATAAAACTTTAGTTAATATATCAGCTGCATTTTCATCTGATGGAACATATTCGACATCGATATTTCTTTCTGCATATTGTTCACGTATGTAATGGTATCGGATATCAATATGCTTACTTCTCTTATGTACAGCAGGATTTTTTACCATAAAACTAGCACTTTGGTTGTCACAAAACATTTGTGTTGGAGTTTCAACTACGTTGCCGAAACAGAGCTCACTCAATAGACTTCGGAGGAAGATTACATCTTTCGTCCCTTGACACAAGGCAATATACTCTGCCTCCATCGTACTCAGGGCAACTATTGACTTCTTGCGAGACTCCCACATAATAGGTCCACCACTCATAAACACGACATGACCAGAATAAGATTTCCGATCGGTTGAGTCACAGCCCCAATCTGCATCTGTGAAACATACAAATTCATTAAAAATAGACGAATAAGTAACTTTACCAGCTGGATAATTTTTTAGGTATCTTAAAACGTGTTTCGCAGCTTGGAAATGTTCTTCATGTGGGTGGCAATTAAATTGAGATAACCTCGATACAACATGGATTAAGTCCGGCCTTGTTATTACTGCAAGGTACATCAAACCCCCTATCAAACTTTGATAGTTTTTAATGTCAAGATCTTCACAGCTTCTTGTACATTTTTCTAACACTGTTCCACTCGGCCACGGTGTAGATGCCGGTTTACAATTTACCATACCCCACTGCTCTAAAAGTTCTTGTGTGTATTTATTTTGATGAATTGTGATATCTCCTTGCAAATTTTCTCTTTCTAAAGAGAAAATTCCTAAATAGAATGATATTGGTCCACGATCGACAGCCTCTACATGTTTATTGAGATCCAGAATAATATTTTTAATATCTGTTTCATTAGAACAGGCAAGCAACATGTCATCTACATAAATTGCAATAATACTTAAACGTGAAACATTTCTTCTAATGTATACGCAAGTATCCGATTTACATCGAGAAAACCCCATCTTGAGCAATATGTCATTAACTTTCTTGTTCCACTCACGTCCGGCTTGCTTTAAACCATATAAAGCTTTAGTGAGTTTACAGACTTTGTTTGCATTATTTTTGTCTTCAAATAGTGGAGGTTGTAACATATAAACATCGTCTTCAATATTTCCATTCAAATACGCCGCTACAATATCGACATGATTTACAAAAAGTTTAAATTTAGCTGCTAAGGACAACAACAACCTTATCGTTGAATGACGAACAACGGGTGCAAACGTTTCTTTATAATCAACGTTTTGTTTTTGGGAACACCCCTGAGCTACAAGCCTTGCCTTATATTTTTCTACGGAACCATCTGGTCTACGCTTTAAGGCAAATACCCACTTACATCCAATTACGTTTTTGCCTTTGGGTTTGTCCACAAGACGCCATGTTTTATTTTTCAACAACGAATCAAATTCTAATTTCATAGCCTCTTTCCACCTCGAGGAATTTTTAGACTGTAAAGCTTCAGCCACCGTTTCCGGATTTTCAATAATAGAGTTTAACATTTCTACACCATCTTCAGTACAATATACTTTTCTGGGTCTGCCTTTTCCTCCAGTCTTAATTAATTTTGGTCTACCCCGTTTTCTTTTATTTTCCACTATTATGGTCTCGTCTCTATCGGTTTCTACACTATTAGTATCTTCCTCGTCAGATGATACGTCTTTATTGCCTTCTATTTCAGGAACAGTTGTAGGTTCATTTGTTTTAAAGATATCAAAAAATAATTCATTTTCTTCTTCTTATTCGTTATCTTTAATAGGAATTTTTTCAAAAGATTCTTCAAAAAATATAACATCTCTTGATATAATTATTTGTTTAGTAGTTGGATAGTACAATCGATAACCTTTTGTTGTCAAATCATAACCAACAAATTTCATTTTATTACCTTTTGGTAAAAATTTACCTCCCTTTGGTCTTGGGCCTTTGTTTAACACCACTGCATTACATCCAAATGGTTTGAGATGAGAAACTGATGGTTTTTTACCCGTCCACATTTCATATGGCGTTTTGTTGTTTAAAACTTTTGTAGGAGCACGATTTCTTAAGTAGGTTGCAGTATTAACTGCTTCTCCCCATAACATTTGTGGCAGTCTAGAAGATTCTAGCAAACACCTTGCCATCTCAACTAACGTACGGTTCGCCCTTTCTGACACACCATTTTGCTGTGGCGAATAACACACTGACGTTTGATGTATGATGCCCTTTTTGGCAAAATAGTCTTTAAATTTCAAGTTTACAAACTCCTTACCATTATCGCTACGCACGATTTTAATTTGGCGGCCTGTCTGCGTCTCCGCGGTCCCATCAAAAGAACATAATGCTTCAAATGCATCTAATTTATTTTTCAAAAAGTACGTTGTTGTAAAACGCGTGTAGTCATCGATGAAAGTAATAAAATATGTTGCACCACTCAATGTTTTTGTACCAATTGGTCCGCATAAATCTGTATGCACCAATTCCAGCAAGTCATTTGTTTGTACACTTGCATAACTTTTGTATGGCTTAGCAGAAATTTTACAAACAGCACAAGTTATGCAATCAATAGATTTTGGCATTTTAACATTAAAACCATTCAGCATATTTTTCTCAACTAATTTATTTAAATCATTTAAGTTCAAATGACCAAAACGTTGATGCCATTTTATTCCAACATTTTCATTGATTAAACCATTTACACTTTCCATATTTTTTAGTTTTTCAATAGATTTTATATTTACTATAAACATTTCACCTTTTAAAACAGTTGTCAATATGTTTTCATTATTTTTGCTTTTCATCTCTGCTTTATTTTCAGCGAATTTAACAGTATGTCCAGCTTTGACGATTTTATTTATGGACAAAAAATTAGAATGTAATTGTGGTACAAATAATACATTTTTTAGTTCAAGGTTACAAAATTGTGTTTTGATTTTTATGTTACCTATGCCCTCTGCTTTAATACTCTCACCCGATGCTAAAACAATATTCTGCTTCGACTCAGTCAACGTCACAAAATACTCTTTTGATTTGCACATGTGTGAAGTCGCTCCGCTGTCTAGAACCCACATGTCAGCATAATCAAATTTAACATCATTAACAGAACATGCAAAATCATTTTCTTGTTTCTGTGTACACTGCGAACGAATGTGACCTTTTTTGCCACAGCGAAAACATTTAACATTTTGAATGTTGTTAACATAACATTCATTCTTACCATTGTTGCTGTTGGTGTTTGGATTTTTACTTGAAGTGTTTTTGTTTCTGTAGTTGCTGTTAAGGAATTTTTTATTTCTTTTCATACAATTCTTTGAATTCGCTGCAAAAACATTTTCTGTTGGATTAGTCAATTTACTGACTTGTCTCATCTCTTCTTCCAATATTTTAGACATTAATTTATCATATTTCGGTAAACTGTCTCGACTTTCGATTGCTACCACAAAACTTTCCAGCTCGTCAGGAAGACTACATAATAATAAAATTGAAAGCAAATCGTCGTTCAAGGCGACCCCAATTTCTTTTAAGTCATCAACTATTGAGCAAAATGCATTTATTTGAGTAGAAAATTTTTCATTACTTTGAAACTTAAACTTGACGAGTTTTTTGAATAAGTTTACTTTTCTTGATGCTGTATTTGATTTGTATAGTGAGCTTAATACATACCAGGCACTCTTTGCTGTTGTACAATTTTTTATGTGGATCAACTCACTGGGTTTAACACTTAGTGTTATTGTTGCGAGAGCCTTGCTATCGTTGTTAAGCCAAGTACTCTTCTGAGGATTCTCCTCTGGACAATTTTCCGACATTGTATTCCACAAATCCATTGTGATTAACAAACTTTTTACTTGAATACACCATGTTGGGTAATTCTCCCCGTTTAGCTTCTCTATACTTGCAATACCACTCGACATTTTGTGTTCTTTTTTTTTCTTATAAAATGGAAAACCAAAAAGACACCTTTACGTTTCTAACCTTACAAAACGTAAAACCTTGATTTACTCCAAATTGATTACCAGGGTGACTGGGCCCATAACCTATGTTAGATAAACTTGGCAAACCTTTTGTTATTTGAAGTAATCCAGTAAAAGTTTCGAGTTACAATTTAGAAGTTTAAAGTTTATTGATAAAAATGTGATTAACTATATGAAATTCAGTTTAACACGTTTGACCTTCACACAAGTAATAAAAGTTATTTCGAAAAATATGTATACGTACTTAGATCTTAATTTACAGTATAACAGTTAAGAAAAAGAGTTGCATGTAATTGGCTTGGATCAGTGTTGCAAATTCTCAACAATAACTATAATTCCTAAACCAGGAAAAGACCACACAAAAGTTGAATAAAACAGACCTATAGGTCTTTTATCACATATGTCAAACCTGTTTGAGAGGATGTTAATAAATAAGCTGAACCCCATTCTAAGCGACTAAGGATGTATTCTGAACCATCAATTTGGCTTCAGAAAAAAACATAGTACAATCGAACAAACTCACAGGTTAGTTAACGTAATTAAGAAGACCTTTGAAAAAAAAAATACTGCTCTGCGCTTTTTATCGACGTTTCCCAAGCATTCGGTAAGGTATGGCACGATGGCCTAAAATATAAGTTAGAACTGAATTTGCCCTAAAATTTATATTCGGAAAATCATTGTTAAAGAATGCAATTTTTTAAGCTCACCTGAGCCAATTGAAGCCGGAGTTCCCACAAGGTAGTATATTGGGGCCGATTTGATACTTGTTGTATACTTCAGACATGCCAACTAGGGACCTGTGATTCTAATAAAATTTAAATCATGTTGTTTTGAATAGCTTTTGGCTAAAGTGAAAATTGTTTACCACCTGTGTTCGCTTTAAACGAACTGCAATGTAAAAAGTTATTGTTAATGGAATCAAGCTGTCATCTTCAATGGACTTATCAGAGTTTAAAATATCCTGTTAGCTAGAGATTTCAAAACAAATATTTATAATATTTTTTTCGACAACAATATTGTTTAGATAAGTTTAAAAAAATATAATTAAAGTTTTTAAAGGACTTTTTTTCCTCACAATTTTTATTTTTTATTTTTAAGATATTAAGCATAAGTTTTGTTGTTTTGTTGAAAACACCATTATACCAGGGTAGTAAACAAAATTTCTTGATGATTGTCAAATATCGGTTGGTGTGAAAAGAAAAATTATGAAATTGATTATGCCATTTGGACCCAACTATCAAGTAGAAGTAATATTTGTAAAATAATTTTACAAACGTTACTTTTAGAGTCTAATTAACTTTTTTGTAGTAAAAAAAAAAAAAAAAATAAGAAAAAAAAGTAGCTCTTAGGTAGCCGGGAAATTTTTCACTTTCGCGGCTACCTAAGCGCTACCTAAACAGTGTTAAGAATCATTCCTAGGAAGTTCATATGTTCTAGAAAGTTGTTTACTGAGATCTCAGGTTCATTTTTGTAGTTGATTGTTTCCTTGAATTTTGAACGGTTTCCTACCTATGGACCTGAACTGGGGAAAAAAGGTAAAAAAAATTGAATTTTTTAAAGTTTTTTGCGATTTGACCTTGAAGGTGAAGTTTTTTTGATTTTATGTGTTCACAATTTTTGTTCTTTATGACAAGAGCTACAACTTTGCCTCAGAGAATATATCAAAATTCCAAACGGTTTGCAAAATATGAGCTTGAGTAAATGATAATTTTTTTGCAGAAATGACATCGAGGGCCCACATCTTTGAGGGCCCATAAAAAAAACCTGGAGGACTTTGGGCAAAACTGGGAGACAGGGGTCTTTTTTTTTTGGTCTTTTATGACGTAGTGGTGTCCGTAGATGGTTATTTTGCCATGACTTAAAAAATTACACAGTGTGTTAGTTTAGAAAATTTAATTTTTAAATTACTTTCAAAAATATAGACATTTACCGTTTTATTAACTTATTTGTGTAGTTCCTATTCCTTGAGGATATTTGCAATAAAATATTAAAAAATTTAATTTTTTTTTAATTAGATCGATAAGAAATTTATTTCCATTGCTTTGTTAACATTTTCATATAGGGGTGATTCCATGACAAATTAACAAAAAAAAAATTGTTTTCAAATCTACAACTCCCGATTTTATTGATGATTTTATATTGTATGCAAATATAATTTTAGAAAAACTGTTTTTTAGTTATAATCTTATAAAAATAGAAAAATATCACTTTTTTGTATATTCGCTCTAGGTATAAATAGATTCTAATTTAAGAAAAAAATATGTTAAAAATTTCTTTTTTTCATGACTGATTTTTTTTTTATTGAAATGGAAATTAAATCGTATGAAATCGTCTTTAAAATAAGCCAATTCTCATCTTTCTATTCAAATTTTATTTAAATTATATTTGGATTCAGGAAGTCAAACAATATGAAATAGACATTTTACGTGCCTTGTGGAATTGACTTGACCCATATTGACCCATATTGTGGTTGCAATTGTATTACTAGATATATTAAAATTTTACTACATACTTGACAGGAATGTAGTAATAAAACTGGATACTTAAGATTTTGATCACGTACAAAAGAAAATATTTAAAATTCTTTAAGATAAACGCATTTTTAGTAAAATATGAACTGCATATACTTGAATTGATCAAATAATGAAAACATTAGGTTTTTATAAATTTTTCGGGAAATCTGAGTATTTGAAATAGCATGGCAATAAAAAGAATGTTAAAAAAGTGTTCAGATAGTATCTCTGGACATATGAGGTAAGAAATCGTTACATTTAAAGGTACTCTGAAAATAACGTGCGTTTTGTAGTAAAATGTTGGCGGTATGGGATGGATGGGTGCAACAGTATCCATTTAATAGGGTTTTAATATTATTCGAGCAAACACATTAATCGATTTTGCAATTTACATTTTCCTCGATTAATCGATTAAGGCTTTTAAATTACTCGAATACCTCCAATTAATCTCGCATATTTAAAAAATTTGTATCCAATGAGAATAGACAACCATACAAAATCGATTAATAATTTATTTTATTAATGACAACTTGTAGATGATTTTTAAAAATCTTTTATTGATTTGTTTATTTCAGTTAGTAAATTATATTCATTTCTTCCTTCAATACGCTGAAAAAATTTTTAGCATAAATAATATGAACTGATTTCATAGCTATCTATTATTTGTGTTTTATGTATGTTTGTATGCATTTGGGTTTGTTGTTCATTCGTGTTTGTGAAATTGAATTATTCTTGAAATTTTTATTACATTTTTTTTTCAAATTTTGTTTATAAGTTTTTTTAATTTTTTTATAATTGAAATAATTTTATTTACTTTTTATTTTCTTTTTAATTTTTATTATTTTTTTAATTGCATTTTTATTTACTTTTTCTTAAATTTTTGTTTTTATTTTTTTAAATGTTTTCCGGACAAGTTGAAATCATAAGAACATAACATAAACAATGTTTTCGGCGCTGAAATACGCTTTGGAACTGTTTTTTCGCATTCAATTCAGCTTTGCACTCTGACCAGCTCGGCGCCCACTATTACCTGTTCGCGCTTATTTGTATAGTACCAGTTTTCTAGCATTGCCTCTCGAAATAAGCGTCAGTCGGCTCGGCTCGGCAACAAGCAGCCACTCTGTAAGCACCCTAAGAAGATATGAATTTAATAGCATATAAATAGTAAAAATTTAAAAATACATGTTAAGTATGTCCATATTTGTAATAACAATGTTCGTGGGTTATATTTATTATTTTTTCTCTGCATGTTTACTAAACACGTCTATTGCGAATTTTTCTGAAACGAACAAATAAGAAGTTAATAATCAGTAAAAAACTGAAGACTTTATTGTCAATTAATTTTATTCGATTTGTCGATTAACCAGTATAATTTGTTCGAGTTATTTTTTAATCGAAATTTGCAATTTTTCTTATTCGAACAACAAATCGAAAAAAAATCGAGAGAGACGGATACTTCCTATACAAAGTAATTATTACTTATACGCCATGTAGAGAACTCTAGAAAATGACCATAAGCGACTATGTGAATAACGAGTTTGGGAGGACGTTTAGAGTAGAGTAGACTAGTACAATAGAGGTAAGTGTACAATGTGCGTGCTTTTAAGGAAGGAGCAGAGAAGTCATTTAATGTGGTAGCCCTCTGTCTCCAATTTAAAATTAGAGTTCTCATTCATTAATGGCATGCAGGTGTAAGGGACATTTCGCGCTCTTGTAAATATTTCTGAACATCCTGCAACATTCGGGAATGTTCAAAAATAAAATGTGAAAATAATATAAAAAAATGATTTAAAACAGTCATGCCTGCTAACAATAAACTTTTTTTGTTAGGCTCCTTGGTCTGCAGTACAACTACTTTACTGATGTTATTATGTCTTATATCTTTGGCTTTCATGAAAAGCTGTGTAAGTCGATTTTTGTCGATTTTGAGTTATTGATATCAAAATACTTTGTTTTAAACACTCTTTGTTAAGTTAAAAACAATGTAATTTCGATACTTATTCAAATATTTTTCTTTATTCCCCTTACGACTTGATGATTATCAAATTTTTTCCTAAAATTTTTATATTACCCCAATTGACAATATTGTGCAAATCGTCTTGCATCGTAGCATTTGCAAAATTGTATTGGATAATTTGACAACACATTAACAAAATATATAGAAATGCATATGCTACACATTGGGAAATAAATTACACCTAAAACCATAGTTTTATTTTCTAGGTATTTAGAAACTGACAGCTGACAATATCAATTAAATAAAAAATATGAAAATTAAAATCAACAAAAAAATGAAAATCGAAAAACCAAAAAACGTAAAAAATAATTTAAGAATTTTAAAAATGGACCCAAATGGAAACAATAAACTTTTGTTATCTATTACTGGATTGTCTGGCTACGGAATTTTATTTTTAATAATTCCGTAAATTTGGTATTTCGTGCACTAAAAAAGAAATACTGTTGCCGTTAACTGTAATCTAGTACTAGACTACAGTTAAATTTTGGACAAGTTGCATCTATTACCTGGTCAGTTTGATAATTCTGAGATTTGTTGTATCTCTAGAACAGTAGTTTTTAATGTAAGACTGCTCCTATTTATTGTTATTTAATACTAGACGACTGTCGATTTTTGGAAATAATGCATCTTTTATGTGTTTGTAACTTCCGATGGAACACTGTTCCCTCCCCTTATAATAGACCACTGAAGAATTTTGGTCAATGCAGGGCTTGGATTGTAATTGAATGAATAGTTTATTAATTAGAGTGTGTAAAATATGTACCTTTTAGCAAAGGTACTTCTTTAGCAGTTTTATGTATTGACAATTTGCTATTTGTACTTAGCTTCAAAGAAATTTTTATTGTAAAAAAAATTCCAATAAGAAATTTTTTTGTTTTGAAAGAAGTTGCAACTGTTCACAATTCATGAAATAAAAAACTGTTCACAATTCATGGGAAATTTTTACAATTGCATAAATTTGCAATCTCAAGTGCACAAGATTGTGAATTGGGCTATTATATTATTTACTTACAGTAGGGACTGACTTGTAAAAAATTTCAATTGATACTGTGGCCTCCGCAAATTCCCGTCCTCAATCTAGTTGAGAATTTGTGGTCAATTGTAAAAATGCGATTGATAAAATATCGAAGAGCTTCACTCAACAAATAGAAAATAAACAAGTGTCTATGGACCAGGTACTAAAAATACAAAATATTTGAATTGTTAACAGAAAGTGCAAAATTGAGTACATAAATAAGAATTATATTTATTTTATTTTGATTTTGTTTGAATGTGTAGTTTTTTGATTTTTTTAAACGTTATTGTTGAAAACTGAAAAATAAATAAAATAAAAAATAAAAGATTAAGTCGCTTCATTATTTCTATTTTTATGCGCCTGCAAATTCAGAAACATGTTATTATTTCTGCTCCCTACTCTATATCAACATCTCTAACCGAAAGAATTTTCGGTAATTTATATACCTAAACTATAATTTTAAAACAAATTTTTTAGGCTCTGCTAAAAAATTTGATTTTCCTTATTAAATCCCGACATTTAATTTAACACAACTTGTAAAAAATTGCATTTGTTAATGACTGTTTAAATGTTTTTAAGTCTTATACAATTTACATTTTACTTTTGTTAAAACACAACGTAAAAAGAAAAAACATGGACTCACTGACAATAAAACTTACTTTTTCTCGTATGTAGACGTAATAGTCGTATTTATGTTAACTTTACTTTACGACTTACAAGAGTTGCAAACTCACTACATGTTTACGTCATAATTTCACAATAACTTTAGAGTTAGATGTATACAAGTTTTCTATGTTTTAACACAATCACTGTTGTTTGTTGCATATTATCTGCATACAACAAAGTATTTATACTCTATTTTAAACACACTTTCCTTAAACTATATTTTATGTAGATTTTCTTGCATTTTTTCTCACTCATTTGCATAAAAGTTGACAAAATGTTTCTCATCTAATGGCTTTAGGTTGTGGGTGTTATCTATATAAATTTACTTTTTTTATTATAAAGATTTTTAATTATAATTTGTGGTTAGAAGTTTTGAGTTTTATACATTTTTTGTTCTACTTTTCAGTGGGGATAAGGGAACAAAGTACTTTTTAGCTTCACAAGAATTGATGCAAGTAATGACATACATATTTTTATAACTAAACTTGCAAAACTAGAAACACAAGAAAAACGTTGTTGGCTAGATACAGTGGGAGAGACTGAGGTTTTTTTCTTTATTTTTAAACAATGTACTATAAAGGAAGCATTTAACCGAAGAAGTTTAAATGAAGCAATTCAAAACTAAAACTCAAGTTTCTTTAGAAACATCAGAACACTAACTTTATAGGTCAACTCTTACGTTCCTCAAACATATATACAATACTCGTTTGATTATTTACGAATGCTTTACATGTATTGATGCCCATGCTGTCACTACGCTTAGTTCATTAAACACATAAAAGACAGCAGGCTACCGACCACTATATATCAAAATTAAACCAGATACATTTTTATATGAACACGTTAATTTGTTGCAATCAAGGCTACATGACCACTGTTGCCGCTGTTGGCAACTTAGATCAATTTAGATTTTTGTAACGTGTAACCTATGCAAACCAATTCAATTTCAATACACTATTTTCCTAAGACACTCTTTGTTTTAAAAATCAAAGTTAATTTTTTTTTTTATTTTTTTTTTTATTTTATTTTATTTTATTAGAATTATATAATACAGTAAATAATATCGATACCTTCCCATAAGAATGTATTAAGCGACATTTCTAAAATTGTTCAGGAAACGAAAAAAAACGTCTCATTTAGTTATTTATTTGTGTATTTTATTGAAAGGAACATAATAGGTTTTCTGAAAATCGCTTTCCAAATATTATTGGGAAAGCGATATAATACAAATTTCAGGGAGCAATATTATTCAGTGAGAAAACTTGGCGGTTGATACCATTTTATTTTCGCTCTAGTTTCCTTTGCATCCATGATAGGGCAGCGACACCCAGGGCAAAATGTGGCGCTTAACTTCTAGCATAGTTTCACATCAAAAAGTCATTTTCGAATAAAGTGCCGATTAATACATTTTTACGGGAAGGTATCGATATCATATAATGAATGTAAGATAGTACGAGCAACTGAGGCCTTCGACTCTGAATTTTATTTATTTATTTATTTATTTATTTATTTATTTTAATTTTCATTAAAGAACAAAACAGCTGATTGCAGTTCTTGTGAACAACACTTTAAGGAAACAACGATTTTTAACAGCTGCCTAACAGCTGTCAATTTGAACAAATTTGAGTCAAGTAGTACGTGTGAATAACTTGAACGTGTGGCTGCGGTGTAAGCGACATTAAGAAGTTCTAGTACTATCAATATAATAAAAAATTTGGAACAAGTTAGAGCTCGAAGGGAGAGATAGAGATTGGTTTTTTATTGTATATGATAACGAGGAACATATTAAAAAAGGAAAATATTGTATTTTTTTACATTTTACGAGATAGTACAAACTACTACATATTTTGAAGAAGTAATTTATATTTTTATAAAAGTGAAATATTTGAAAGAGGCTTCACTGAAATATGAACTATCAGCTGCTTTCGATACAGCTGTCGGTTTCAATACAAGTCGAATGCTTTTATCTATATGTTTATTCTTAAACTAATTTTCAACGTTATTTTTCAGCACAATGTCTCTCGTAATTGCTAAGTTTTGTCTAGGGCTTTCACATATCCACAGACCCGTATATTATATTCCATATTTCACATCCCTGCAGGTAAATAGTGTTAATTTTTCCAATCGTACTCGTACCAGGACATGTCAAGTTAGAAGTGGTGCAAAAAGTTATAACTCGTGACTGATGAAAAAGAATCTATTGGGAAAATGACTTAAAAGTATATTAGTTTAAAAATAGGAAAATTAAAGAAAAACAAAGATGTAGGTGCACACATACATATATACGTATGTACAGTTTGTCAAAAATAAAATAAAAACAAGTTCAATAATAGAAAAAGTTACAAATCTTAAAAAGAAACTGAAATTTTTTGCTCCTTCAGTGCTGAAATGTGGTTTATCATGATTAGTTTTCAGTCTTTCACTTTCAATTTAGTTCATTGATATGTCACAGGTTGAATGAAAAGTGGCAATTGACCGCCTCCTAGGCCAACGACATGTAAAAGAGACAGGTCACTTTCATATAAAGTGTTATTGGTCGAACCTCCCTATCACTACAGTGCGTGACAAGTTACGGGTTAGCTCCATTTCATCTAGGGATATTACCAGCCAGCCAGTTCTAGATAATCACATACAATGTGCGCTAACACACTCGGGATCTTCAAGGCACAAGCTAAAAGTATACGACTCTGTTATTTCTATTGATCGTCACTAATGCAGCTTAAGTAACCCTGATTATATCCGATCAAATTTCTATCGAGGCACTACTGCTTCAGTGGCTTAAGAAAAAAATCCATCCCCCAGCTGTGAGGTTCTACTGTCTATTTCTTTTAGGTTGCTAAATTAGCGAATAAAATGATAGACTTCCTTCAAAGATTAACATCTTTACCTATTGCGACTTTACTAGTTCTCTCTCTTGTCCAACCCCTATGATTCTCACAGTCCGTTTTGTTTTTTCTAAAATTTACATTTTCCTAAAATTTCTATGAGTAATGGCGAAGAAGAAGTTCACCAACACATAGCTCCGTATACGCTTTTAATTCTATATGAAAAGTGGAGATCTACAGGTTTCCACTGTGCTTTGCTTAAAAATTCTGCTAAAGTATAAAAAATCTGAAAAATAACTAGGTTATAATAAAGTGCAACAGAGAAATAATCCTATTCTCCTTCTTAAATTTTGCATGACTACTGCAGCAGTATGTGGAATTTTTTATCGAATTGCTTTTAAAGCTGACCAGTCTTGCAATTCTGCGGTTACGTTAGTAGTAGTGGTTGTGTTTTAAATTGTTTGAGTGCTACTTTAGATGACTTTCTTTTAATGTATATGAATATAACGAAATTAGATAGCCATGCTGCTGCAAAGTGTTTAATTACTTACAAGAAAGGGACGGACTTTCAAATGTATTATTAATAATGTTTTAGTTTTAGCTGCTTCATAAGATTGAATGTGATTTTTCCCGTGTTCCTTATCTGAGTTTGGTTGGCTAAATAGATGATGTTTACAACTTAACACTACCCAAAGTTGTTAGATGCAAAGGATGCTAAAGACGGACGTAGCTGTCCAGAGAATAAAACGAACTTAAGCTTGCCTTCGAATTTCATCGGTACGAAAACGAGTTATTTTTATTTTTGATTAATTAGCAATAAATTTAACCGAATTCAACACTAAAATTTATTAATAGTTACTAGTGAATTTTTTTATACGTTAATTAGGTTTTCTCCATATCTTACGACCATTTAAAAATCATATTATGCCACATTGTGTCATAGTTTTTAGGGTTTCTTATCCAAATGGTGCTAACCAGACGCGCTTTTAACCACAATATAGAGATACTCAAGAGACTACAGAGGATTAGTATGGTTGTTGTAACAATAATTTTTCTATTTAATATAAATTCAATGTTACCTAAATATAAATGAGTTCATTGTGTCTCGTGCTGTCGCTGGGTCTTTTCTCTCGACTGTAGTGATTTCAGACTGGCAACGGAGACATGCCGACATTATTCTTCCTCACAGAGTCTATGGTAATTGCTAACATTTGTCTAAGGCTAAGGTGTCCACAGCATCTACATTTAATATGTGTCTACCCGTGGCCCAAAGCCTTTTTTAACTTGGCCATATAATACTTGAAGTTTCCCTTATATTTCGCTAACGCAGTTAACCATTTGTAGGCATCCTGATTATATCCAAGCATGTTCTTGGTATTCCGGCCAACTTGTAGTGAAAAGTTCTACAGTTTTTGGTGGGAATCGCACCCAGAACACCGAAACAATAGAGTAGCCCACCGAGGCAGCCTTGTTTGTTTCAAAGTGACTTTTCTAGATAAAGCGCCGATCAATATGTATGCCATGGTATTTGCATACATGTTGATCATAATATGTTTATTTATTTGTTCGAATTATTTCATTAGTCTCATTAGTCTCTATGTAGTCTGAATGTTATGTGGATACATTTATATAACCATTAATTTTAGCCGCATGCCAAATAACATTGCCCAATAACAAAAATCACAAATTTCCGAATGAATAATCCCCCTAAAAAAATAAAAAATTAAAAAAAAGAAAAATTGAAATTCGGTTCAAAAATTAAAAAAAAAGGACCCAAATATAAATTAACTAGCTGTGCCCATACACGTTGTGTGGGATCTGACAATATTTTTTTGATTTTGCTTTGAAAGTAATCCATATCAAATTTTAAGACTCTTACGTATTTACTTTATATAAAGGCTCCCATCCCAGGATAAAATTCTAAAATTTATATAAAATTCTAAAATTTATATAAAATTCTAAAATTTATATAAAATTCTAAAATTTATATAAAAATCTAAAAATTATTGTAAAGCTGTTTAAAAGTTGTTTAAAGTATTTTAATAACATTTTAATTCCACAAAGTAAAAATACAAATCAAATACAAATTTTATTCAATTTGCTTTTTGGCAGTAAATAATTCATATTTTGTCATTATTTCAAAACAGCGGCATCTATTGCTCAACCGTGTTTAAAATAACCCGAACTCAATTCATTTAGTCATTATTTTCAAACAGCGCCATCTGTTGTGCAACCGTGTTCAAAATATCCCGCTTTTAAAATATCCCCCTTTAAAAAATAAATGATGCCTTAATGTATGCAGTGCCTTTAAATGGGTAAAAAATCATTGCTCTTTTTCTACTTTCCCTTGGAAATAAGATATTTTTGCGGGACAAAAGTATAATTTATTGGCACCTGGATACTAAGGTACCTAAGGTACCTCAACAAATTTTGTTAAAATCTATTGGATAGTTTTTACGTAATATTGAACACAGACAGAAAGGCAAACACAGGCAGGCAGGAAATGAGTTAATGTTTTATCATATGTATAGACTATAATCCAAATTTAAATAAAAATTTTAATAAATAAAACGATATAAAATCGTCTATAGTCTTAGTAAGCGCATTGATATTAGTTTAATTTATCGAGCAAAGCTTTAATTAAAAAAACTTTAATTTAATTAAACTACTGTCATGCTTGCTTAAAGCTTCTGTATGTAATCAGTGTTTAAAATCCAAGAAAACAGAGACACCTGCTGCTCGTGGTGGTGGTGCCAAGGGAACACCGCTTAACAATAGTCGCGGTCTCTACAAACCCTACTAAGCTAATAATAATTTAATTCATCGAGCCAGCCTCGGTCTGGCAACTTCTGTATGTAATCTGTGATTAAAATCCGTTCATACCTAACTTGGAAGCAAACAAGTTTTCAAACTAATGTACGCAAATTAATAGATGTATGCGTTCTGAGATTTTTTACTCATTAAAATAAATATGAAAGGAAATAAAAAAACTAAGAAAAAAACTAAGAAAGGTACTTATACATAGTTTGCTAATATGAGCTGAAATATTTAGTTATTGTTATAATTGTGTTTATTGTTAAATTTTAGAATAAGGCGCTGCAGTCAAAAAAAAATTTTAAAGATCGCGCGATTTTTTATTTTTTATAAACAACATAACTAGAAATATTTAAATATTTATTATTTTATAACAACATATTTGGAAATATTTACTACAGGGTGGGCCAAAAGAAACCAAGGGGTGTAAAAGTTTAATAACTTTTTTGTTTATTAACTTTTTTTTATTTTTTCTTTCAGATTATATAGACAACACTTGGAATTGTATTATTTAAACCAGAGATCAATTATTTTAACGCAAAGAGCATATCGCCGACATTATTGAAAATTTGATTATGAGTGATGAAGCTCATTTTCATTTGAATGGCTTTGTTAATAAGCAGAACTGTAGGTTCTGGGGTTCTGAAAATCCAAGAGCCATTCATCAACGCCAATTGCACCCCATCAGGTGTACAGTATGGTGTGGGATCACATCTGAAAATGTCATTGGGCCGAATTCTTCGAGAATGAAGATGGAAGTGCTGTAACCGTAAATGGAGAGCGGTATCGGTTTATGATAGAAAATTTTTTACGTCCTGCTCTTGAAAACAGACCTGGTATGTGGTTTCAGCAGGACGGAGCCACTGCCCATACTGCCCGAGACACAATGGCACTTTTAAGACAAATTTTTGGAGAGCCCTTGGTTTCTTTTGGCCCACCCTGTACTATAAAAGAAGCAAAACGCCTTCTACTTTTTCGCCAAAATAATTAACGTAAAAAATGAGAAGCCTTCTGAACACTGCCACTGATACCACTTTAAATATAATGTCAATATATTTTCTATAAATTTATCAATTTTTTCGAAAATTTGATAAATTTTTAATGTTAACACTTCTGCAGTTTAAGGTAAACTTCATAGTTAATAATTATTACAGATAATTTTTATTTAAAATATATAAAGTTTAAACTAAACGTGAGCGCAAGATGTTAAAAAGTGTACAGTATTGCATGTTTTTTAAACGCAAATATTAATTGTATGTGTAGTGGAATATTACTAAACAGTAAATACAGAGAACAAGAGAGCAAACAGTGCAAAAATCACTGCACCTCATTTGACCGGACAGTTTTATCAAGTGCACAATAAATATGCTGAGCATTTCATATTGTTCACTAGTTTATTTTACTTAAATTTTCTTGAGAGTAAAATCTCTGATTTTTGAGAGAAAAAATTAAATTAAATTTTTTTATTCATCAATAAAAGTTAAAAAAATTCAATCTACTACAGTTTTCTATTTTCAACCATTCAACGCGCAAATTAATATAAAATAACTAAAATACAAAGTGCAAACCCTTGCTTTTAACATCATACATTTACATACATGTTGTCTGCTATAACAGTATTTCATATCAAGAGACACTATTGAAACAAAATATTCACTACTGAAATTTTATTTCAAATAACAACAAATATTGCATTGGTTGGAAGAAGAGCAAGCAAATGCTATTGTATGTTTTTATTTAAGAGCACAACAATATTTGTATGCACATGAACTTAAGTGCAAGAAAAAAGAGGCCAATTCATTAGTGAACATTATGAAGTTAGTCTAACACTCGTATTAAACAATTTTTTTAATAATATAAAATCCCTCAAGAATGGGTGATCTTTCATTAAATCATTTGGGCAATTTTTCGTAATAAGAAAATATATTAAATCAGTCAAGTGCGAGTTAGTCTCACACACGTAGGGTTCCGTTCTATGTTTAGTACGCCTTTAAAAATTCAAGTTGTTAATTTTTTCATTCCTTATGGGGCACCCTTTCTTTTTTATTATGCGCGAAAATTGCTTCGCTATTAGAACACCCTTTAAATTTTAGGAATTGTTGTTATAACGGCCATGGTAATATACTTTCTATAAAAATATCAGGCCTACTTATTGTGGTTCAAGAAATAAGGTAATATACGTGAAAAACATGTCACTGATGGATCACCCTTTAGTAATTAGTAATTGTTACAGTGGCCGAAGTACAACATCTACTGTAAACACTTCAAGAGTCTACCTATTACGGTTCAAAAATTAAGGCTATTTAAGTAAAAATCATGTCTCTGTCGGAACACCCTTTAAATTTTTATTATTTGTTATAGTTTCCATAGTAATTAACCTCTTGTAAAAACTTCAAGAGTCTACTTATTATCGTTCAAAACTTAGGCCATATACACGCAAAGCACGTCACTCTCGGAACACCCTTTAATTTTAAGGTTTACTTTAATAGAGAGCGAACATAGAGTATATTACTGTCTGCAAATTTTAAGTGGTTGCGTCTTATAGCTCAAGAAATAAAGACATAACGGCAAATAACACCTCACATTCGGAACACCTGATAAGTTTTAGTATTTATTGCTATAGCGGCCACAGTTATACACCTTCTGTGAAAATCGCAAGCGTCTACCTATTATGGTTCACAATTTAGGCCTAATACATCCAAAACACCACTATCGGATCACCCTTTAATTTTTAGGTTTATTTTTATAAACTTGTTTATACAGCGAACTAAGTTCTAATTACTGTTTTTAAATCTTGAGTCCTTGCCTCCTACAGTTCAAGACATAAACACATATTCGTGAATAACACCTCTCTATCGAAACACCCTATAAGTTTTAGTATTTGCTACTATAGGGGTCACAGTTATACACCTTCTGAAATTTCAAGCGTCTAGCTATTATGGTTCAAAACTTAGGCCTTATACATACAAATCACGCCACTATCGGAACACCTTTTAATTTTTAGGTTGATTTTTTTATACTTGTTTATATAGCGAACTAAGTTTTAATTACTGTTTGTAAATCTTTAGTATATGCCTTCTACAGTTCAAGAAATAAACACATATTTGTGAATAACACCTCTCTATCGGAACTCCCTATAAGTTTTAGTAATTGTTGCTATAGCGGCAACAGTTATACATCATCTATGGAAATTTCAAGAGTCTAGCTATTACGTTTTCAGAGATAAAAGGCGCTGACAGCGGCCAGGCGGACAGACATTGTAGCGAAAACAATAGGGTTTCGTTTTTACCCTTTGGGTACGGAGCCCTAAAAATGAATTATTCTCCAAAAACGACGAAACAGTACCCAGAATTATTGGGTTACTTTTCATATGAAATCGAATTCTATATGAAGATTTCTGGGGTTATTTTTCTTGGGTATTTTTGGGCGATTTTTGATTTTGATGCAGCCATTAATTATTATTCTCCAATGTTCCAACCAATATTCCAAATGAAATATATATGGACATGTAAATATTGAGATGCTATTTTGGGGCTTTTATAAATGCTTATAAAATCAGTTCCCCAGAAAATATCGATGTGTGAAGTCGTTTGCTAAATGGAAGTCCCTCTATACCCTAAATACTACTTTTTACAAAATTGCAACCATAATTGCTCTCCGATATACATATTGTCATTTAACATCTTTATACTTCCTCCTTCGAGGGTATTTTAGGCTGAACCAAAATTATACTACTGAAACAAGCAAAACGTGACATAGTAATCTGTTCATCAATGCCATTAGTAAAATTCAATAACGTCATACCAATTGTGTCTCTTTAATTGTATCACCCTTTTTTAAAGAGCCAAATATTACCATTAATTAGGATATTGTTTAGTCTCTTAAGTATAAACTTTTGTTTCTGTTAAAATAGCAATTTTCAAAAGAATACAAATTTGCATGTCAAAGTTTTATAATGCATTTTTTTACCAAAGCGAACACGAAACCTTCGATTTTCAATAGAAAGTTTTTATTATAAAAATGTCAAATAAAACAAACAAGAACAGAAAACTTTTTAATTTGAATACAATAAATATGTAAATTTTGCAACATATTGTTCGTAGCACACACATTTAAATAGAAACACTAATACACACTTAACACTACGCATTGTTTTCGTACACATATACATATCTGTACATCCAAAAATATGTTATACCCATACATACATATGTATCTGCATGGGATTGTTTCTATATTGCGTTTACATTTCACACATACATATGTGCAGTTTAAATGTTTTTGTTTGGGGATGTGAACAAATAAAAGAAAAGTTGTTTTGTTAAAATCCAAAAAAAAAAACAAACTGCAAAAGAACAGTAACGTTGTAAAACAATTTCGATTGCATGCATCGTAAGAGACAAAAAATAAATAAATATAAACAAATTATATACTTACATGTGGTGATGCTGCTTTTGTTCTGTTTACGATAAAAGCATAGCATGGGGATGAAATTATTTATTGTTGCGAACTTCAAAAATTAAATTTATAGTAAATGTAAGTTTCTAAAGTTTTAAAGTTAGCAAGTTTTACAATATGTATAAGCAAAGTATATCTATACCAAGTACATGCAGGAGCTCAGCTGATAGTTTTATTGATTTGTTTTTAATTATTCTAAGTGTCAAAAAATATTTACACTTTTTATACCGCCATGGTCTTTTTAAAAAGTAAATTCAAAGAAAATTGAAAATAAAATATGCATATGTGACCCGGCCTATGAAAAGGTGGCTTATGACTCCAAAAAAATTTTTCTACTTTTTGTTGTTGTTGTTTATCTTTAACAGCTAATTTTTCGAAATTTTGTTTTGGAGTCATAAGCCACCTTTTCCCTTTTCATAAACCGGGTCATATATATTTTTTCACTTTCCTTTGTTTCGAAACGAATTTTTTTTTAATTTTGTTTTTCTGACTCACGTTGCACCAAATACACTTTTTCTTAATTCTTACTTTACCCTTCACAACATTTGTCCTTGTCCACCGTATATATAAGTTGTCATTCTGTAAGTAATTTTTACAATATTTCCGACCCAATAAATTATATTCTGGATCCTTATACATAGAAAAGTTGATTAGGCGATGTCTGTCTGTCCGTGTAGTAATGTAATTTTCCAAGACACCAGACAAAATATAGAAGATCTCAGCCCACTACTCTGCCAGGAATAGTTTCGAAATTTTCGGTGTTGCAATTCAGCAACATCAAAACATTCCATTTGAGACTGCGGGCAAAAAACCATTTTTCACGTTTTTTTTTATTTTTTTCGGTTTTTAATAATTCTTATTTACTTTTTTTATTAAATAAATATTAGGCCGCGACAGCTAGATCGTAAAGATCGTGCATACAGATCACGGCGATCAATAACCCCTGCGAGGGCCCATTTTGTATTTATTTTTCGGTTATTAAGGTTTCGCTGCTTTGATTTGTATTAAAGGCTTTTATAGAAACCAATACATATAGATGTAGTTCACTGGTCACCAGGCTCATTAGGGGGATCAATATGAGGATATTTTTTAGGGATTTTGTTGCTATAGTCTGACCATTCCAACGCAATAAAGATTGCAGCAAGTTTCTAATTTTTAAAAAAATTCAAAAATTTTCACAAAAAATTTACAAAAAGTTTTTCCTAAATTTTAAAAAAATTTTTCCTAAAATACTAAAAAAAAAAATTACCAAATATAAAACACTATACAAAAAAATTTATAAAAATAAAAAAAAATGTTTAAATATTTTTACAAGAAATTTTCCAAAAAAAATTTAACTTTTCAAAAAAGAGGGTAACAAAAAATTATTAAAAAATTTTCAACAAATAAACACATTAATAACAATAATTATATATTTAAACTCATATTAGTAACTTATTTATAAAAGAAATAAAACAGCTTGTACTTTTTCGGCAGAACAATTTACTGAAATAATCAGAAGCCTTTTGAAAACTGCCATTGGTACAACCTTAAATGTGATGTCAATACATTTTCTGTAAATTAACCAGTTTTTTTGGAAAAGCCGAGACAGAATCTAAGTTGCTTAGTTGAAAATGTTCAATTACAAATTACAAGTAGTTGTAATTGACTGCAGTCCCTGATTTAAATTACAATTGAGAATAGGTATTACTCATTACCTGTAATTTAAATTGTAACTGAAATATAATTGAATTCCCCATTTTTGGTACAAGCCAATGTGTTATAATAGTTAGGTTCTGTCAATCTATAAAAGTATCAGTGGCAGCTTCTTGTAGGCAAACTTTAAATGCTGCTCAATAAGCCCTGCTGCAGCAAAACGAAAAAAGCACTTGAGATAATTGGAGAAAATAGAGATAGAGATATATAGCATATATTATTCGAGAACGTCCAGCATAACCTCTTTTGCATGCCAGGCAGACATATTTCTAGTTGATGTTCCCAAAGTGACCTAAGGCTAGTGGCCGCTTTGGGATTTAGCGGGATCGATGGGATTTATAATTGCCAGTTGATGGCAATTGAAAGATCTGCTAAAGAACTTCTGCTATAGGGTTTTATTTATATCATGTGAATCTCTTATAAAATTCGTCTGCCCTTCTCCATAGACGAACAACTACTGTTATACGTTTAAATTATATTATTAAAGTAATGTTATATTCTTTCACATCAATAATCTGATATTATATATCTTAATTGCTGAGGCTTGGGGTTAACAGTTCTGTCGTATATTCATAGAATTTATTTCATTGAAAAAAAAAAAACAGTTCCTAACCATCTTGATAAGCAGTCAGCACTATCCCCTAAAGCATTAGCATTATTATAAAAAATAAACTTCTAAAAGCTACATTTTCTTATTGGAGAATCATTTATCACTGTTGTCATACCTTTCGGTGAAGACCGTCGTACCTGGCTGTTGTTTTGGTACGTTTGGCGAGCCCTTTCGATGTACAGACATCATTTTCAAGCCGCGTTTAAAATGGTAATACTAAACTGGAGAGTTAGTATTAACTGCTTTAGTATAAATAGTAATGAGTTTAGGTAATTGTTCATTATGGTGGTGTTTACTTAAATGGTCTTGTACCGGTAGATTGCTTGCTACCTGATATATTTATTTAAGGTTAGTTGATAATTTAGTATTTTCGTCTCTTATCGTTAGCTAGGTAAATGTGTCCGTCTGCAGGTGTTTTTAGTTTGTTAGAATGTTTTAGAAGTTTTAGTGGTGTGAAAATTGTATCTTTACCTGTTCGTTAATAATATCTCCGTTAAAAGTTCGCGTTTTGTAGATTTCCATGTTTTCAAGAATGTCTAGTCTCAAGGTGTAGTGCAAAGTTGGAGTCCTCTCTTTTTCGTTTCTCGGAGCGCATGTGTTCTGTATATCTTGTTTTTAGTGTTCGTCCCGTTTGTCCTATATATGTGTGGTTGCAGGTACAAGTAAGTCTGTATACTCCGCTATTGTTAAATTTGTCGGTTGTTTCTGTTGATGTTTTGAGATTATGTCGTAGAGTGTTGCTGGTTTTCAATGCTATAAGTAGGCCCTCCTTCTGAAAGAGGTTAGTTAACCTATATATTTCTGGTCTTGTGTAGGTAAAAACGTGTTGTCGTGGTGTTGTATTAGTTCACTCTTCGTCTTTTCTACCTCCGTTCCTAGTGTTGTATTGTCTTAGTAGTTTGTTGATAGTACTGCTTTTGTAACCGTTATTTTTAGCTATAGCGTAAATTGTCCTAAGATCTTTGTTGTATTTATCCGGACTGAGTGGGATTATCTTAAGTCTGTGTATCATATGTCTAAATGCTGCGAGTTTATGTTGCATAGGGTGGTTTGATGTGACGTGGATAGTAGTGTCTGTTGTGGTTGGTTTTCTATAAATGTGAAAAGCTAAAGAGTCAGTTCCTGGTGTTATTGTAAAGATTTGTCTTTTTCCTTTTCCATTGTGAAGGTAATGTTTTTATGAAAGGTCTTTAAGTCTGTCAGGATTTCTTTGGCATTGTCCTGTTCAAGAATGCATATGATGTCGTCAACGTATCTATGTTAGCTAGTTATTTTATGTTTTTCAATTAGTGTTGTCACGTGTGTTGATTCAAAGTGTTGCATGAAAATTTCCATGAAGATTGCGGATATTGGGTTTCCCATACTAAGTCCGTCTGGTAATTTGTAGAAGGAGTTATTTACATCGAAAGCGCTCGCCAAACGTACCAAAACAACAGCCAGTGACGACGGTCTTCACCGAAAGGTATGACAACAGTATTTTATTTACTGGCGGAACAAAACCAATCAATTTAATACCAATCATTTATCAGTTGAAATAATTTCTTTTATCCTATAATCACTTTCATAAGCACATAAATATCCTTTTATGGTAGCGAATTTTGGTTGATTATAAAATTAACCAGAAGAGCATACTCGTACAATAAACACTGCAAACCTTGAAACTTATTTTAGCTTTACTAATTTCTATAAAACTTAAGCAAATTTCAAAATAGAACGACTACTAGTTTATAAAAACCAAGAGTGTTATTACTAACAACTAAAATAAAGTATCAACTATAAATTTTAACACGTACACACACACGCACACAAATTTACGCACGTACACTTATAAATGTGGCCTTAAACTCATACTCACACTTTTGCAAAGATTTTTGGTGAAACAACAACAAGAACAATTATTTTTATATTCGCTGTACATGCTGCACTGTCACAGAAGTGTGCCAAACGTGATCTACGTGAAATGGTTTCATGCTAAAAATATTCATACGGCGGCTGAAATGTTTGTGTGCAATTTAGAAATAGAAGCACAGCTTCTATTCAACACATATTTCTCTGCACTATGCGGCTAAATGAATGCAGTTTTGTGTATGAGCTCTTTTATGCATTTTGCTTTCTTTTTAGAAAATAAAAACATTTTTAGTACATTCTCGATTACAAATATATGAGCCCTTGATTTTGAAAGTGGTATAAGTCAAAAATTTTAAAAATCTCGTTTATCAGCTATTTCATATCAAATCCTTATAAAATAACATAATCTGAAGTAATTCGCAGTATGCCATGAAAATTAAGTTGATAAATTGTGTTAATTTTTCTTTTGTGGTAAACAAAATAAAGTTACTGTATATTTTGATAGTGGTATAAGTCAGTCTGTTTTCAAAGTTTGGCAAAATAATTATTAGTAATTTTGTCACGTCTTCAGATAGCGGTTCAGGTATGATCAAGTAATCATATTAATGTAAAAAAAATGATTTACTTACAGTTATGTAGAAACTAAAATTAAAAAATCGAATTATTTATACATCTCTGAGCATTATTATAATTTAATAGAATTATGCAAAAAGAGAAAACCATTTTTGGTAGAACAAATGGTTCAGAAAGATTTCGTTTCGATGAAAAAACTGGGAGAATCAACGACTAATAGAAAGAGAAACACCAATGGAGAAGATGTGTCTTAGCTAACAATACAATGGATTGGAATACTACAAAATATTCTATATAAGATGTTTTATAAAACAAAGTGTTCGACCTTTTACCTAAAGGAGGAAGGCCAAGAATATACGAAAATATTGTTTTGCTTCCATTATACACAACCATTAGACCAATAACAGAAGAAAAACGTAAAGATATGATGGATTTACTACTACCCTATATCCCATCAATTTTTCAAAAATACTTTATTTCCCTAAATTTAAAAAAAAATAAATTAGTTACAATTTAGTGAGTTTGAATAAAATGTTAATTTCTAATAAAAATTTGTCCTTGATGGCTTAAGTCATTTATAAAGTCATGCAGTTAATTTGAAAAAAAAATAGTAAAAGTCATTTCAACCTTTCAAAACCCCATTTCCTTTTAAAAATTGTTATCAATTTTACAATCATAATAAATAATAATAAAATTTGTTGTCAAATTCCATAATACAAAAATATTTTTTAATCCTTTGAAATGTAAACCTCTTAATATCCCGAAACAAGAAATATCTGACTTATACCACTTTCATAATCAAAGGCTCATATTATTTGTTTCAATCTCATCATTTTCGAGCTAAAACTTACGGGGCTACCCGGCAAATGTACATGATTTTCCTGAAAAAATTTAAATTTTCGAACACAGCTCCTAGTCATTTTATACACATATTACATATAATTCTTGCACAAAAGTCGGCTTCAAAACAAAAAAAGGCGAGCGAGCATCAAGTTGCAACTAAAAATTTTAAAGGAAGTATTCGACAATCATTCAATTAGGGATAAACAACAACCGTTCAATTTATGTCACGTATGGAAACACCTTTTTTTTCAATTTTAATTTTCATACTCCTCGCAATGGTGCACATAATCCTATAAGCATTTGCAAAGGTGCAAAGTGTGAGTTATATGTATCGAAATCATGGATTTTATGGGGTCACCCTTTAATTTCAATACTGATTATTACAGCGAACATAGAAATACACAAACTGTATAAAATTTAAGTGACTACATGCATAAGTGTATAACGGTTCAATAGAGAAAGCTATAATAGACTAAGTCACACATGGGGGCACCCATTAAATCTAAATTTTATTTTTTATGCTTCGTTGAAATATTTTCTTCGATTTTGATTTGAAAGTAATCCATATCAAATTTTAAGACTCTTACTTTTATAGTGATCACGTATTTTCTTTATATAAAATTATCTATCCCTGGATTAAATTCTAAAATTTATATAAAATTCCAAAAATTATTGTTATGCTCTGTAAAAGGTTTTTAAAATATCACATTTTCAAAAATAAAAGGTGCCTCAAGCTATGCGTATCGGTGAAATTGCGTACTTTAAATGATTTTCTCCACTTTCTATTGGAAATTAAATATTTTTATAAAAAAAAAAATAATCCTATATTTGAATCACGATACTAAGGTACCTGCTTACAAAGTTTTTTTAATATCCATTCAATAGTTTTTACGTGATACAAATACAGATCGACAGGAAAAAAGTTACTGTTTTATTAAATGTATAGACTAGCTGTGCCCACATATGTACGTTGTGTGGTTCCTGATAATATTTTGTTCGAATTTGCTTTGCAAGTAATCCACACCAAATGTGAAGACTCGTGGATACCTTTATATCAAGGTACCTATACCTGAATAAAATTCTAAAATTTGTATAAAATTTTAAAATTCTAAAAATTATTGAAAGCTCTGTAAAAGGTGTTTGAAATATTTTGAAAACAATGTAATGCCACAAAGTAAAAATATAAATCAAATACAAATTTTATTCAATTGGCTTTTTTACAGTAAGTAATTAATATTTTGTCATTATTTTAAAACAGTGCCATCTGTTGCGCAACTGTGTTTAAAATATCCCGCTTTCAAAAATAAAAGATGCCTTAAAGTATGCAGTACCTTTAAAACGGTAAAAAAATCGTCGTAAAATTATTTTGCGGAAAAAAGTATCCTATATTTGAATGTGGATAGTAGGGTACCCCCTCACAAAATTTTATTAATATCTATCAAGAAGTTTTTACATGATGCAAATACAGACAGACAGGAAAAAAGTTACTGTTTTATTATATGTATAGATTATTTGCATTATAAGTGTTATTAGTTATCACTTCTATCGGCAGTCCCAAAGAATCATATTTGGCGGGTTGTTTTTTAGGGATGATTTTCAATATCTTTTTTTGGTTTTTTTTTAAGTTTAAGTTGAATAGCTTTTTTAAACTTGTTCCTTTTTAATTTTGCCGATTCTTTGCAAATAATTCTAAACTTCGCCCTTTCACAAAACACCAGTTGTTGTTAAACTTTCAGAGTAATTTTCGATTATGATTTTAGGGTTCCGTACCCAAAGAGTAAAAACGTAACCCTATTGTTTTCGCTGCAATGTCTCTCCGTCCGTCGGTCAGCGCCTTTTATCTCTGCAACCGTAATAGGTAGACTATTGAAAGTTTCACAGACGATGTATAAATGTTGCCGCTATAGCAGCAAATACTAAAACATATAGGGTGTTCCGATAGAGACGTGTTATTCACGTATATGTGTTTATTTTTTGAACTGAATTTACTTAGCTCGCTATATAAACAAGTATAAAAAATAAATCTAAAAATTAAAGGGTGTTCCGATAGTGCCGTGAATTTTATGTATATCACCTAAGTTTTAAAAAAATATTACGTAGACGCTCGAAATTTTCACAGAATGTGTATAACTGTGGGTGCTAAACCAGCACATACTAAAATTTATAGGGTGTTCTAAAAGTGACGTGTTATTTGCGTCTATGTCTTAATTTCTTGAGCTGTAGGAGGCAACCACTTAAAATTTGCAGACAGTAATTAAAACTTAGTTCGCTTTATAAACAAGTATAGAAGAATAAACCTAAAAATTAAAAGGTGTTCCGATAGTGACGTGATTTGCATGTAATTGGCCTAAGTTTTGAACGATAACAGGTAGACTCTTGAAATTTTTACAGAAGGTGTATAACTATGGCCACTATAGAAAAAAGTAAAAATTGAAGGGTTTTCCGACAGTGACGTGATTTGCATGAATATGGCCTAATTGTTTAACCATAATAGGTAGACTGTCGAAATTTTCAGAGATAGTGTACTACTATGACACCTATAAGAACCAATACAAATTAAAGGGGTTTCTGACAGTGACGTGATTTGCATGTATAAGATCTTATTTTTTTAACCGTAATAGGTAGACTGTACAGAAGATGTGTTGCCACGGCCGCTACGACAATTACTTAAAATTAAAGGGTGTTCCAACAACTTATTTTTTGAATTGCAACAAGGAGGCTTTTGATATTTTCATAGAGAGTGTATTACAATGGCCGCTGTAACAACAATTACTAAAAGTTAAAGGGTGTTCCGATAGCGATGCAATTTTCACGAATATTACTTTAATTCTTTAAAAGCAAATTTAAACAGAGTGTGTAAATTTATGTTCTGTATAGCAAAAAATACAAAAAATAAGAGTTAAAAGTCTACTACAAGTACGAAAAATTAAACCAAAAATTAAAGGGTGTTAGCTAATTTTGCCCTGATCTTATATTTGAACAGTAATAGGCTGGCAGTGAAAATAACACAGATTATGTTTTACGAAATCTTCTTAAACAACTGACAAAAATAAAACCATAATATTAAATAATATATAATATTAAATATATAATATTAATATTATAATTAATATTAATATTAAATAATTAATATTAAAATTTCCAAAAATGTTATTAATAACTAAATATGCAACTGCTTGTGCAAACCTTGGAAACACTTGTTTTTTTTTCGATTCTCTTGCGAGAACAAAATTAACTTGTGTATGCTTTCCATCACACCTTACGTCTGCATTTAGTGATGGCAAAAAACTATCCAATTGTAGAAGGACAGTAAGGAAAAATAAAAACGTGGTTTGTTTGTTGGTGTTTTGTTGAAACTTTAATATTCTGTAATATTATTCTATTAATATCCATAATTCTCATTGTGTTTTGTAGAATTTTATTACTTATAGAGAATTTTTGGCTTCTCTAAAATTAGGAAAAAGGTTTCCTGATGGTCTGGCCTGAGCAACCAGTGAAATACGTATAGAAACTAGCTCTTTTCCCCCAACAAATAAATTGCATTTTTATTATAAAACGTTATGGGTAATTAGCATAATATTAAATAATTAATATTTAAATTCCCAAAAAATTTTATTAATAAAAAAAATCAATAAAAATAAAAGATTATGCGAATTGAAATAATTTTTCCTTCTCTTCTAAATGTTATAGGCAGGCACTTGATAAGGGTATTTAGATCTATTATGTGGCATAAGAAATAATTAAAAATTAAAAGGAGCCCCATAAGACATGAAAAAATTAACAACTTGAATTTTTAAAGTTGTCTGATTTATTTTATTCCATTTCAGTTTTTTTTTTTATTTTTTCTAAAATTATTTTTTTTTTTTTTAATTTATTAAATTTTTCAAAGGGATTAATCCCATATTTCTTTTTTTACTCCTTTTTGTTACCGATATTCGAAACCTCAAACGCTTTTACTTGTTTTTTCGTTTTGTTCGTTAAATTTTGACCGCTTTTTAGCTTTTCGTACCCAAAGGGTAAAACGCAAATAATGTTACCCTAATAACTTAGATCCGATTTCCGTCCGTCTACCATAGCTATGGAACCGTAATAGGTCTACACTGATTTGCTTAAATATACCAGCCATAACAAAAAAGAATAATTATTTTTTTTTTAATAATATATAAATTTTAATTCTGTAAAAAGCACTGGAAAAACATGTCGTTTGTTTTTATAGGCAGGCAAATTAATTGTATACCTTTGGGGTAAAATATTGACAAGGGAATGAACTGGTGGTGTGTGCGAATAATATACCATATTGTTTTATGTGTGTGTGTGTTTTTTCTACTATATATTTGTTGTTTATTTTTTTTCAAGTTTATTTGAGTTGGACAGCATGTGCTGGAAACTACTTAAAAACTAGTAGTAAAATTTCCATATTTTATGCACCTTATTTATAGTAGTTTTAATCTGAAATATAATCTGAACCAATTTTGATCGATTTATGGTTTTTGTTGTTATTCCTAATAAATTTTTTTTATGTCGTGGACAAGATCTCCATTTATAAATTAATAAATTTCAATTTTCAAAATGCAGTTCTAATTTTAGTTTCTCACTATGAGGATATTTTAAGGCCAAAGAGTTTACAAGCTTCTTAAACAATTCCCGCTCAAAGTTCAACAAAACTTATTTATATAAAATTCGCAGAACATGAGGACTATCTGATAGCGCACGACTAATAAAATATGTAACCCATTATATCAGTTGATTAATTTTTTTCTGCAAATCAAGGGAAAAAATTAAAAATTATTACTTAAAAAAAAAACAAATAAATTAATTTTTTCCCTGAAAGAACGATCATTCAGCCACTCTGATTTTTTATAACCTTTTAATTAAATTTTTGTTTAAATTAAAATCAAACATAATTATTTTTATAATATAGAATTAATTTTAGCATAAAAATGCACATATATTAACTCATTTAATTGCAAATATTTACATTTTAATTTCATTATATAATAATTGACATTAAATTACTGCAAAAAGTTCATTGTTCAAATCCAATAAATAAACGGGAAAAGGTCTGTAAATGAGTACATTTAAATATAATAAACAAAAATATTATTCACACGACTTCATCATTTATAAATTAAAACTCATTTATTAACATAAATTTATTGATTATATGCTCATAGATAAAAACATACAGCTACATGTGTATATTCTATAAATTCGCGCAAATGTCATTTGAATACACACAGATGCGCACACATACACGCACACCATAGATACTTTAATAGTGTGTATGTGTTTGCAAGTGAGATGTAATTTTGGTCATTAAAGGCAATTTTCCTGATATTTTGTTTTATGTTTTATACACAATAGAGCCATTTAATTTATTTAATTCCCTGCCACAGATCATTAATGATTTATGAAAATGCATGGTTTTTAAATATTTAAAATCAAATTTAATTAGCGTAAATATTATGTATTTTCTTATTAAACTTTGTAGCTGGGTGAAAATTAAATTTAATTTTATTTTTTTATAAGCAAAGTAATAATAGAACTCCTGTGTATTTATTAGTTTTAGTTCTTTTTTAAGCTGATATAAAATTTATGTAAAAGTGTAAGAGACAGAGGGGAAGAGAAAGAAGACGCAACAACTCACACAAAGTAAAAGCATTTGTTTTCGTTTATCCGGAAAACTATTAAAAATTTAAGCTTTCCAACTTTTAATGACCTGTATGGTGGCAATCAAAACTAGAAGGACAGCGAAATATTGATTTCATTCAAACAAAATTTTAAACAAAAATGTTTTAGAGAAAAAATAGGACTTCGAGTTTTTCGATCAACATGAATAACCATTTTAAGTTTTTAAAAATAGGCAAAATAATCGCAACGATAAAACACGGTTATGATATGGTTACAGGGACCACATTATGTTCCCTGTAACAATGTATGATTCCCTGTAACAATGTATAATTGCGATGAACAAATTTTAGTTATTTGTTACATTATTTTGGTCACGATAAAGAAGTTTTGGTTAAGATTTCATCATTAAATGGTTACTACACCCAACAAATTTAACATAGTTGGTTTTCAATATACAATTTTAGGTAAACTTTATTAAATATTCACCCGATCCAACGCATATTTCATCTACGGCAAGAAGCCAACCATTAACTCTTGATTACTTTTTTACAAATATATCTAATTCTGTTTTTACACTGTAGATTGGTTCCAGAAAAATCCGTGTAAAAAAAAACATGTAAAAAGACATTGATCATATACAGAAATAGGTGATTGGTTCCTTATCTCTAAAACCGATTAAAATTAGTGAAAAAGGAGAATTTTTTAAAGAACACGAAATCATGTTTATTTTACTAAACCATATAGGTAGGTAATGTTTATTTGCACCGTTTCTTTAGTATATGATGAAGACTTAACCGATAGTTTCGTTCCAGAAATCAACGATTGCCTAATTGAATTTTACTTTTTTTATAGTGTTCTTACTGTGACTTCGTTTAAACAGAACCTTTTGCCAAGATGTGACGAGCCTTCTCCATTTCGAAGGCGATCTAAAATTTTATTTAGTTTTCTAAACAAATGGCTTTACGTTAAAGATTTTTATTTGTAATTTTCGACGTCTTCTTTAAGAGATGCATTGATAGTTCACAAAATATTAACACATTTCAAGTGCTCTAACATGTAAATTTAAAGTAAAGTAAGTAAATTTTAAGTACATTTGCTTGTATACACCAACTGGGTTTTTCTATTAATTTGTGATATGAAAATATGCCGCAAAACTTAAATTTTACAAAAAAATCTAAGCCCAAACGATTTTGAATCGTGCTAAATGGAATAAAATCGTTTAAAAACGTTATACGATCTCTCAAAAGCAATAAATCGCCTGGCCAGGACGGAATCAGTTACGAATTTTACAAATATGCTACTGACTGCTTTCTTAATGAATTTTCCATCTATTTTTCGTAAATCTATCCTAATCCCACTATTTAAAAATCTACCTATCAATTATAGAGGTCTCTCCCTTATTGATACTTTGTGTAAGGTGTTCAACATGATTTTATTTAACAGATTAACTTATTGGATTGAAAACATGAATATTTTACCAAGCCGGTTTCAGAAAAGGCTATTCAACTATAGACAACATATTTAACCTGGTAAATATTGTTAATTTAAAAAAGTTGAGTGGCAAACAAACCTATTCTTTCTTTGGGGACTTCTCGTGCACCTTTGATACGATACCAAGAAATAGCTTATTTTACAAATTATCTTGCTTAGGACTCTCATCTAAAATAATTCGGATCCTTCAATGTGCTTATGATAATACTGAATGCCGTATTTGGGATGGTTACGCATTTTCCGTATAGTTTTCTTTTGACCGTGGCGTTAAACAAGGATGTACTTTGAGTCCCTTACTATTTTCTTTATATCTAAACGATATTGTGGAAGTGTGACGAATGGTGTTAATGTAGCTGGTGTAAATATAAAAATACTTCTATATGCTATTGATATATGCTATATGATATTGTCTTAGTAGCTGACTCACAGGAGGAAATGATTGATTGTTTACACAATTACTGAAAAATTTGGTGTCCAAACGTTAATCTGAACAAATCTAAAATTATGGTTTTTCGTTCTGGTCCGAGATTGTCTGCACGTTTGCACTGGCGTTATGGTGAAGACAGTATCGATATATTCAACAATTACAAGTACCTCGGAGTTGATATTACGTATAATTTGTCATTTAAATCACATATAAAAAAATTGTCTGATTCAAAATTAGCAATTAACTCTACTTGGATTAAATATTTGAAGCATTCAAAAATTTCAGTAAATAACAAACTTAAAATTTTTAACGCTGCCTCTAGACCGATTATGTTTTACGGTGCTCAAGTTTGGGGTTTTCAAAAATATGACGATGTTGAGAAGCTATTCAGGTTTTTCGTAAAAAAAGTTTTGTGTTTACCTCCTTCCACACCTAACTACATGCTGTTCCTTGAAACCGGATTTCATTCTATGTACGTTACCATACTCAAACCGCATCTATGTTATATAATTCAACTTCTAAATATGAATGAAAATAGACTACTCGGCATCATTGCTGAAACAGTTATTTTCAACGAAGTATTTTGGGCTAAAGAATGGGCTGAGCTGCAACATCGAATTCATTATACCTCCACCAATACTTTTGAACCCTTGTGTTTTCATTACAATCCCTTGTTGGACGCATTAATAGCTTATGAACGAGAGGAAAATATTTTAAAGGCTAACAATTCCCAACATCATGACCTATACAACCAGCTAAATTATAACGCTACTTTCAATCTCGCATCTTCTTTTCAACTCGGATTATTGATCTGCTGATACGCGCTAGAGGTGCTTTACTCGAGTTAAATGCAAGGTTCTTCGG
The DNA here is from genome assembly GCA_949628195.1 of Phasia obesa. Taxonomy (NCBI): domain Eukaryota; kingdom Metazoa; phylum Arthropoda; class Insecta; order Diptera; family Tachinidae; genus Phasia; species Phasia obesa. The sequence goes on from OX451219.1 coordinate 112,883,358, forward strand.
AAACGGCTCTGTTTCTACTTACACAATCTGCAATCTAGACGTACCTGAGGATACTTGCCACTTTTTGGGTATATGCCCTATATTTAGAGCTTACAGACATCGTTTTTTTTGAAAAAGCTACACTCAATATGAACGAAGTTTTAACAATTTTAAATGGCTCCAATTTTTGTAATTTATACATGTACTTACAATTATCTCTTAAATGCAGAAAACTAATATTTAATGAATTTACTCAGTAATTATCAGTATTGTAAATCTTTGAAACGAAAGCTATATTTGCATCCATCCTTATTTTGATTATATCTTTAATATACACGAGAAATATACCTATATATACAACAAATAAATACTAATGATAGAACTAGCCAATCTGGCGTACAAGAAAAATATAATGCCATTTATAGATATAATTTTTATAGGAATTTAAAAACTCTTATTGTAATTACTTTTAATCATATTAAATATATATCTATTAATAAATAATAAATCGTTTAAAAAAAATATTTTTTTTTATTTTCAAACTGTGTTAAATCAAAACCGTGTAAAAAAAGACCGTGTAAAAACAGAATATACCACAAATGCTATCGGCAGTAGCTCTAAATAACCTAGGCTCAACAACTTTAAGCTACTTTAGCCACAATAACTATGAAAACTTTTAATATATTTATTCTAGGGCTTCCTGGTGTAGATATTCTAATAATATAAACCATGCCCTTAGAAATTATAATAATAATATAATAGCAGCAACAGATATAATTGACGACATGATACACGCCTATACAAATAATGCTGGACACTCTACAATACCTTAATATAATAGAGTAAATATTGGCACTAAATATCATAAATTTCATTCAAAAAATGAAAATTGGAAAAGCACCTGGCTACCTAATAGAGCAACATAATTATGTCGGAGAAGTTCAACCATATAACACAGTGCAACACGGGAAAAATAACCATATACGGACACCACTACGTGACAAAAGACCAAAAAAAAGACCCCTGTCTCCCAGTTTTGCTTAAAGTACAACTTTGCCTCAGAGAGTATATCAAAATTCCAAACGGTTTGCAAAATATGAGCTTGAGTAAATGATCATTTTTTTGCAAAAATGACATCGAGGCCCCACATCTTTGAGGGCCCATAAAAAAAAACCTGGAGGACTTTGGGCAAAACTGGGAGACAGGGGTCTTTTTTTTTGGTCTTTTATCACGTAGTGGTGTCCGTATATGGTTATTTTGCCATGACTTAAAAAATTACACAGTGTGTAAGTAAAAGTTGGATAAAGTATTGGCTATACCCATACTTGTAAATACAGAGTAGGAATTAGTACAAGTATCTAAATACTCTAAGTATACTTATAATTTTATAAATATATGTAACTATATGAATTAAGTATTTTACAATTTAAAACTACGTTTATTCATTCCTTCATCCTAGTATAAAAATTATTTTGGTTCTCCATACTTAACCAATGTTCGGTTATAAACAAAATATTGCCAAACATCATCCACCTTTTTATACACACAACTCCTAAAAGTAGTTGTTTTATTGGTAAGTATACTTATAGTATTATAAGTACTTTTCCATACTTGTAAGTATTAGGTAGTTATAAGTATGGGTATGACAGATACCCATCACATTATCTACCTACAACCAGTTGTACTCATACATGCTTTACTTATACATTTTTAAGTTCGTTGTGTATAAATAATGTTTGTTATAAGTACTGCGTACACCCATACTTATTTCACTGCAAATATGTATGTGTAGGTATTTTCTGTGTTATAAGTATAGGTATAACTAATACCCAAAAAATATGTGTAAATACTTGACTACATTTATTTTATAAGTACTTTTTGCAGGTCTCATGTAGAAATGAGATGTATTAACAAACTTATTTAAGAAGAAATCTTTCAACTTAGAAATTTATACTGGATTAATTATTTACAAACTTTAGAAAAGGGCTCTCCCCCCATTTGGAATATAACAAAAGTTTTAACGAAGAATAAAATATATTATGCGTCGTGTATTGAAAATTGCAATGTCCTAGCCGAATTGTTCAAAGATAATAACTCTCTGTCAATAAATATCAGCGATAATGATACCACACTAGGGGTCAACAACTACAATGAATATTTTGAAAAAAACTCCAACTTCGACTATCCTGATCCTGAAGTGCAAATAATCTCAAATAAAGAGTATAATAAAAAAATCTAAAAAATAAACAAACTCCGCATATAAATGAAATCAATAACTTATGTATTAAAAACCTTCCACAAATGGTATTAAACTACTGACGTTAATAATATATTCATGTCTAAAAACTGCTTATTTTCCAAACTGTTGGAAAGAAGCAAAAATTCTACCAATCGCTAAACCTACTAAGCCCTATAATATCCCTCATTCATACCGTCTTATTAGTCTTTTACTAGTCACTAGTGAATTATTGGAAAAAATTATAAAAGACAACTTAACCACCCTTGTTAATGACAAACGAAATAACTCTGCTAAATGTAGCATCAACACGACATGGAAAAATTTTCTGAGTAATAACGCAGTAACACTATCATCCAAATGGAAACTCTTCCAAGCTGTTTGTAGATCAATACAGGTATATGAAGTACAACTGTGGAGATTTGGCTTATTCGAAGAAGTCGACAAACTACAAAGGTTTTTCGTTAAGAGAATTTCGAAATTACCGGACTTTACTCCAAATGTCCCGGAAAGCCACTTCTATAGCCTAAATCTGGATGCGGATTATATTTACTAAACATTATATAGATTTCATACTGACAGACTGCCACACAAACTTTCCAAAGAAATATTAAAAAAATATATTTTGGGCCAAAGAACTTAATCTTATGGGGAATGAATTTGATATAATTTTTGAAAATGTATCTGAATTGGAATGGAGAAACAGAGGGGCCAAATTGCTACAAGGCTTAAAGTTAAAAAGCATCAAGAAGCAGCAGATAGAGCTATGAGAAGTGACACACGGTTCTATAAACCACTGGATCATAACAAGGGAATAAGTTACATTCAAGATACAATAAATCAAAACAAGAATAGGATAATATTTAAAGCACTATGTGACATCTTGGGGTTAAAACCCAATGTCTTTGGAACACAGACTAACAGAATTTGCAGCCCTTGTAATTTAGGCGAAGAAGAAATGTTGCTCCACTTCATGGCTAAATGTCCCGTCTTAAAAGAATTCAGGATCAGATATTTTGACAAAGCCCAGTTTGATCAAGACTATTTAATATTAATTCTCAACGGAGAAATAGTAGATGCCTGGAACAGACTCTATAATTATGTTATTGAAGCATTAAACTAAAGAAATTATTTAAACTCTGTATTTAATTGATTTGTCTCACGAAACTAAAATAAAATTATATTCAAATATTTTTAAGTTCATTATGTGACAGACGACGTATATGTCATTGTCATAAACAAAGTTTTTTATTGGAAAATTGTAAACATATTTTACTTTTTTTTATTAAAATAAAGAAAAATTATTATTATTATTATTATATTATTATTGTTAATGACAATAATATAGTACCTCCGCGTTAGTTTGGTGTTAGGAGTGGCCTAAACACATCCCATGCAATATAAAGAATAAAAAACATAATTAAATCAAATTTTATTAATGGCATTTCTACAGATATTGTTTTATCAGATGAAAAAGCTACATTCGACTCAGTTTGGCAAAGCAAAATCGAACAAAATATTGAAGGACACTGACGAAGTGGCGGGCACAGCTAGTTATTAATAAATAATTCACGTGTGTGTTAGACTCACACAAATAGGGTTCCGTACCATATATTAATCATAACTTAAAAGTGCAAAGTTTATTTTTTCCCGTCTTTTATGAAGCTCTTTGATTTCCAATTTTATGTTTTTATTACTTATTTCTTAAAATGTAAACTGTTACGGTCCAAAGGTAACGATTTCAAAAGGTAACGTTAACCATAAATACGTCATAATCAGCTCTACTAGAATGCCCCGTAGGCTAGTAGGTAGTGTTCTAGTTCTTCAAGTGGACATAAAGTAAGTAGTGGACATAAAATGATAAACATTAGCACTAACATCATTTTAGCGTTATCCCCCATCTACATGTCTTTAACATGTCTTAACCAAGGCGAATTCATATCAGGTGTGAGCAGTAGGACAACAACTAGAACAAAACAACAACTTTGACATTAGATTAGCAGATATGAAACAATGTATTTTTTGACAAGACATTAGCAAAAAAAACGAGAGCAAAAAACAATCAGCTGAGCTATCGACTCCAATTGGTATGAATTCGCCTTGGTCTTAACAAAAGTCAAACTTTATATAAAAAACATTTAATACTATTTTTTTATATAAAGTTTGACTTTTGTTAAGACATATTAATGACATGTAGACATGTAAAAGACATATTTTTTTAAATAAAATTTGACTTATGTTAAGACATATTGATGGCTAATTAATGTTTTTTCCAAGTCTTAATATGGTTGTTATAAAAATCTTTTATAACATGACACTGACGTTGTTATTATATTGTAGTTTGACAGTATTATTTGCAAACAGCATCATCTGTTGTAATAACACAGTGCAACACGGAAAAAAATAACCATATACGGACACCACTACGTAATAAAAGACCAAAAAAAAGACCCCTGTCTCCCAGTTTTGCCCAAAGTCCTCCAGGTTTTTTTTTATGCGCCCTCAAAGATGTGGGGCCTCGATCTCATTTTTGCAACTTTGCCTCAGAGAGTATATCAAAATTTCAAACTGTTTGCAAAATATGAGCTTGAGTATATGATCATTTTTTGCAAAAATGACATCGAGGCCCCACATCTTTGAGGGCCCATAAAAAAAACCTGGAGGACTTTGGGCAAAACTGGGAGAAAGGGGTCTTTTTTTTGGTCTTTTATCACGTAGTGGTGTCCGTATATGGTTATTTTGCCATGACTTAACAAATTACACAGTGTGTAATCATTTAAACAATCTTGTTGGAAAACAGAAAATTATGTTCAAATCAAGGTGAATTCATATCAGGTGGTAGCACTACGGTAAGAACTACAACTAAACTGCAACTTTGATATACAACACAAAATTACATAATCACGTATTCGCCATCTAAAACAACAAGCACAAATTAATTCTGTTGCTCAGCCGGCATCATAATTATGTTCTGTTCAAATTGATGGCAAGTGAAGACGGCCTCTTTCGGACCTACTTTGATTTAAGGATGCCAATACTCCTTATATGAATTTGTATTGTACGCGCTCGTATTTGAATACAAATTTCTTGCGTTTGGTCACATCTGTAAAAAATATTTTCAATATTATTGCTTTAAACCAGTGTTTAAAACTAATAATATCTTTTACAATGTGTAGGGTATTTCATTCCTGTGAAATTTCCTCTTGATTAACAGGTTTATTTTGAGCCATCTTTTAGTTACCCAAAAACACTCAACTAAAGGGATTTTTTATTTATTTTTTTTATTGAGTTGTTTACATGTAATGAATGGAAAAGAAAACGAAAAAAACACTTAATAACGTCTAGCAGGTGTTTCATGTAAAGTGTGAATAAAAGGGAGAGAGAGACATAATCAACAGTGTAAAATTTGTGACATGCGCTGTTGGTAAACTCTATTACATGAAAATAAAGATATTTTTAAACAAAAATACTGGTAGAATTGAAGCAAAGTGAATTGCAAAAATACGTTTTTTTGCTTAAAAACAGATGATGTTGATGTTTGAGAGGGAAATGCTAAAAATAGTGTGTGAGAAACAGAAAAAAAATAAGTGTTGCCGAGTTTTAATCATATTTGAATAGAAATAGAAAAAAGTGCATAAAAAAATATATAAAGCCAATTTGGGATTTACCTAGCAGATAGTTTTTTTATAGTTTTAAGTAAACAATTTTCAAGCAAGGACAGGTATTATCAATGTGAATGTACACCTGTAATTTAGGTGCGTTCATTACAATCATTTTACTAGACGAATTTTATAATAGGTTTACTGCTTTGGATAACAGGTATTTCAATTGGCAAATATATTTCAATAGTTTCTTTTAAGTTCGATACTTTTTCTTTAGCTAAGCGCCTAGCTAGTAGAGGAATGGTTTTAGCACACACACGACATCGATCTTTAAGGTCTTATTGAAAGTTCTTCAAGTCCGGAACGTCATTAGAACTGTCTAGCATACTCGTAATTATATATTTATACGGCAATAAAACAGTGTAATATTTTTTATATTTATGTAAGTTCCTAAATTGGGAAAAGGTTCGGTTCTTTTAATGAACTATCACATCCTTCTTTAAGTATACATATACCCAGTACCTCGTTTATGTAACTGAAGTGAAAAACTTTTTACATAAAAATATCATAGTCATTTTGTTTTTCCAGGTTGTTTTTCCAGCTCATCCTAACATTTTTAAAATAATATCATTATCTCTAGCTACCCCTGTGTAAAACAAGATGGCTGTATTAATTTCATGTGAAAAGTTTTTCAAATAAGTTAGAGAAAAAAGGCACAGGAGATGTGGCTATTTTTGTAAAGGGCTGGAGGTTACAATTTATGATCCAATTTTTGTTATTTCACTTCAAATTTTTTTTGCAATTTTAACGAAACTGGAGATCAGCATAAAACTGGATTCTATTTTATTCAAGTTATACCCATCACTACAGGTGGAAAGATTATACATAAGCTTGCTATTCCATGTGTAATTTCTACATAATTAATTTCCGACTTACCCCTAAAGTATGTATATTCTGGATACTTATACAAAGGGAAGTCGATTTAGTGATATCCGTTTGCTGTTGGGGTTGAAATCAACTTTGCCAAAGCAACACAACAGCTACAAATAATTTAGGCCCACTTTTCGAAAATTTGGCTATTGTAGATAAGCACTATTAGTCCAGATAGGATGGCGATATGGTGAAAAAGAGGCGAGAACCTCTTTGTGTTCTTTTCTGTAAATTATTATTGTCTTTTAAGCAATTTTAAAGTTCGTTTAAGGATAAGAGTTTCGCCTAAAAATCATATTTTCACCCAAAAATTACAAGAGAACTTAAATTTTATAAAAATAATTCTTGCAAAAAAAACCGACTACAAAACAAATATATGTGCAAAAATTCTAAACTAAAAATTTAAAAGGAAGTAATCTGTAAAAAATATTACTCAAATCAAATATTTTTATACTTGTTGCTCTAACGGACATAGTAATATACATTCTGTACATTCAAATGTCTATCCATAAGGGTTAAGCAGTTAAAGCCATATATGGCAAATTACGTCAGATATGAGGACACCCTTTATTTTTTTACATTTATTATTACTGACACAGCAATAAAAAGTAACGGTTTCAAAGATATGGCCATATATGTTAAACAATATCACCTAGGGGACACCCTTTAATGTGCAATTTTAAATTAAATACTTATTTTAAAGGACAGATTCTTTGTAAATTTCAAATGTCCGTATAAAACGGTTCAAAAGTTTAGCCATATGCATCAATTTACATCAACTATTGAGACACCCTTTATAATTTTAAATATTAATAAATGTTATACGGGACATAGTAGTGGAGATTCTCTCTAATTTTCAAGTGTTTGTCTATAACGGTTCAAAAGATAAGGCTAGATAGGTAAAATGTATCAATTATGGGGACACCCTTTAGTTTTCAAATTTAAATTATATACTTGATGTTATAAAGGACTTAGATATATAGGTTATTTGTAAATTTCAACCGTCTCTCTGTTACGGTTCAAAAGTTTTGCAACATACATCAAATTACATCAACTATTGGGACACCCTTTAATTTCTAATTATAATTATTTAAGTCCTGATTATAAATATTGGACATTCTGTCCAATTTTCAAGTGATTGTCTACAATGATTCAAATGGTTCATATATTTAAATAAACATAAAAATTAAAGGGGGACACCCTTTAATTTTTATGTTTATTTTTTTATTAATTTCTGTTATTGGTAGCTATAGTGATATGCAGTTTTTTTTAAATTTTATAAGGGTGCGCTTTACGGTTCATAATACACCTAAAAAACACGTATGTTGTATGGGGATAGCCTTTAATTTTCAAAATTCTGAACATCTTTTAAAATAGGACCAAACTGTAAGCATTTCCTTTATAATAAAGAAAAAAATTTTAAAATCGGTTCAAAAATGACTGAGTTCTGCGGGCACAAACATAAAAAAGCAACATTCAGACGAATTGATAACCTCGATAATTGATAATTTCTATATAAAATTAAAATTTGATAAAAACCAAATATTCGCAAAGAAAACCTAAAACCTATAAATAATTTAGACGTTCGTTTATTTTCAACCAAAAATTATCAAATATTAAAACTTTTTTAAAGCCGAAAATTTACAAGGAAAAACTAAAACGATCAACAACTTAAAAGTTCGCTTAAAGATACTAGTGGGGCCAAAAAATTAGCAAAAAATTTTAATTTTACCAAAAATTTTTTATTCCGATTAAAAAATAAAAAATTAACCCTCATCTTCTTGAAATTAAAAACAAAATTTCAGTTTGGAAATTATTTATTAATTTATTATTGCTGTGTTGCGACCCGAATACCTTTAAAATCATCATTATTAACTGCGATGACCTTCCGTTTTGCTCAATCAGCTACATCCCATAACATATATCGTTGTCTATTTCAGCTATTTAAAGCTTCAAATTTTTCATGTGTAAATAATCTCTCCATATGCCAGATGTCCTTATATTGTTCCAGATGTCCTTATGTGATGCCAGATGTCCTTATGTTGTTCCTTATAAAGAATGATTAAATATAAATTATGAGTAATGCTACGGTAGGTTTATTAATGTTTTTATATAATTTTAAAGGTGGGAAATTATTTCGACTAATCTGCTTGATTTTCTATTTAGGCTTAAATTCTTATTTATAAAGAGATAAAGAAAAATTAGACACCAGCAGAGCAGAGCATTTTCTAGACAGCTAATTTTTCTTTATCTCTTAAGACTTAAGCCTAAATAAATAATTTTTCTTTATCTCTTTAAGAACTTAAGCCCTAAATAAATAATTTATTCATTTAAGAATAGTTCAAATAAAATTCATATAACTGCTTGATTTTCTTTTAATATATTTTTTAATGAACTTTGTCTTTTTAAAATGATTTTTTCTAATTTATCAATTATTATAGGTTACCCAATCGGATATAACCTATAATAGTGGCTTCGCTGATTCTATCCTAACTAAATTGTTTTCGTTGCCCTCGACATTGCAATGACCCGAGACCCAGAACACTCTGATCCTAGACTTGTACGCCAGCACATTAAAAGCCCTTTTGCACTCGCTCACCAGCCTTGATTTGACACAGTGTCCCTTGAGGGCCTTAAGTGCCGCTTGGCTATGAACATATAGTGTGACCCCATGCCTGCTGAAACGTTTCCAGAATTCGGTGGCCCTTAGAAACGTCATCATCTCTCTCTCTGAAATACACTGCATTCATCTGGTAGTCTGTACGACATGTGTGTGCTGGTTATCAGAATGTGGACTGCAGCGCAGGTGCCCGTCTTCATCTTTGAACTATCAGTGAACACCGCAACTCCATCGTACAGCTTACCAGATTCCAACCAGCATTCCCTATTCGAAAATACAACCAAGGCTATCCTGCTGAAATCAAACTCAGTGACAGTCCGTTAGAACGGAGGTTATTGGAAGAGTCCGTTGAATCCAACCTAAACCAGAATATTTGTGTATCCTATATTACTTGACTTACCAACCCTAATTCAGAAAGTCTAAACAAACTGCTCGCCTCCATTCCGACCAAAAGGACCTCAATGGGAAATACATGCAGAATGATGTCCAAAGCTGCTTGAGGTGTAGTTTTCATTGTACTTGTGATGCCAATCGAAGCACATCTCTAGATCTTGGCGCATCCATACGTGACAACGGGTCATACCACCGAAGTGTAAATCCAACTTACCACTCCTTGTCATTGTCCCCAGTTCCTACTATGGAGTTTTTTTCAGGCGTAGTAGGCATTTAGACGCTTTATGAGCCTCTTCTTCTGCATTTTCCTTTTCTAAGTTAATTTACTATAAATAGGCTCCTATGTAAGTATTTGGCCTTCTTTGATAGCTTTAGCACGACGCCATAGGTGGTTTAAATCCTACTACCTTGTATCGTCTGCTGAAAAGAACTAATTCAGTTTTACCCCCTTCGACCTCAAAACCTTTAGTGAAGTCATGCAAGCTACGACGAAAAGGAATTTTCCCATGTGCCATTTCTGGCACATCCCTTCCTAACCTTTATAATAGTTTGTTAATGTTTATATTAAAAAACTATTTATATTATAGTTATAAAATAATGAAGTTGAAAATTATAAAAGTTAAAACCGATTGTATGTTATTGTGAAATTGGAAAGTTATGAAAGTAAGTATAAGATTCAGCACGGTCGAATACACAGTGCAACACGGAAAAAAATAACCATATACGGACACCACTACGTGATAAAAGACCAAAAAAAGGACCCCTCTCTCTCAGTTTTGCCCCAAGTCCTCCAGTTTTTTTTATGGGCCCTCAAAGATGTGGGGCCTCGATGTCATTTTTGCAAAAAAATGATCATTTACCCAAGCTCATATTTTGCAAACCGTTTGAAATTTTGATATACTCTCTAAGGGCAAAGTTGTAGCTCTTGTCATAAAGAACAAAAATTGTTAACATAAAATCAAAAAAAACTTCATCTTCAAGGTCAAAATCGCAAAAAACTTTAAAAAATTCAATTTTTTTTACCTTTTTTCCCCTCTTCAGGTCCATAGGTAGCAAACCGTTCAAAAATTCAAGGAAACAATCAACTACAAAAATGAACCTAAGATCTCAGTAAACAACTTTCTAGAACATATTAACTTCCTAGGAATGATTCTTAACACCGTTTAGGTAACGCTTAGGTAGCCGCAAAAGTGAAAAACTTCCCGAAATTTTTTTTTTCATTTGTTTTTTCTTTACTTCAACATTGTTCTTTATGACAAGGGCTACAACTTTGCTTGCCTCAGAGAGTATATCAAAATTCCAAACGGTTTGCAAAATATGAGCTTGAGTAAATGATCAATTTTTGCAAAAATGACATCGAGGCCCCACATCTTTGAGGGCCCATAAAAAAAAACCTGGAGTACTTTGGGCAAAACTGGAAGACAGGGGTCTTTTTTTTGGTCTTTTATCACGTAGTGGTGTCCGTATATGGTTATTTTGCCGTGACTTAAAAAATTACACATTGTGATATACCACTATCATTTTTTTATTTTTGTTTTCATTGCAGCCAATATCTTAAAATAATAATCATACCATAAAGAACACACCATCATTCTAAAAACTACAAGTAAATACCGGCTGAAAAATTCAAAATTAATAAAATTTTCTTTCAAGCTAACACAGATAACGTCGAAGTGTGACAGATATAGCCACAACCTCTTCTTCTACCTACGGGACTGAATAGTTCCAGCACCACTGAAAAACACTTCTGCTTTTCCTTAAAACTTTTTGACCCAATTAAAAGTTTTTATTGGCTTTAAATTAAAGTTTAATTAATTATTTAATATTATGCTAATTATCCTTAACATCTTATAATAAAAATGCAATTTATTTTTTGGGAGAAAAGGGCTAGTTCCTACACGTATTTCACTGGTTGCTCAGGCCAGATCATCAGGAAACCTCTTTCTAATTTTAGAGAAGCCAAAAATACTCTATAAGTAATAAAATTCTACAAAACAAAATGAGAGGTGTATATCGATACCTTAATATAGAAAGGCCCTAACTAATGTTTTTCCTACTTTAAAGGAGAAGGAAAAAACTTAATAAAAATAATAGTTTTGTAGTCCCGAATTATTATGTAACAATTAATTATATATATACATATTTATTAGAAGATTATCTATCCAAATATGCAAAAAAACTCGTTTAAAAAATAACGAGTTAGGGCCTTTCTATATTAAAGTAACGATATGTTAATAGAATAATATTACAGAATATTAAAGATTCAACAAAAGTTTAATGAATTTTTTAATTGATTCAATTGTATATTTATTTAAAATAGGTCAAAAAAGTCCTATTTAAATAAATAATTGCATCAATTAATTATTTAATAAAATTGAAATCAGAAACTAATTAAAATCTTTAATTGGTGGAAATGTTTTTTGCTTGAAATCAGAAACTAATTAAAATCTTTAATTGGTGGAAATGTTTTTTGCTTGTGTGATGCATGAGCTGCCAAAGTTTTAAAACCACTACACTGTGGAAGATGTTTTGCAAATACGCGTTTTTATTAAAGCACTAAGATGCTCATATTTTTGCTTTAGAGACAAAAGCAACACTGTTTTCTTTTAAACAACTACAATAACTAATACACTGGTACAAAAAAAATTTCCCACTATTTTAAATGAAAATATATTCAAAGAGGACACAAAGACTGGAAATGCCTCAACTGAAAACTCTTTTAAGCACAAACTTTCTCGTTAAACGGTTGTAAAACACGGATGTTTTACGAAACAAATTTTTTTTTACTTAAACAAAATAATACACATATAATAAATATAGGAAGGTGCAAACAGAAAATGTAATATAAATTAGCAAAAAAAAAATATATAAATGTATATATGAATATAAAAGAAAATATAAAAGTGAAAGTTTAAAAGAATATTAAGAAAATTTTTTAAAAAATTAATAATATTATTTAAATAGAAAAAGAGTTATAGTTTATTTTAAGGCCTTATCATATACAACAAGTTTGTGGTTTTTTCTTAGTTTGTTTGCCTTAAATTTTGCTTTAGTTCAAGACTCTTATCTGCAGGTAACATTGTGGCGAAAATTTGTTTGTGTGCAGTTGTATGTTTTTACTATATCTCATATATATCTGCTGATAAATTAAGTTTACTCACAATGGTGGGAAATTTTTTTATATTAAATACACAAATATAAAGAACAAACTGCTGAAACTACAGGTGAAAAGAGAAAATTCTAAAATAAAACATAACGAAGTAAATAATAAAAGAAAATACGAAAAAATATAACACACAGAAATTAAAATTTATTTAATGAGAAAATATAATTGGTTTTTTTTTTAGAAATAAATATTAATTTCCGTAATTTGAATTTAATGTAATGCCTCAAACATAGAAAGAAAAGTCAGCCAGTGGTAATATGTGTAAATTGTTGTTTTAGGCTCATTTCCTTACCTATGGTGTATGCTTTTAAATTTTCTAATGCCCATTTTGGTATGAGGAAGATATTCGAGCAATAAATAAAACAAAAATATATAGAATAAAGAGAAGAGAAAAAAGTGAAATGTGAATTAGAAAACGTGTCCCGCAAGGTAAAACAAAAAATAAAAATAAAAAAAATTAAATTTCTCAAAATGCGTGTATACTGTGCATGTTTGTAATTTAAAAAATTATATATAAAAAAATGTGTTTTACTGAGAGCCCTCTTGAAAAGCATCGACAGCAGCAGCAACAGCAATGCAACAAAGGTATCAGCATCAGCAACAGCAACATCAAACAAAACCTTAACAACTTTAAAGTTGTTCTTATTTTACATAAAGTGTTTCAAAATATTATTTGCCGTGTTTTCGCATAAATAACTTCTCTTAATGCTGCTCCCTCATCTCCCTAAGTTACGCATAAATACTCTTCAAACAAAGTGCTCGGTACCAGATAACAAAAGGGAAAGGAATAAGAAAAAATAAATTATACAAAAATCAAACATTAGGAAAAAGCAGTTTTAGCAGCTACTTTTATGTTTTACAACAAAAATCTATTATGTTCAGTTCATGTTTATTTTCTCATTCACTTGAATCTTTCTTTCTTCTCTTCTCTTCTTAACCAACAGAATGACTGTTTAAGTGTGTAAGTGTGTGTGCTTAATTTAGAAACAAAAACTCCATGTGGATGATTTTTTTCTTTTTTTGTGGTGATTTATCAAATGTGGGTCAATTAGGAGGCCGGCCTTCACAATGTGCGTGTATGAATAAAGTTAAACGTTTAAAAAGAAACACACAAAGGAAAAAAAAAAACAACAAACGTAACTCTAAACAATAATAAACACTGCAACAACAAAATATGTAACACATAAAATCTCCTCCCGTGTGCTCTTTATTCATGTAAGAGTAACTAAATTTGTACTCGTTTCCTTTTTTTACATTAAAGTGTTTAAGGCAAGTGGAGGAAAACTTTAAGGTGAGTTTTTTTGTGGAAGAATAGAACAACTGAAAATTAATTACTGTTATAAAATAATGTTTGTTAGTGTTTTTATGAAGAGTAATTTAGTACAGTGGGCTGTGCGTGCTAAACATATTTTGAATGAAAAATGTTTGTTTAAAACAAACATAATAAAATTGCTCTTTAAATAAATAATAAATTTTAATACTATGCCTCTAATGAGATTACAAGAATATTTATGCAAAACAAGCAGATAGCATGTTAGAAATTTTAATAATTATATTACTAACTAGCTGCGCTCACCACTTCCTTCCCAGCGTCCTAGCAATATTTTGATCGAAATTTGAAGGTGCTGCAGCTTAAGTGGTTAGCACGTTGACTACTAAGCAATGGTCACGAGTTCAAATCTCAGCCGTGGCAACACAATTTTTCTGATATGTATTAATTTTTCTTCATAATAATGCATATCACAGCGCCCTCCTTCGGCGGTATTAACACATAGCACTAAATCGCCGGCGAAGTAAAATAATTATAAATTGGCTATGCTAGCTTCGAACTAATTCGCCTAAATAAAACCAGAGGCGCTGCAATACTGTTCTAAAAATAATCATAACGTGCAATTGCAGTGTTGCGAGAATCGAAGCTTTACTATCACTAACCATCTGTCTTATCTACTACTATCCCTTTCCAAAGGAAGTACCACAGTTTATGTAGGCATTAACTGCCTGAGTGGTACTTCTCTTTAAAAAAGAAAAAAAAAGAAAAAAATTAATCCACTCCAAATTTTAAGACTCTTACTTTATATAACTTTATATAAAGGTAGCTATAGCGGGATAAAATTCTAAAATTTTTTATAAAATTCTATAAATTATTTTAAAGCTCGTAAAAGACAGACAGGAAATAAGTTACTCATTATTTTAAGACAGCGCCATCTGTTGCTCAGCATTGCTGCCTAAAAGTATGCAGTACCTTTGTGTACTCTCACTACTTTTTCTCCACTTTCGCTTGGAAGTAAGATATTTTTGCGGAAAAAAGTATTCTATATTGCAATCAGTATACTATGGTACCTCCACAACAAATTTTGTTAAAATCCGTCTAGAAGTTTTTACGTGATACGAAGGCAAAAGAAAAGCAGACGCACAGGCAGACAGACAGAGAGACGAGCGGAAATAAGATACTATTTTATTATATGTATAGATAATTAGTTTTCAATTTTCAATCACAAAAATTTGACAAATAATTGATTACAATTTATTTTTCTGTATCAACAAAATATATTAAAATAGAAGTATAAAGAAACACCCAAATACCCAGCCAGATTTTTTGCATTTTTACATAGATAATTCTTGAAAAAAAAACCGAATTTAACCCATAGAAGGGCACCAATTCTTACCTAAAAAATGTAAGAAGTAATTTGTAAGAATTAGATTTAAACCAAATAAAAGATGCGCCAAAACTAGAGGGAATAAAATAAAGACTATATGAATGTCAAGCCTCTCCCTATTACTGTTAAAAAGTTAAGCTATTTTCACCAGCACCCGTCTTTCATAAGGACACCATTCAAGCCTCTGTCTATAACTGTTTCAGAGATAGGGCCACATAGATCAAATAGCATTACGCATTGGGACACCTTTTAATTTACAATTTTATATTAAAGACCTGTTGTTAAAGAGGACTTGGTCACAAAAATTCTTTGTAAATTTCAACTATCTGTCTATAACGGATCAAAAGTTTAACCATATATATCAAATTACATGAACTATTGAGACACCCTTTACATTATAATTCCAAATATTTATACTTGCTATTATACCAGAGAAAGTAGTGGATATTCTGCCTAATTTTCAAGTATTTGTGTTCAACAGTTCAAAAGATAGGGCCATATAGATCAAATTACATAATTTATGTGGACACCCTTTAATTTCTAAATTCAAATTGTATACTTGCTATAGTGGACTTTGCAATAAAGGTTCCTTGTAAATTTCAGCTGTCTGTCTATAACAGTTCAAAAGTTTGGCCACATACATTGAATGACATTAACTATTGGGATACCCTTTTATTTCTAAATTCAAATTTTATACTTTTTATTATAGCTGACATAGCAATACAGGTTCTTTGTAAATTTCAGCGGTCTGTGTGCAACTGTTCAAAAGTATGGCCATATACATCAAATTACATGAACTATTGGAGCACCCTTTCATTTAAAATTTTGAATATTTATACATTTTAGTATAACAATCATAGTAATCGACATTCTGTCAAATTTTCAAGTTGTTGTAGACAAAGGTTCAAAATATAGGCCCAAATAGGTCAAATTACGTCACCTGTGGGGCCACCCTTTAAATTTTAAATTTATTTTTTTATTACTTTCTGCAGTTGGGAACTATAGCGATACGTAATTTTTTGAAATTTTAATTTTGCGCCCTTTAAGGTTCTTAATACACGTAAAAAACATGTATGTTGTATGGGGATACCCTTTAATTTTTAATATAATGAACTATTCTTAAAACGGAACCAACCTGAAAGCATAGCCTTTCAAATAAAGAAATTTTAGAATCGGTTCAGAAATGGCTGAGTTCGGCGGTTACATACATAAAAAAAGAAACATTCAGACGAATTGATAACCTCCTTCTTTTTTGAAGTCGGTTAAAAATGACAAAAAATGGATTAATGGGGCAGTTTTGGTAGCTTAAGTATATACTTTTTATACAAGTAATTGATATCAGAGAAAAGTGTATGACTTCTAGATTAATGCTTTGTAAAATTTTTTTTCGCGCCTCATTTTTAAACATTTTTCCCATTAAAACTGGAAATTTTACGATAAACTGATTTTTTGAGAAATAAAGTATAGAAATGAAATTGACACAACTGCTGATCGGACTGAGATAGTCTTACAAAATTTTAAACTAATATAGATAAGAGAGCTTTTAAGAAAATAATGAAGGCTTTCACGATGGTTATAGTGCAAATTTGCATATTGTAAATTTGCAATGCATATAGAAGTTGATCGTGAGGGTGCTTTTTAAATATATTGCATTTTTATCAGGGACCGTAAATAACAGTTATCAAAAAAAAATTAAACTCAAAAACTCTTTATGTTACAGTCAACGGAGACCTATCTTGTTATATATCAATAGATTTGTATCGACAAGCTCTCTCAGAAAAATAAAAGTTCGAATGAAACTCTTAAAAATAGAGTTTTATTTTGCCGCCATATTTTTCCCAACAGTAAATAAAAATCATTTTGTTTATTCATATAAATTTTTTTTTTGTGGACAGATTTGAACGGAGACCACTTAATACCAATTTAAGAACACTCTTTCCACAAGCTTCCCTGGGTTGCAGGAGCAAATTTTTGATTTTTTTTTTGCCAATTTATGAATATGGATAAGGTATTTTTTTTTTTTCCTTTAAAATTATCAATTTCTAAGAAAACTTTCTAAGAAAACTTTCTAAACTCCTAAAAAAGTTTTATTTTTTGACGGCAAAATAAAATTCTTTTTTTAAAACTTTCATTTGAATTTTTATTTTTACGTTAAAAAAAAATTGTTTTCGATGGATTTTTTTTATTTATTTCTCAAAATAACTGATATAAAATAATTTTTTTAAAACGATAACTGTTATTTACGGTCCCTGATTTTTATGCAAAGCGTTTAATTTTCTTTAAAAAATCTGGCAACTCCTCAAAAAGTACAAAAGAAAAATATAATATACAAATCAAAACACAAAAGGGAAAATAATAAGTAAAATTATTTGTGACTTTTAAAAATAATTTTTAATACTTTACTTTTTTTTTAGAAATATGTATTTAAAATTTTTTTATTTATATACTCGATGCAAATATGCCGTACTACTTTTACTCAAGTTTTTTTTAATGCAAACGAAGCAAAGGGAAGCAAATTTCGTGTATGTATGTATATTTTGTTGTTATGTTGATTTGCATCGTTTGAACAGTTTGCACTACCATCGTGAAAAGCCCTAATAAAAAAATTTTAAAATTTCCTATTTTAACACCTAAGACGGGAAAGATAATTTCGCAAAAAATTTTTTTTTTCAAGAAAGTGGCTATCCTGCCTGTAGCCGACAATTAAAGCTCTAAAAATCTGTTTACTTGTATGCAATCGGTGCTTGGCACTACAAGAAATTTTACAATAAATCTTAAATTTTGTCTCAAATGATTTGACAGGGCTGTATGGAGCGCCATTATAACTTTTGACTCATTTTTTTTGCATAGTCTTTAAAATAGTTTATAAAATGTACTAGTTCCAAAGTAGGAAGTATTTTCCCAATTTAGAGACTTCTAACTTTTTAATGCGCTATCAAAACTAATTTTACTACTATTTTATTCTATATTTAAGAGTGCAGCCAATATATTAAAAAGATAATCGGCTCATAAGTAAGTACACTTCATCAAGCATACTAAGCAAAGGTCGCACAGAGGAGTATTTGGCCTGAAAAGCTGGCCAAAATTATTAAACGTGATTTATGAATTACAAGTTTAATTTTTTGATAGTTTTAGGTGTAGTATGATATAAAAAGTCTAGTGGCAGATTTTGAAAAAATTACACTGCGCAACAAAAGTACACTGCGCTACAAAAAAATTTGTCTCTACCCAAGAAATAAAATAATGTGGACTATATGGATTTTAATGCCCTTAATTCAAATCTGTTTTCCGTTTTTCTCTGCTACGTAAGGATTTTCTTTTAAAGGCGTGGCATACTTCACCCCCTAAATCGTTGGGTTGCCTTATATATTTTGCCATAACTTAAAAACGTGTTCTCCGATTTTAATAGCAGGAGGATCAGAGGACGCACCGAAAAATTCTGCTTAAACTAACCATACACATTTATTTTATATCTATTAATATTTCTAGTTATTAAAAATTTATGGCGAAAAAAAAAATATTTTACATGCAAAATGCGTCAAATTTTATGTTTTCAAAATGCAATAAAAAAATGTATGAACCAAAAAGTTAAAATTGTAAAGATTTTTCTAAAAGCCACATTCCTAAGGAATAGAAGATGGTATAAATCGCAAAACTCAATTAACAAATGTTGATTTTAAAGGTTTAAACTCATTCTTGACAGACTTTATTTACAAACATACATATGATTTACAGTCTAATTAAAAAAAATTTTGAAAATTGTAAGGCTCTTATATATTTTATTATATTTATTCTTATTATTATTTATTCTTATTATATTCATTTTATATTATTTAATACTTTATAAACTTATATAAACTTGTGACGATGAAAGTCGGTGGAGCCTCGTTTTCACCACACATATATTATTTTAAAGAGATTTATTTATGTTATTTTTGTTATACTCTTATATTGTTTAAAGAGTTATTATCAATTTGTTATTATTTGTTTATTATTGCGATTTGTTATTAATTGTATTATTGCAACAAGTTCAAATATTTGAGTTTAAGGTTTCCATTAGAATATGCCATCTAGTGGCGCATAGTGGTCGTAAATTATTAACACATCCATATGATATTTTTAGTAAGAAGAATTAGTACCAAAATATACAACTAAGTTTTGGTGGCTGCAGATTGTGTATAAAAGCAGTGGAAGTGATGTAATTTTGGTCAGTCATATCGCAGCGATTGCGAAGGTAAGACCATTATTATTGGTGGTAAGCCGCTGTAATAATTTATTACCTATTGGCTGATTACTAGGTAGAGAAATTGGTGATAACCTGCTGTTTCTTCTGCTTAGTAATACTCACCAGGCTTTATTAGTGTGGTAACCTGCAGGTTTCCCACTAATAATACGTGAGGGTAGATTGGTGAGCGGAGTTGACAAAGTGTTCCCGTGGTAACTCGCAGGTTCACTCAACAACCTAACCAATCTGTGTAAGAGCTGCCTTTGTCCGATTTGCATTGAATAAGTGTTCCCGTGGTAACCCGCAGGTTCACTTCGCTACGTAAGCAGACTGTGTAAAGCCGCATTTGACGGGTTTTTGCTAATGCTGTGTTCCCGTGGTAACCCGCAGGTTCATAGTAGTTATTAGCACTCCGTGTTAGAAAGCTGAGAGAGCTCATAGTGAATGAGTTATTAATAATTGCTGCCACTAAGTAGAATTTATTAAGACGCCTAATTGTAAATAAAGACATTACGAAACGTTTTCGATCGGTGTTTCTATCAATACGATCTAAAGAAAATAAATTTTCTGTGACAGAACCTTCGGACACCGGTGAGTTTACCCCAGCCGAAGAAACGTCGTTACAAACTTTACGAAATCAATAATTCAAAATACATAAAAGTTTATGACGATATAAATGTATAAGAAAAAGTGCCCGATGAGCAAAAATAAAAGAAATGTGAAAATTTAAAAAAAACATCAAAAATAATGGAGCAAACTTGTGCACTCTTTTTTTTTGTTTCTAAAATTAGAGATTCCAAATTTTATTGTAGTAACAAGCATAATTCGCAGACATGCTAACCTCACATTTAAAAATCTCTTCTTTTCCTTTTTTTGCAAAAAAAAGTGTATAATTTGTTTTTTTTTTATCCTTTGAACGAATTGTTTCAACATGCATATATAACATATTTTAATTTTTCTTCTTTTTTTAAATAACTTTTGATCAAACCTTTCAGCAAAAAAAATAATCTTTGTTAAACTTTTACTCGTTTAGCCGCAAAAAAAAATATCATATAAACATCCAGAAACCGAAACAAACATTAAAATCTCATATAATTTTCTTCACTTTCCTGACTTTAGCAGGGTCTCAGAGCTACAAATCGCAACTAAAAGTCTTCAAAATTTCGCAATAAAATGTAAAATATTGTTGTCTGTCGAGCTGCGTACTTAATTCTTTAGATTTCTTAAAATTCAGTTTTGCCTTTTTGGCCAGCTTTTTGGGTGAAATACTCCTCTGTGGGTCGACTAAAAATTACAAAAAAAAAAAAACGAATTCTCAAATTCCCAAACTAAAAGAGATAACTTAGACATCTAAGCACTTTCGTATCTATCTAATTTGGGTAGTGTTTAGATAGATAAGAAGAGGGCAGAAGTCTACGTGTATTTGTCGAAGCCATATTTTAAATCAAGTGTCTTGTAAATTGTGCAATAACCGTAAAATAACTTTATTTCAGATCTATTTTTTCAATGGATCGCAAAAATCAAAGTTCCTACGACTAGGTATGGGTAAATCAATTTGTTTAAAATGTAAGTGGAGATAAACGAAACCCCAAAAGAAAAAGCATTTAAAGCCTACTTGTTAATACAAGAACCAAAAAAAAAACAAAAAATATATCAGAATAAAAATGGGAATCACTTGTAACGAGTGATTTTTTAAGAGCTTGAGAACTTTTTTAAAAAAAAAAACGCATAAAATTTGCAAAATCTCATCGGTTCTTTATTTGAAACGTTAGACTGGTCCATGACATTTACTTTTTGAAGATAATTTCATTTAAATGTTGACCGCGGCTGCGTCTTAGGTGGTCCATTCGGAAAGTCCAATTTTGGGCAACTTTTTCGAGCATTTCGGCCGGAATAGCCCGAATTTCTTCGGAAATGTTGTCTTCCAAAGCTGGAATAGTTGCTGCCTTATTTCTGTAGACTTTAGACTTGACGTAGCCCCACAAAAAATAGTCTAAAGGCGTCAAATCGCATGATCTTGGTGGCCAACTTACCGGTCCATTTCTTGAGATGAATTGTTCTCCGAAGTTTTCCCTCAAAATGGCCATAGAATCGCGAGCTGTGTGGCATGTAGCGCCATCTTGTTGAAACCACATGTCAACCAAGTTCAGTTGTTCCATTTTTGGCAACAAAAAGTTTGTTAGCATCGAACGATAGCGATCGCCATTCACCGTAACGTTGCGTCCAACAGCATCTTTGAAAAAATACGGTCCAATGATTCCACCAGCGTACAAACCACACCAAACAGTGCATTTTTCAGGATGCATGGGCAGTTCTTGAACGGCTTCTGGTTGCTCTTCACTCCAAATGCGGCAATTTTGCTTATTTACGTAGCCATTCAACCAGAAATGAGCCTCATCGCTGAACAAAATTTGTCACATTTGAACATTTCGAACCGAACACTGATTTTGGTAATAAAATTCAATGATTTGCAAGCGTTGCTCGTTAGTAAGTCTATTCATGATGAAATGTCAAAGCATACTGAGCATCTTTCTCTTTGGCACCATGTCTGAAATCTCACGTGATCTGTCAAATACTAATGCATGAAAATCCTAACCTCAAAAAAATCACCCATTATTATAAAACATCACTCTATACGCATTACAAAAAAACTCCTGTAAATTTCTAACAAAACCAAGAATGTGAAATGCTTAAAAGGGAAAAGAAACAAAACAATGGCACTGAGTTGCAACCAATCTTTACCACAAGTTAACCTAAATCCCAAAAATTAACAACGTAAAAGTTTTGTGTGACAGTTTTCTTTAAGAGTTTGTATGGGTATGTGTTGGTGCCTTTTTCACCAATTAAAATGTTTATAAGAAATCAAAACAGCTGTTAAAACACAGTATTTTTTTAGGCCTAAAATAACTAAGGAGAAAAGAGTCGAACAAAAAACAAGTATAAAATTAAAATAAAATCATAAACCAGAGTGGATTGTTCTAATTGTTAAATAAAGTCATAAAACTTAATTTCAATAGATCGTTCTGTTTTTTTTTTTTTTTTGAATGGTATAAAAGCCATTTAGAGAGTTTCTTATGGGGTGACGTTTCAAACCGATTATGGCTGGTAATATCATCCGAACCAATAGTGAGCGCTAGAAACTTTCAACAAAATCTTAGAAAATTGGCTTGACAGGATAAACTAGTCCATAGCCTGCTCCTACCCCCGGGGGTTCCAATTGTCACTGCAGTTATGGCAAATGCTTTGACGCGGTTCACTCGGGGAAAATAGGGGCACCAGACGCTAGAGTTCCTAGAGCCTAAATCTAGAAGAAAATGTCTATTGTTTTAACACGGGTCCTCTTCGAGGCCCGACCAGTGCCCAAAGGACTGGTACCACGGGAATCGGTGGCCCCACAGAGAGCCTATCCTCTCTGTGACCAGTTATTGGTGAGGTCCCCTTCGGGGGTACACGTGGTGGTTGTGGTTTAAGATCGATTCATGTAGATGTAGTGCAAGGTCGATCAAGTGTGCTGTTGCACTCTCAACAGACGGAGTTTGGATAGTCTCCAAACCCCTAAGCAAGAGGTTATAATATGGATCTAGGCTTGCCTTGGATAAGGCTTGCCATATTGTATAAATTGCTACTCATTGTGACTGTATACGCACAAATTGCGATTGGTGGCAATCGTAAAGTGTTAATATACTACACAATGGGGGCGGTAGTCTACGTCTTTATTTCACTCGGTGTTTGGAACACCGTGGGATAAAGCCACCGTGGCAGGAGCCCACGTTAATCTAGTAACACATAGCCTGCTGCGACAGTCACAGGAACGAAAACGTATTGTATAAATAATGGGTATATTTTTTTTTCTATAATAATTAAGCCTTAATATACCAAAAGAAATTAGGCTTCGTTAGTTTTATTTCCAATTGTTGTGCTTTACTTGTTGATCTCCTATCTAAGTCAGCAAATCCGCTAGACATTAGATTGCATTTTATAAACACACAGAAATAAAAAACATAGTTAGTCATGGCCACAAGAACTATATTATATGCTCTGTAATAATATATGGTTGCGTGGAACAAATTATAGTAATTTTAGTCATTACTATGGTCACGATAAACAAGTTTTTGTTAGTAGTTTACAAAGAAATAGTTATTACATATGGTTCTAGCAGTAATAATATGATAATTATATTTAATAATCACCCCTATTCTATTTGGCGATGTCTACACAATACAATGACATTTTTTTTCGACGGGCTTTAATTGGTGCTCCCTTTGTCGACATCAACATTTATCGATTTTTTTTGCATAATTTATTTACTGTATCTTCAATTTTTTGAACTAATAATAGTTACTTGTATCTTAAATCTAAAAAAATATACGTTTTAAGTCTAGCCAGTGCTAGACAAAAATATTGTTTGTTTCACGGATTTCGCAATCATTTGCGGGTCATCCCTCTAATGTACGGCCAAGAAAAGCAGTATCTCTTCTTTTTAGTCGAATGTAAGGGTTTACATGAGATTCAAGCCTCTTTAGATATGTGACTGCGTGTTTCGCTATTTCTGCTTTAACTGATGGCATGTTTAGGTCTTTGTGGATGTTCGAATTTTGTATATACCAGGGAGCAGATGTAATTATATGAAGAATTTTATTTTGGCGCCTTTGAATTTTTTCTACATTGCTAGCTGAGGCAGTGCCCCATAACTGAATCCCATAACACCAAATTGGTTTGAGGATCGACTTGGACAGTAGAAGTTTACAATCTAAACTCAGGGTGGAGTTTCTGCCAATAAGCCAATTTGGTTGTACTGCTTTCAGTTTCATTTGTGTTAACTTGAAATCAATGTGGCTTTTCCAAGTAAGGCGACGGTCAAGATGTATACCCAGGTATTTAACGTCTGAAAGCTGTGGTGTCATTTGGTTATTTATGCGAATAGGAGGGCATGTGAAAATTATGTGAGTACATTTTTGTTCATTCACTTTTATTTTTTATCGATGACTGTTCATTTTTATTTTAGTATGCTGTAAAATATGTGAAGTCGAAATTATATTGTGTCGACGACGATTTTGTCGTCTTGGTTTTTATAAACGATCTGAAAAAGAAATTTAAAAATAAACAATGGAAAAAATGAATTAACAAATTCAAATCAATTCGGAAAATAAGTGAAAAGAAATCCTTCACTTGCAAGAGGGTTCCAAAGAGAATGTACCCCAAGTGGGATAGTTTTGCTGTTGCATTAAATACCCTCAACCGTCCAAGAATATCGCAGGATGGGTGGCCAAAAGTGTGAATCTGAAGAGTATATTTACTTATGTAAAGTAAATCCAAAAAGTAGTAAGGAATATTTGATTACAGGTCTGGCGAGACTTAAAGAAAATGGAAAAGAAGAAAATGGTTTTCAACACAGCTGAGGCTAAGGCTACTGGGGGTGGAATTAATAATATATTAAATCAAACAATATATACATATGTGTATATTATTCTCGATAACCCATAGACGTCGTCATAATACTGTTAGGGAATACCAAATTATAATCGAGTTCATGACGACGCCGTTACAAAGTGATGTCGCCCCAAAAGTGATGACGATGTCGACGACACCAAATAGGATTTGGGTGAATAGTATTATTATAATATGATTGTTGATGTTTTTTCTTTGCGTATGTAACGCAATTCAAATCTTTAAGGGTAAATCTTTTCCAAATCGGCCGATATTTTCACGATGTCTTCGTTTTGAATCAAAATCAAGAAAACATGTTCCATTTGTCCATCTAACGAAAGAATAAGAGATCTAACTTTTTTTTTACAAATATTTGGAAATTAACAAAATAATTATTTTTTGGTTTTCAGAATATTGTATTGCAGACATGGGAGATTCCATTACATTTCAATTACAATTACAGGTAGTTTGTAATTGAAAATTTCCAATTACTAATGACAAGTAATTGTAATTGAAATCAGGGACAAAATCAATTACAATTACTTGTAATTTGTAATTGAAAAATTTCAACTACAATTACTTGTAATTAGTAATTGGGAATTTTCAATTACTAATTACATGTAATTGTAATTGAAAAAGTTCAATTACAAATTACAAGTAATTGTAATTAGGCAGTAATCATTACTTCCAATTGAACGAAATTCAATTATATCCCTAAAAATTTCAAGCTTATCTTGCGTTGCATGATCAACAGTATTTTTCAAACGAGCAATACGAAAACTGCATCCATGTTCAATTACGGTGAACACCTTCACAAAATTTTGAAAACTTTGCGGTCAAATATAAATTTTTTCGGTTAATATTCCGTAGACATTGACATTGTGAAAAAGAAAATAGTTTGAAATTTGCACTTCAGATTTACTTGCGTGGTCTAAATTCGTTTCTAAATTACCTCAAAAACTATCCTACAATACTAAAGACTTTTTTACGGTCTAATACTCCCTTAACATCTTCAGCACCAGTTGAAAGGTTATATTTGTTCGCTAGTATTATTTTAACACTAAGGCGCCAAATTTATTTATTCAAATAGGACTGTTATTATTTTTTATAATTTATATGTAATTGAACATTTTTGTAATTAAATATTTTTTGACAATAATTACAATAATTCTTGCAACAAAAAAGCCGACTACAAAACAAATATATGTGCATCAATTCTTAACTAAAAACTTAAAAGGAAGTAATCTGTAAGAAATAGTACTCAAATCAAATTCTTTTATACTTGTTGCTCTAACGGACATAGTAATATACGTTCTGTACACTGAAATGTCTATCCATAACGGTTCAGCAGATAAAGGCATATACGAAAAATTACCTCAGATATGAGGACACCCTTTATTTTTTTACACTTATTATTACTGACACAGCAATACAAAGTAACGGTTCCAAAGATATGACCATATAGGTTAAACAATATCACCTAGGGGACACCCTTTAATGTAAAATTTTAAATTAAACACTTATTTTAAAGGACAGATTCTTTGTCTAAAACGGTTCAAAAGTTTGGCCATATGCATCAATTTACATCAACTATTGAGATACCCTTTATAACTTTAAATATTTATACATTTTATTATACGGGACATAGTAGTGGAGATTCTGTCTAATTTTCAAGTGTTTGTCTATAACGGTTCAAAAGATAGGGCTAAATTTAAATTATATACTTGATGTTATAAAGGACTTAGATATACAGGTTCTTTGTAAATTTCCACCATCTCTCTGTTACGGTTCAAAAGTTTTGCAATATACATCAAATTACATCAACTATTGGGACACCCTTTAGCTTCTAATTATAAATATTTAATTTCTGATTATAAATA
Organism: Phasia obesa; assembly: GCA_949628195.1. Classification (NCBI taxonomy): domain Eukaryota; kingdom Metazoa; phylum Arthropoda; class Insecta; order Diptera; family Tachinidae; genus Phasia; species Phasia obesa. The sequence continues at coordinate 112,910,473 of OX451219.1, forward strand.
TTGGACATTCTGTCCAATTTTCAAGTGATTGTCTACAATGGTTTAAATGGTCCATATATTTAAATTGACGTCACATATGGGGACACCCTTTAATTTTTAAGTTTATTTTTTTATTAATTTCTTTTATTGGCAGCTATAGTGATATGCAGTTTTTTAAAATTTTAAAATGGTGCTCTTTACGGTTCATAATACATGTAAAAAACACGTATGTTTTATGGGGACACCCTTTAATTTTAAAAATTCTGAACTTCTTTTAAAATATGACCAATCTGTAATCATTTCCTTTCTAATAAAGAAAAAAATTTTAACATCGGTTCAGAAATGACTGAGTTCTGCGGGCACAAACATAAAAAAGCAACATTCAGACGAATTGATAACCTCCTTCTTTTTTTAAATTCGGTTAAAAAACAGTATTCATTATTTAAAATTTTCAATTACATGTAATTTGTAATTGAAAAATTTCAATTAGAATTACATGTAATTAGTAATTTAATTTTCCAATTACTAATTACATGTAATTGTAATTGAGTTTTTCAATTACAAATTACAAGTAATTGTAATTGATTTTAGTCCCTATTTCAATTACAATTACTTGTAATTAGTAATTGAAAATTTTCAATTACAATTACATATAATTAGTAATTGCATGTGTTATTAATTACAAAATGTAATTGATATCCCCCAAGTCTGTTGTATGGTATTAATATTCATAAACCTTAGAAATTATTTTTCATTTTTAAATTCACGACCGACACACACACGACTATATTTTACACCGTAAACAGATGAATAATGAAAAATTCGATATCCCAAATACAGCATCAGCGATTTGCCTGATATTTTGCGTGGTGGTAGGGCAAATGTGTTATATCAATGGCTAAAAATTTCAGTCTGGGTTACGCTTTAAATTATGAGATCTTGTTTGAAATTCTTTATTGAATATTGTATTTATGGGTCATTCCATAACAATAAAAAAAAAAAAATAAAAAATTGTTTTCAAATTTACTACTTCTAGATTTTTATTCTGTGACTCCCTGAATTCAAATACATATAATATTCATAAAATTCTATCTCTTACAGTTTTTTATCTATAGAGTTAAAAAAATATTTCTACAAACAGGCAAAAACGGCATACACTGTTCTAAAATACCTTCGCAACTTTTCAAGAATGGATGCCAATTAGCTTCAAAGTCACACAGTTAAAGCTACCCATAAACAAAATATTAAATCTCTTTCTAAATACAACACATGCAAACTCTTCGTAATATTGACAACAATAGTTAAAGTAAATAAACAACCAAGTCAAAAGCAAACATGGTAAAAGGATAAAGCAAAACAAATCCTTACACACGAGCACAAAAAAAAAGTTTCTCAGTTACTTTGTAAAGGAACAACTTAGGATTTTGTGCCTTTCAAAGCACAACAAAAGGGGGTTGTTATTGCGCCTAAAATTATGCTTTTGTATTTCAGCAGAAAAAAAAATTATCGGAACGATTTAAAAAGGCTCAAAGAATCCCTTTGCTACTACTTGTTGTATGTAATTTGTTTATACATGAATCTGTTATTCTTCTTTTCCACATTGTTATTTTTATTTGTGACAGTTTTTGTTTTATAACTTTTTTTCCTTATATCAAGTGTTTGGAATTAAGGACACATCTGGTTTGATTTGACAAGAATGGGTAAAAAATGTTATAGATTTCTAAGCCTTTAGTTAGCTGTAGTAGTTGAACTCAAAAGGCTAACTTGATTTTTTTTTTACACAAACTTTTTTTTTTCAAAATAAAGTATTCAATTCTGTTTAACATCCCAAACAATAAACCCTTAAAAATGGGTTAAAAAATAATTATATTTTTAAAACAGATTTAGAACAAACATTTGTTGGGTTAAGAGCTTAGTAGATGTAGCATTTATGGTTTAAATGGTGAGTAGTGTGCGCAGCATTAATACCCAACATATTAATAAATTTAAAATTGCAACTATTGCTTCTAAAGGGTGACCTTTATAAGATGGCCCAAGCTTTAATTTGAAAAAAAAAAAATGAAAATTAATGAACTAAATGAGAATTTTTTAGAAACTAAATCCGAAAAATAGACTGGACTCTTTATTTATTATTATGGTATCAGCATAACACCTCCAAAGAAAATAATCTAAAGATATCAAATCGCAAGATCGCCGTTTTATGGAGGGATTATGCCCTTGGCTGACACTCCACTACAAATAGTCAATATTTGTGTATGTAATTTTGTCTCATTTAATTTTTCTCTCTTGCCATTCCATATTCCCCAAGTTTGTTTGCTAACAAGATTTTCCAATAAAAATTTTTATCAGCTTGCGAAATGAGCAAACGTTCGCTACAGCTGATAGTCAATAGGCTTCAATACCTGAACAAGCCAAATGATTGATTATTTCGTGGGTAAAAACATTTCTTTATCTTTTTAATGGCTTATTGCCATGTTGTAACTAAGAGGTGCATAATTTTTCATTATTTCACAGCACGCTCAGATGCATGATTATGACCACCGCACAGTGGCTCGAAAACGTTTTATTTTGGAAATAATTCGGTAGCTTATGAACGACTAAAGATATATTAATGAAATTTCAGAGAGGCAAATCAGTCAGGCAATTGAGTGAGGCAGCAAACACTCAGCCAGCTAAGATGAGGAAAGCTTCTGGGTAAGCCCCCAAAGTTGGGTACCTTGGGTATAAAATTTTTTTGAAATGTCAAAAAGATTATTTACAACTCAAATATTAAGAATTTTAAAATTTTTTTAGTCCTTAAAACTATCTACCAAAAATATGTGTACATGTCAAGGTTATGTCTTTTAGTTTGGGAGAAAATTGGCTTCTATTATTTTTGGCCGACCTTAACTTAACATTTTTGACGTGTTGTATTTATTTATTTATGGTCAAATTATTATTTTAAGATTTCGGCTGCACTGTTAATAAAATGTAGAATACCATCGTAAAAAGTTTTTTTTTTGATAGCACGTTTCGTTAAAAATTTGCAAGCCTCTAAAGTGGAAAAATGTTAAAACCACCACATTTTCCACAGAATTATTTTCCAAAAAAAAATTTTTTTTTTTTTTTTTGGTTTAATAATTTAATCTACTTCGGTACTAGTAAATTCGTTAGAACAATTTTAAAGATAACCTTTAGTACATAATAAAAGAAACATTTTGTCAAATGTTATAACTGATCTCCTTCCATCCCTACCCAAAAATCGCAAATTTTGAGACAAAATTTAAAATTTATTGTAAAATTCCTCGAAGGACAAACAGATTTATAAAGTCTGTTTTGTTGGCAACGTACTCCAAAAAGAATTTGTTAAACCCTTGGTTATCAAAGACTTGGTAATTACTTTTGTAAAAAAACCCCAACATTTTGGAAATTATCATTGCCGTTTTCGGAATACAGATGTTAAAATTAAAAGTGTTAAACATTTTGATAACACTAAATTTAAAGCCCTCTTATCTATCATTCTTATCTATCTATCTTATCTATCTACATATGTCAGTTTCAAGTTTGGTGAGGATATCAGAAGTAGAGCCAATTCGAATTCTATGTTTTATTTCTCATTGAATCAGTTGATCGTGAAACTTCGAGTTTTAATATCTAAAATATGGAGCGCGAAAAAAAATGTTTACGAAAATTTTATTTCTACTACCAATTATTTGTATAAAAAGTATAAACTTAAGCTGTAGGGGCTTCACAAACCTTTACCTTTTAATGAATTTTTTGTCATATTCTATGTAAAAACACAAAATATGTTTATATACATTCTGTGTTTATACATATTATTGCGCTTTTTTCCTGATATGTACACACATAAAGTTTGTATACACATTTTGCATAAATATATATAACAGTAAATGACATAAAATACATTAATATACTTTTTTTGACTACCTAAAGTCAATATGTTGTGCTCAGCCTAAAAAATAGAATTTCAAGATTTTTAGTGTTCGATAACTGCTGTATTATAAGTCAACAAAAATATTAAAATAGTACAATTGATATTCAAGAATAGCCTACACTTTAAAATTTTATTATTGAAAAAATACATTAATTATTGGATTTGCCAATTTTTTTGTTTTTAAAGAAAATAATAAGAAAAATAGTAAAAAAAGTGTATTGTTTTGCAATATTTTATACAAATTTAATAACCATCTATCTATCTATCTATCTATCTATCTATCTATATATATATAATAAAATAGTAACTCATTTCCATCTATCTGTGTGTCCTTCATTGTTTGTGTTCGCATCACGTAAAAATTACTGGATAGCTTTTAAAAAAATTTTGTGAGGAGGTACCTTAGTATCTTGATCCCCATATAGGATACTTTTTTTCCACAAAAATATCTTATTTCTAAGAGAGAGTGCAGAAAAAGCAGTGATAAACACAATTTCCGGTTTAAAGGTGCTGAAATTTTCGGTTTAAAACTGGGATATTTTCCACACGATTACTTTTTCACCACACACGTTTTTATTTTTGAAAGTGGGATATTTTAGAAACTATTACGCAACAGATGGCGCCAGTTGATTAAAATTTTTATGTTTACTTTGTTTAATTACATTGTTATTAAAATATTTTAAACACCACTTACAGAGGTTTACAATAATTTTTAGAATTTTAGAATTGTTTATAAATTTTATCGAGTGATAATATTTTATATAGGACTGAACCACTATAAAAGTAAGAGTCTTTCAATTGGTGTGGAATATTTTCAAAGCAAAACCGAGCAAAATATTGACGTGGCGGGCACAGCTAGTTTACAATAAAAGCAAGTATTATGTTTTCCATCGATGAATTCTACCAAATCGTCATGTAGACTATATTGAACGTTAATAGAAATAATAAATAAAAAATGTTCCCATTTATCATTTCAAAGTTTTTAACCATACAATCAACGTTTAATTTAACCACAATATTATAATGTTTAATAATAATATGGTTAGACTACAATCATTTAATTTAACCATAATATGTTGCTCCTAGGTTATGGTCAGCTCAACCATATTTTTTTCTTTGCATGTAGCTGAATGTAATGCATTGGATCGCTACATCCGTATTAGTATTCTTCGCATCTATATAATAGAAAATTATGGATGTTGGATTTTTTTTTTTCATAGTTTCCTCTTGAAGTGAAAGTATTTATTAAAATAAATAATAAAATAAATACTTTAAAATAAATACTTTCACTGCGAACCAATGCATCACATTTTGCTACATGCAAAGAAAAAAAAAACATGGTTGAGGTGACCAGGTTTATTTTGAAGTTATTTTTACAAGTCTGTTTAAATGGTAACTTTCACATATTGCCAACAATCCATCAATAACTTAACTTTCTTTGTGTTTTTATTAATTTCTATATTTTATGCTTAAACTTAATTCAACGGAAAACTATGATTTGCTTTGAGTAATATGATTTTTGTAGGTTTAAAACATTTAGTAATCGTTTCAAATACATACTTTTCTAAATATTTTTTCCGTATAGTGTTAAAGTATTTGAAGTGTTTTATGCAATAGCAAATTGCAAACAGTTATTACAAGCCATTGCAAAGGCAACAAACAATTTACGATACCTTATACAACTTTAGTATAGTAATTTTTAGTTTACACAGTTGAACAAACGCATTTATTTAATATTTGATAATTTCTACTGATAAATTAAAAAAAATAAAATTAAAACTTAAAACAGAAAAAGAAAAATAAAAAGAATATTAATTGCAGTTGAGGGTCAATAATATGTGATACGAGGGCAGTTGGACAATTCCTGGACTTTTTGTATTTTCAGCGCGCTTACTTTAACCTTTATCTTTTTATGGACAACTGTCTCATTTTGACCAAGCTGCGTCTCTTAATTTAGTTTTTACAGCCATTAAAAGCAGACAACGTCGTTAATTTTAACAAAATTTTTTATGAAAAAAACCATTACTGAAATCAAAGAAAGACATGACAAATAGTGAGGAGCCCTTGTACCATCAATTTATTAGTAAAAAGGTAGTTTACTGATTTGCGTTTTCTCGTACTAACGCAATTACAAGTAATTACAAAAGCTTAAAAAATAATATTTCTTAGAAATTAGCAAAACATAAAAAAAACAAAAATCACATAGACGTTTCGTGGGGTTTGATTGTCTATGATTTGATTGATGATTTGACTGTCCATAAAAACTTAAACATTTTATTTTTATAGTATTAAGGCGTATGTAATCCATTTCTTTCAATAATTGCATTATTTTTGCAAATAATATTTTATATCACCGCCCACAAAAGGGGGAGGGTTTTTGATCATTTGGTTTAGGTTTTTGAACATTTGCTGAATTTCATATTCATATTTACATTTTCTAAACAAAAGTATAGGAAAACTTAAAAAAAAATTTAATTTTTCAGAGGTAGGATTAGTTCTTTTAAGGGGAACTTTTTTCTCCTTGATCCGCTTTTTTTATTTTTAGCTTTGTTTGCTTAATACTATAAGATGTTTTTGCGCCAAGTTTGATTAATTTAGGTACACTCAGTAAAATTTCACAGCCAAAATAAACGAAAAAAATAATATCCGGCTAGATTGGGAATATACCCCTATGTGCATCGGCTTAAAATTTTGTAAGGAAATCTAGTTACATAAGTCTAATCAGAGGTTATGTCAATTTAAATTCTATTATTTATTTATTTTTTTTTTTGTTTGTTTAACTTTATGTTTGATTTTTATACCAAAGAAATTAATTAATCAATTATGTTTTTTCTTAAAGCATTAAATACATAGACGACAGCAGGATACCGACTACAACATATCAAAATTAAAATACACATGTTTATATGAAGATGATTATTTTGACGACATTTTAACTAGATGGCTACACGACGACTGTTGTGGCTGTAGCCAACTTAGGCTAATTTCTATTTTTGTATGCGACAATATTATTTTATTCAGCAGAAGAAAATGTCACAAAATTAAAAATACATATAAATTTACATTCAAAAGGTTTTGAGCAAATACATATATTTATTTGTTGTTGTATGATAAAATTATTTTTGAAAAAGTAATTTTTTTTAAGAAAAATATGTATTTCTACAACATTTTCATAGTTTTGATGCATGTATCTGTCGTCTTAAATATAATAATAGTAGCTGACTACCATGACGCCATTTGTAGTCGTGTAGCTGTGTAGCCGCTGCTGTTTATGTGTTTAAAGCTTTAATTTTAATTAGAAAAATAATATCAATAAAATTATTATTATTTTGTTTTGCTGTCTAAACTAACAAGCGTAAATAGATTTAAAAATATTGCTGTTTATTGTTATATTTAAAATTCCTCTTGTTAAAAGAAATTATCCTTAATGTGTCCAACAGGAAATGTATTCAATTCTTTAGCTTGATAATGCTAAAATTAATTTTCTTTTATTCTCAAATACCATTTTTGTGTTAAAATGTTAAGGATTTTTTATTGCAGCAAAAAAAAATTACTTGAAAATTTCTGAAATATTTTCTTGCAATTTTCAAGGTTAAATAGAGTTTTTCTGTTCCTTTAATTTTTTTTTTTTCATTGAGAGTTCTTTTATTCATTGCTGTCTTTTTCTCTACTTTTGCACATTTCTGGCTTTAACTCTCTTCATTATTTTATTCTTTAGTGTAGCTATTGTTCAAACATTAACGAAAACAAACAACCAGAAACTTGCACACAAACCATCCACCTCCTCACTACACAATTTACTCTCAAACAGAGATACAAAAATTCCTTAGTTTGCTTTACTAACTGATTTTAAGTTTTCTTTTCCTCTTATACTTATGCTCATTTTCCTTTTAGTATTTCTTTATTTGTTTTTATAGCATTTGTTAATTCGTAGAATTTTTATTTTTTCATTAAAATGTTTATTTTATTTTTCTACTTCTTGTATCCTTTAAACACTTTTTTACTGACAGACGTCATGGGTTTTTGCAGTTTTAGTTTCATCATCTTTTTTTTTTTGTTTTTGTTGTTTGTTCCCAGACAGTTCTGACAGGTTTTATAAATTTAATAAAAGCCAAAGTAGTTGGTGCTTCGTTTTATGCTTTTACTTTGTTTCTTATGTCTATCAATAAGGAGGTTAAAATGTGAATGGACTTGTAAGCATTTTTATGTGTGTTTTTGTGTAGATGTGTTTCGAAATACAATCGTAAGTTGTTGGTTTGTGAATGGAGAATATTTATTTTTTATTAGGGAAATTGGATTTAAACCATTTTTGCTTATCAGTTATATCAAAAATGTTTTGGTAAATGAAATTTATATGTGTAAATTGGGGTTCGATAAATAAACACATGAAAAACACAATTTTTGTCTTTCTAAGTAAATATGACAGCTCAAATTTTTTACTTAAAATAAGAATATGTTTTTGATTTTTGCTAAAACAAACCTTGTTATTTGTTTGGTAAGAAGAAAATATATATTTTTCTTGTCATTCCTTGGGCTCAGCCAGTAAAGACTGCCTTTAGCGAAAGTTATGACAACAGTATTTCATTTACCAGCGCAACAAATCTAATTTCTTTCTTTTTTTTTAAGAAACCTATATAGTGTTCTCTAAATAGTCTTTGTTAACTGCCATTAAGCCACATGATTCTCATAATAAATTTGATCTCATCATAGAGCTTAGATCTGGCACATTGAGGTATCGTTCACTCAGCCCACAGCGCATCAAAAAATCAATTAAAATATTTTGGAAATAACCTATTAATTTATAAACGGCTAGGCGGATTGATCCAAACTTTGACATGAGCTTAGCAGAGGAGTATCTGAACTTAAGTTTTGAAGGTAGGTATCACACACCCTCCAGGGGTGGCGCTATGTGGTCTCAAGTTTGGGAACCTCGCACCTGGAAATTTTTTACAGCTTGCCATTTCTTCAGTTTAATTCTGATTTTTTTAATTATACATGGTCTCAAAGGTCATGTCAATACCTTTTCATTTCGATTTCACTTTGTTTAATTAATTTATTTTATTTTTTTATTTTATTTTATTTTATTTTATCTTTGATACCACTCAATACAAAAATTGTATCAAAACAAAGAAAAAAACCAACTGATAACTATCAAACTGCTTAACGTAAGTCAAAAGTTAAAAATTACCCAACTTTTGTACTTATAAGAAAACACTTATAAGAAAACCTGTATTACAACTTTCTTGGCGGTGAAAAAGACGATGCATGCCCCGGCTTTAAGGCTCTTCTTCATCCTTGCACATCCTACAAAAATCTGGAGTGTCATTTTCTTATAAACTGGTTCCTAAAAAATTACTCATCGTTGTTACACCTATAACGCCCATATCAATGTTTGTCCCAAACTTAAAAGTATGTTGGTCTTTGCAATTCCCATATTGGGAAACAAAGTCTTGAAACCCTAAAATCATCAACTTTCTACGACCGATCAGTTGTAGTTGATATGAACATATCGGGTTCCCTGCTATAGTAACTGATCGGTGCTTGACCTTCCTCTATCTTAGAGTTTATTGCAGGATCCAACCTCGCTTATTCATCATTTCCCTCGACGTTGCAAACAGTCGGTATCCAGCATAATCTTAAACTATACTTGTCATACACTGCATCAAGAGCCCTTTTGCATATGCTTGTCCGTTTTAAATTGATACTATGACTTTTCAGAATCTTAAGAGCTGGCTGACTATCGAAGTCTCTACTAGACACCTGCTTGGAAACTAATTATGTGGCAAAATTGCTAGAATCTCACCCTGGCAATCCTACATACAATAAATAGAGACTTCTGAAAAACGATAATTCATATGTAGACATCAGTTCTATATCAAGGACCGTGTATTCCAATGACCCAGTATTAAGTCCCTTAAAACCTATTCAGGAACTTTTTGTGGTCTATTTACCCAAAGCTTTCTAATACCGACTAACTAACTCACTTTCTAATACCGACTAAAAAAAAGCTATTTCTGCTACAAAAACCACAATGGGAAGTAGTGCCCAAGAAAACCTAAGTTCTTTATATGACCTGTGATTCCCAGTAATGTAAATCTTGAACAATTTTTAGGGGTTTTGTAAGACTATGTTTAAACAGTTCAACTTAATATTAAGCACTGGGGTATCACTACTAAAGTTTAAATCGTAAACCACGGCTTTTATCTGTGAAATGACTGCACGAATAGACGATCCTTTTGATTAAGTTGCAAACAAAACCATGAAGTTTTATAATAAAAATGCAATTTATTTGTTGGGCGAAAAGAGTTTACGTCTGCACTAAGTGATGGAAAAAAACTATACCATTGTAGAAAGACAGTAAGGAAAAATAAAAACATAGTTTGTTTGTTGGTATTTTGTTGAAGCTTTAATACTCTGTAATATTATTCCATTAACATATACACTTCTCATTGTGTTTTGTAGAATTTTATTACTTATAGAGAATTTTTGACTTCTCTAAAATTAGAAAAAATGTTTCCTGATGATCTGGCCTGAGCAAGTAGTGAAATACGTATAGGAACCAATAAATAAATTGCTTATTTATTATAAAACGTTATGGGTAATTAGCATAATATTGAATAATTAATATTTAAATTCCCAAAAATTTTATATATAAAACCATAAATATTTTATATTTTTTTTTTTTTTTTTTCATAAATTGTTTATTGTATCTTCAATATTTTTGAACTAACAATAATTACTCATATCTTAAGTCTAAAATAAAAATATACTTTTTCAGTCCAGCCAGTGCTAGACAAAAATAATGTTTGTTTCACGGATTTTGCAATCATTTGCGGGTCATCCCTCTAATGTACGGCCAAGAAAAGCAGTATCTCTTCTTTTTAGTCGAATGTAACCAGGTACGTTCAGCATGTTGCGCGCTAAAGGGTTTGGATGAGATTCAAGCCTCTTTAGATATGTGACTGCATGTTTCGCTATTTCTGCTTTAACTGATGGCATGTTTAGGTCTTTGTGGATGTTCGAATTTTTTATATACCAGGGGGCTGATGTAATCATTCGTAGTATCTTATTTTGGCGCCTTTGAATTTTTTCTTCATTGCTAGCTGAGGCAGTGCCCCATAACTGAATCCCATAACACCAAATTGGTTTGAGGATCGACTTGTACAGTAGAAGTTTACAATCTAAGCTCAGGGTAGAGTTTCTGCCAATAAGCCAATTTAGTTGTACTGCTTTTAGTTTCATTTGTGTTAACTTGAAATCAATGTGGCTTTTCCAAGTAAGGCGACGCTCAAGATGTATACCCAGATATTTAACGTCTGAAAGCTGTGGTATCATTTGGTTATTTATGCGAACAGGAGGGCATGAGTCCCTACGCAGTGTGAAAGTTATGTGAGTACATTTTTGCTCATTCACTTTTATTCTCCATTTTTCTAGCCATTTTTCCAAATTGAGTATGTGGTCTTGTAAAAGTTTTGATGCTTCTTGGGCACTTTCATGAATACTAAAAAAGCTGTGTCATCTGCAAAAGTTGATGTATGCACTAGGGTGCTAATTGGCATATCTGATGTGTACAGTAAATATAAAATTGGTCCCAAAATACTACCTTGGGGAACTCCGGCTTCAATGAGCTGTGGCGAGCTTAAAAAGTCACCTTCTTTTAGTAAAAACTTGCGATTCGTTAAATAATCTTTTAAGAGCTTATAGAAGTTTTCGGGCAAGTTCAGCTTTAGCTTAAATATTAGGCCTTCGTGCCAAACCTTATCGAATGCTTGAGAAACGTCGATAAAGAGCGCAGAACAGTATTTTTTTTCTTCAAAGGTAGTTTTAATTACATTTACTAATCTGTGTGTTTGTTGGATCGTACTGTGTTGTTTTCTGAAGCCGAATTGATGGTTCGGAATGCATCCTTTCGCGCTAAGAATTGGATTCAGCTTAGTTATTAATATTCTCTCAAATAACTTTAACACGTTTGATAAAAGGCTTATAGGTCTGTATGATTCTACTTTTGTGTGGTCTTTTCCTGGTTTAGGAATCATAGTAATCAAAGAAACTTTCCACTCTGTGGGAAAGTACGCAAGATTATTATATGTACCGGTCAAGAGGCTTCCCCCCTCAATGTGTGACGACGTCATGTATTTGCAAAATCTTCGATGACATATCTGTCGAGTGCAGGTTTCTTTTCAGCAATTTGGAGTTTCAACTCGAGTTTTTGTTTAATAAAACTGTATTGTTTGTCCTTATAGTAGGTATTCGTCATATTGTGAAAAAAAAAAAACAAAAATAAAATGAGTAATCTATCACACGATCTCGGAGTAAGAGTTATAAAATTAGGGGTCCTGTAAATGTTGTGCTCAGTAGCGCGATTGTTTTTACTAAAGTGCCATCATCATTTACAATGAGGTCCTCGTGTGATAGTTTGAAATTAGAAGAGGAGAGGACTTTAGGGTTCCAACTCGAGTCTTCAAAGTGATTTTACACGATGTGTATTTATCATATCACTTGTCACTTTTAGATGTGAAAAATCCATACACGTCGTGTGAACCATTTTGATCGTGTGTACAGTACATATGACATTTTTCATTTAGAATGTGTTCTATTTTAATGTGACAAAGCATCTGACATCCTGTAATGCCAACTTTATATTTAGCTATTTTAGGATTTTTTTGTGCTACCAAAAGCACTAAAAATGTGGCAAAGGCACTAGTTTTGCATCTTTGTATTAGCTGTGGTTGGCAAGACAAAACTGCGTGTGGGAAAAATTAGATATTATAGGTAATGTAGTTACATGTAATTACACATGAACATTTGAAAGCAAAAATTATAAACCGTATGTAAAATACGTGTATCAAAACAGCAGCCAGTGACGACGGTCTTCACCGAAGGTATGACAACAGTACTTTATTTACTGGCGGAACAAATCCAGTCAATTTAATACCGTATGTAAAATGGCTATTTTGACAAACACATGAAATTACGTTGTGTAAAAACACTTTAACAAACCACTGCCTCGCAACGATTAGTTGAACGCTTGTCGATGAGGCTCCTTTGGGCATGTAACGCATTGTCTGCTTATATTCATGCGAATGATCATTACAAGTTGAATGTGGACAATCCCAAACCTCTCAAAAAGAGGTATGTTTAGAGGACAGAAAACTGTGATATAAATATGGACGCTTATATATTCAAAAGACATATATTTAAATTATTATTCTTATTTACAGGACGCTGACAATGTCACGGATACAGCTGGCTGAAAATATGATAATAATACACTATAAACTAGCCAATTTTGCTAATGTTTTAATATATAAACTAAGATTTAGAAGCCACATACATATGTGCCAAAATCTTATGCAATTAACAAGTTGCCACATAAAAAAAAAGATACAACATAATGGTTAGACAAATAGCGCCATAGATTCTGTATAATCTTTAAAAAAATACTTTTTAATATCCTTGCTGAAAAGCAAGGAGCGCTTAAATGACTGGAATACATAATGCAATATATAGATTTATTTATATGTGCAGTGTGTTATAAAAAAAACTTTAAAAGCCTTTTATATACCTTAGCACGTTTCATGCACAAGCAATTAATGGCTCTTTAAATGGGATCTTTTATTTAGTTACTTGTAATGTACATTTTGTTTGTCTTGAATCATAGACAAGTATCATTTGCAGCTCTACATATACAATGCTTCTATTAAAAATTTTAATATAAAACAAATACCTCCTCCACTTTGCTATTTTACTATTTTTATACCCTTCACCACAGATGGAAAGGGTATATATAAGTTTGTCGTTCCGTGTGTAATTTCTACAATATTCATTTCCGATCCCATAAAGTGTATATATTCTGGAACCTTATACATAGAAAAGTTGATTAAGCGATGTCCGTCTGACCCTCTGTCCGTGTTCGGGTTGAAATGTCATTTGCCAAGGCACCAGAAGAGATACAAAAAATTTAAGCACACCAATCTGTCAGGCATAGTTAAAAAAAATTTTGGGATTGCAATTCAGCAACATCGGATCATTCCTTTGGAGGCTGCGGGCCAACATATATTTGTTCACGTTTTTTTTTAAATTTTTTTTCGGCTTAATGATTCTTATTTGCTTTTTTTTGTCAAATAAATATTAGACCGCAACAGGTAGATCGCAAGGAGTGCATACAGATCTCGGGGGGTCAATAACCCCCTGCGAGGGGTTGCTTTTGTTTGTTTTTAAGTTGGTAGTGGTTTTCTGCTTTGATTTGTATTAAAGACCTTTATATACACATATAGGTAGCCAATTGACCCACAGGGTACCAACTGGTAAAAAAAAATTATTAAAATAAAATTTATTTAAAAAAAATTTTAAATTTAAAAAAAAAAATTTAATTTTCAAAATTTTTATTAATAAATTTTTTTTTTGTTTTCAACATTTACAAATCGATTTCAAAACGATATTTTCACAGAAAATTTTTCGAAAAAAATTTTTTAAAAAATTTTCAAATAATTTTCGAATAAAATTTTCAAAAAACTTTTCGAATAAAATTTTCCAAAAAATTTTCAAATAAAATTTTCCAAAAAATTTTCGAATAAAATTTTACAAAAAATTTTCAAAAAAATATTTTTATAAAAAATTTTTACGCACAATTTTCGAAAAATTAAAAAGAAAATTTCAATATTTCTGTAAAAATTAAAATCATGACTGTAACATAATATATTTTAATATTAAAAATATATGTATGTATGTATATAGAGTAACATATTTTTTTATTTCAAAAGCGTTTGATTTGAGATCTCTGTTTTAAAACATATTCAACATCAAGATACCGACTACAAACTGTCAAAAATAAAATACACACGTATACAGGTAAAGTATTATTTTGAAGCCAGCAAAGCTACATGGCTACACGACCACCTTTGTGGCTGTCGTCAACTTAGGCTAATTTCTTTTACTCAACAAAAGAAAATGTCACAAAATTGTAAATTACAAATTCATATACAAACAAAAAATTTTGGAGGAAATATTTATAATTTTTTGAAAAAGTTATTTAATTTTATAAAAGCAAAATAAGTATTTCTACAACAATATCAGAGTTTACGATGCAGCTGTCGTCTTCAATATCATTAAGTAACTGACAACTCGGCGACAATTGTAGCCAACGGAATTTGCTTTCATTTGTCTTATATTTCTTTAAAGCATGAATAATGAATTTTTCTCATACGACTTTATTTAAGTAAAGAGTCAACAATATGGATAATGCTGTACATGTCTGTATAAATAAAATCACCGTGGTGAAGGGTATAAAAGATTCGGCACGGCCGAATATAGCACTTTTACTTGTTTATTTTTATTTTTATTTTTTGTTTGCTTGTAGATAAATAAAGAAGAAATATAAATTGAGAAATTAGCAAATTCTATTTAAACGAAACATGTTTACATTTGCAAAACTTGTTTGAAAGAGCAAAGTTAAATTAAGTAGATCATTATTTTCTAAAACTAATTTCCTAAACAAACAAATGTTAGCTGGGCTGCGTTTTAATTTACTTTTTTTTCTCAAAGACTTTTATTTGGGCTGCCTTAACGACAAATAATTTAATTTTTGTTTTTGGTACAAATTAGTAAGCGTAAATAAAATTTTTTTGAAATATATTAAAATATCAGCGAGATTTTACCCCTATTACTCTGGATGTATATTTTTTTCTGGCCTTTAGTTTTCAAAACTGTGTTATTTATTAAATGTATATTTTAAGGTGCATTATTGTACAATTTAGGGCAAACAAGGCTTTAATAGCCATATATACCTGTAAGAAAGCCATAGGTAAAAACTGGGGCATTAGCCCCGGAAATGCCTACTGGCTCTTCAATACTGTGATAAAGCCCATACTAATGTATGGAGCGCTAGTATGGTGGCCTGCACTAGGCAAGCCTACATACTGTAGTATAGTCAACAAAGTACTACGCACGTCAGCCTTGATGATCACAAGTGCCTTACGCACGACGCCATCAAAGGCTTTGTTTACAATGCTGCACTGGCTGCCAGCCGATCTAATGGCCAAACAGCTGGCCCTGAACTCGGCAGTAAGACTTAGTGCAGCTGGGACATGGAAATCGAAGAATTTCGGCCATGCGACTATTTTGGGATGTGTGCGCATATCGACCATCCCGGAAAATATTGATTATTGTGCACCCTCAGCCATGCCGACCAGAAGGTTCGAAGTATCAACTTCAGGCACGTCATCCATGATGACACATGAAAGTCATCAAGAAAACGTGCTTGAGGTTTACACAGATGGATCTAAAACGGACATTGGAGTGGCGGGAGGCGTTTTCATTCCTTACCTTCAAATAAGGATGAGTTTTAGGCTACAAAATCATTGCAGCACTATTCAGGCTGAAATTTCTGCCATAAAAAGAGCGGCAAATTGGCTAAGGTATCACAGGATATATGGTAAAGATATCCAGTTCCGTACTGATAGCAAGGCTGCGATAAATTCCTTATCGGGCGTTTATACTACGTCCAGTTTGGCTCGTGAATGCCGGACATCTCTAGATGAGATGGCGAGACATTCCAACCTGGAACTCTTTTGGGTGCCAGGGCACGCGGGAGTGCCCGGAAATGAAACTGCGGACGAACTGGCTAGATCTGGAACCTACCTTAGGGACCAGGAGATAGATCAACTAGTCGGTGTTCCGCTAAATTGCTGTAAGGATAACATACAGCAGGAATTACTGGGGGCTGCGCAGACCAGATGGTCGAACGAGCCCACCTGCACGACCTCGAGGCTTCTATGGCCTCAGTATGACTGCAAACGTACTGCAATCCTGCTGAGAACCCCTCGAGGTCAAATAGGCACATTAGTGGCTGTGCTGACAGGGCATTGCATTATAGGTGCACACGCTAGGAGATTGAATCTACCGCATAATGACTTCTGTAGAAGTTGTCAGGATGAGGAGGAAGAGGAAACAGTGAAACACCTCCTCTGTCACTGTCCGGCCCTATCTATGGAAAGGGCGGCGCTGCTAGGCAGCTCGATATTACAGGACCTCACAGACCTATCGGGCTGCGATATTAACAGGATAAACTCATTTATCCGGCTCTCCGGTTGGTTTTTGCACCAAACCTAAAGTGGGGATCGGTAGGTATCTATCCTGCTCATCCCTCTTTCGGGCGTCACAACGGGACCTAAGGGACCCAAGTGAGTCGGCTTTTCCCCTTTTGCGTAGCCGGCGACCCGTGCAACCTAACCTAACCTAACCTAAGGTGCATTATTGAACATTTTTGGGAAAAAAAGTTCGAAGCAGCTGTAACGCTAAAAGTCACGCTGATCGTTTTTAGCAACACCAACCCTATATATATTTAAATATTTCTTTTTTGTATTAATATTACTTTGAATATTAATTTTATTAAAGAATAACCTTTTCTATATTGTGAATTTTTAGTTTATTTTAAGTTTAAACTTATTTTGAATTAGATGTATTTCAATTTTTATACCATCTACGGCTGTTGTATACTTGTGTGTGTGTGTGCATATGTGTGGTCGCGAATGGGTATATAAAGAGGAATTTTATGAGTAATTAGCTTTAGTTAGTGCGCAGACAGGCTGCAGATAAGAGGTAATATTTTACGTAGAGCCCTTCGCCCTAAACTGGTGTAGATGTTTTGCGACGGGTGATTCATCCTCCAAAATTCTACACAGGATTGGGAATTCATAGTATCAGCTAAGCGAATACAAAAGTATACGAACTGAGGTGTGCAAGGATATTTTCCACGGAGCTATTAGCCCTGAAATATCCAGTACGCCTACAGCCGATACTGGGAAAAACCGGAGCAGCGGGTCAGACAATGGTGTTACTAAATGATAGGGATTAAAGCTTAGCTTGTCACATATTGATTTTGATAATAACCTAAAACTAGCCGCCTAAAATGCAACACTAATTCGCCGATGTCAAATGGCTATTGACTGACAAAAGAAGTGTATAAAAAGAATGGAAATCAAACAGATATCCTTAACAAAAAATTTATCTAAAAAAAATGAACGAAGAGTTTTAAAGAGCTACACTAATCACACGCAGAGAAAACAATGGTTGTATTATGGTCACCAGAACTGAATTATGTTCTCTGCAATAATAATACAGGTCTCGATAAACAAATTATACAAATTATAGTTGTTTTAAGTAATACCTTGCTTACGATAAATAAGCTCTTGTTAACATTTGATTGTTAAATGCTTATTGCATCCAAAAACTGCCAGAAACCCAAAACTTTCATGAGTATTCAAAAATAATCTGATATTTATAATCATAACAAAGTATTATCAGACTGTTCGCATCTAACAAAAGCATCAGTAAAAAAAAGAACAAACAAAATTATGGTTTTGCTTCGTTTAAATGCTTTTCTATCAGCTCAGTATTTATTTTGTAACGCATTGCTTTATTTGTAAACAAAACTATTGAAAATGAATTTTTACATTTTTGATATTATTTTTAATTATGTTTAATAATATCATTTTCTCATAATCAATAATATATATATATATATATATATATATATATATATATATATATATATATATATATATATATATATATATATATATATACATATATGTATGTCCTCGCCACCTCGTAGCGTCCTTGCAATATTTTGTTCGGTTTTGCTTTGAAAGCAATCCACACAAAAACCATTATTTTTTAGTACCGCCTTAAATTATTCTTCAGTTACGGTTATATATTTACTTTATAAAACAGCGCCATCTGTTAGTGGTTACTGCTTTAGTTATGGTTTACGTATTTACCTCACTACTAAAATAACTGCGTACTTTCACTGATTTTTTCCACTTTCTCTTGGAACAAAGATATTTTTTGCACAGAAAAAGTATCCTATATTGGAACCAGGATACTAAGTTACCTTCTCACCAAATTTTGTTCAAATCCATCCAGTAGTTTTTATGTGATGCGAACGCCAAAGGAAGATCAGACAGACGGAAATTAGTTACTATTTTATTATATGTATATGATAATAAAATTAATTATAAAAAATTAATATTATGCTAATTACCCATAAGGTTTTATAATAAATCTGTAATTTATTATTTGGGGGAAAAACCTAGTTAATTTAATGATGGCAAAAAACAATTTAATTGTAGAAGGATAGTAAGGAAAAATAAAAACGTAGTTTGGTTGTTGGTTTTTTTTGTGAAGCTTTATTATTCTGTAATATTATTCTAATAACAAACACACTTCTCATTGTGTTTTGTAGAATTTTATTACTTATAGAGTATTTTTGGCTTTTCTAAAATTAGAAAGAGGGTTCCTGATGATCTGGCCTGAGCCACTAGTGAAACACACTATAGGAAGAAGCTCTTTTCCCCCAATAAATAAATTGCTTATTTATTTTAAAACGTTATGGGTAATTAGCATAATATTAAATAATTAATATTTAACCCAAAAATTATATAAAATTAATTATAACTTTCATGCATATTTAAATATTTCAAATCAGTAATAAATAATATAAAATAATAAATAACACAAAAAATAAATGTGCCTTTTATTGTTAATTATGAAATATATATTACATCGGTCTTACAGTTTTCGATGTTAAATAATAATAATAATAATAATAATAATAATAATAATAATAATAATAATAATAATAATAATAATAATAATAATAATAATGTGATTCTAGCGGTAAAAATATTATATTTAATATTTTTTGTTGCGTGCAGTAAGAATAGTATGTCTGAAAAATTATTTGAAAGACCACGCATGACTTAACAATCAGATTATTCATTATGGACTGCATGTAGAGAGAGACCTTATAGTGCCTGTCATATATAAGCCATGCTTGCGAACTTTGAGGGAGATGGAATAATAAATAATACTGAAAAGTCAATCTATGTGTAAGCTTTGGAAAAATGCTTTTAATCCAAATATATCGACTGATTGATATCTGTCAAAACTGGTGAGTTCCCCTAACAAATTAATTTCGTGATATTGACAAAGCATTGATATAAGCTTCAAGAAATCCTCTGGTTTTGATAAAAATCAGCGACAAAATTTAATCTTTTTTTAGTAACATCATGTTATTAAATAAGGGCCTAAGATATCTTAAGTACTTCCTCCCTAAAGTAGAAGATTTCTTTGATAACTTTAAATCCTAAACAAAAAATAGAATCACACAGATCTATAAGATTTTTAACTAAACATTTGAAAAGCGTGTGATAAGCTAATTATTAAGGGATTATCAGAACGCATTGGATTTTGTGGAACGCTATATCCTTTTTTATAAAAAAATTTTATAGAAATTTTTTTTGTAAAAATTTTATAGAATATTTTTTTGTAAAAATTTTATAGAAAATTTTTTTGTAAAAATTTTATAGAAAATTTTTTTGTAAAAATTTTATAGAAAATTTTTTTGTAAAAATTTTATAGAAAATTTTTTTGTAAAAATTTTATAGAAAATTTTTTTGTAAAAATTTTATAGAAAATTTTTTTGTAAAAATTTTATAGAAAATTTTTTTGTAAAAATTTTATAGAAAATTTTTTTGTAAAAATTTTATAGAAAATTTTTTTGTAAAAATTTTATAGAAAATTTTTTTGTAAAAATTTTATAGAAAATTTTTTTGTAAAAATTTTATAGAAAATTTTTTTGTAAAAATTTTATGGAAAACTTTTTTTGTAAAAATTTTATAGAAAATTTTTTTGTAAAAATTTTATAGAAAATTTTTTTGTAAAAATTTTATAGAAAACTTTTATAGAAATTTTTTTTTTGAAAAATTTTATAGAAAATTTTTATTGTAAAAATTTTATAGAAATTTTTTTTTGTAAAAATTTTATAGAAAATTTTTTTTGTAAAAATTTTATAGAAAATTTTTTTTGTAAAAATTTTATAGAAAATTTTTTTTTAAAAAATTTTATAGAAAATTTTTTTTGTAAAAATTTTATAGAAAATTTTTTTGTAAAAATATTATAGAAAATTTTTTTTTATGGAAAGTTTTTTTGGAAAAACTTTATGGAAAGTTTTTTTGGAAAAATTTTATAGAAAAAATTTTTGTAAAAATTTTATAGAAAATTTTTTTGTAATAATTTTATAGAAAATTTTTTATAGAAAATTTTATAGAAAATTTTTTATAGAAAATTTTATAGAAAATTTTTTTGTAAAAATTTTATAGAAAATTTTTTTGTAAAAATTTTATAGAAAATTTTTTTGTAAAAATTTTATAGAAAATTTTTTATAGAAAATTTTATAGAAAATTTTTTTGTAAAAATTTTATAGAAAATTTTTTTTAAACATTTTATAGAAATTTTTTTGTAAAAATTTTATAGAAAATTTTTTTGTAAAAATTTTATAGAAAATTTTTTTGTAAAAATTTTACAGGAAATTTTTCTTTTTAAATTTTACAGATTGTGTTTGTAAATATTTTACAGAAGTGTTTTTGAAAAAAAATTTTAGAAAATAGTTTTTGTAAAAATATTACAAAAATTGTTTTTGTAAAAATTTTATGGAAATTTTTATTTTGCAAAATTTTATAGAACATTTTTTTGTAGAAAGTGTATAAAATAATTTTTTTTTTAATTTTATAGCAAATTTTTTGTATTTTATTGAAAATTTTTGTAATAATTTTATTAAAAAATTTTTTTTATTGAAATTTTTTTTTTAATTTTTTAAAAATTTTCTGTAATTTTTTTAGAAAATTTCTTGTAAATCTTATGTTAAATGTTTTTTTTGAAAATTTTTTGAAAAAATATTTGGTAAAAATTATATTGAAAATTTTTATAAAATTTTGAGAAAATTTTTTGTAAATTATTTCTTGGAAAATTTTTTGGAAAAAGTTTTGAAATTTTTTTTTTTGTAAAAATAAGAATCCAAAATATATATACTTTATGGGGTCGAAAATAAATATTGTAGAAATTACACACGGAATGACAAACTTATACATACCCTTTCCTCCTGTGGTGAAGGATATAACAAATATACAATTTTATACTTAAAAAGATGACCTTGTTAAGGAAAAATCGTAACAACAGTGTTTTTGACTTCTTACACAAAATACAAAAGCTCTAAAAAACTATATTTCATTCTTTTAGAAAACTATCCAAAGCAATTGTGCTGTTAAAGAAATTATGTAAATGATTCTAATACTCCTAAAAAAACTGGCAAGACGTATGATTGTTATATAACAACAACCTTCATATTAAACATACGTCTAGTATGAAAAACTTTAAACGCACATTTGGAAGGCAAATTCTTATATTTCTATCTTAGTATTTTTATTATTTCATTTAATTTTCTTGCAACGAATCAAATACTATAGACATTTTCAATGATATTCTACTGTCATTGTTATTGCTGTTTTTGTTACGTTTTACTTCCTGTGGTTTTTTTCATCTCAGACGTCATCAGTTACCAGTTGACTAAAAAATTATATATATTTTCTTCTTTTTGCTACAGTTGGCTTTGTTGTTATTGCCATTTTATTATTTTTATATGCAAGAGTTCAAGGATACTTTTACGTTACGCAAAAGATTTGTACAACCACATACACTTCCATAAACACATGCATATAAACTCTACACATAATTTGCTTTGCTTGTATGCATGCATGCCTGCTCTTTCTCATTCATTTTATCTCTTACTCTAGGTTGAACTAAGAGCATTTAAATACAACAACGACAACTACCGAAATACAAACCGATAATAAAATAATAATCATTTACGTTACAAAGGGTGTCCCAAAATGTTTGCTTGATCTGATTGCTTAGGAAACTCTTAAAAAATAATTTTACAGTTGAAAATTTTGAGTTTGTAAAACTGTAGCACTTGACGAGAGAACATGGCTTTTTCGTTGATGAACAATTATATTACAATTGTGTAATCATATTGAAGATTAAAATTTTATTAGTCAAACTATTTCCTAACATGTTAATGAATTTTTGAAATGAGGTTTAGGATCGTTTTGTTCTCTCTGAGATGAAATAATTTTTTTTTACAAAAGTTGTGATTCATTTGTCTCTTGTTGTTGTCTCTTTGACCTTATTATTTCTATTCTTGATGTTGGATTGTCTAAATATTTTGTCGATAGTAGTACCTACTGTAAATTTTATCTTGTCATAGCCTAGTCATAGTCTAGTAATAGTCCAGACATAGTCTAGTCAAAATCTAGTCATAGTCTAGTCATATTCTAGTCACAGACTGGTCATAGTCTGGTCATAGTCTAGTCATAGTCTAGTCATAGTCTAGTCATAGTAGTCATAGTCTAGCCATAGTCTAGTTATAGTCTAGCCATAGTCTAGTAATAGTCTAGTCATAGTCTAGTCATAGTCTAGGCATAGTCGAGTCATAGTCTAGTCATAGTCTAGTTATAGTCTAGTCATAGTCTAGTCATAGTCTAGTCATAGTCTAGTCATAGTCTCGTCATAGTCTAGTCATAGTCTAGTCATAGTCTAGTCATAGTCTAGTCATAGTCTAGTCATAGTCTTTGGCAATTCTATTTTCTATTATTACAAATCTTGCGTAAATTCTGGAATACACTTTAAACACACTTAAGTGCAGATACTCTAACACATACACAAATATTTACATTAACAAAAGAAAATAATAGAGCCATTTCAATGTAGTCATATGAATATTATATAAAAAAGCTGTATAGAAAAATACATTTATATTATATTGCTACAGAGTTTGTGTGCGTATCTTTTTCTTTGAGAGCGTAGTATACTAGAATGTAATTGTGGGGTTAAAGATGTCCTTGACGTACAGGAAACAGCGGTGAAACAGAAATGTAGAAGAATAAAGTATTATATATTATATTTAATTTTTTTTAATAAAATATTTCTTCGTTGTGCATTTTTCATACTAAGTATTATTAATTCTTATTGAATTATTTTAATTTATAAGAGAGATAATACTAAGATTAAATTAACTATAAATTTTATACATTAACTTTTATTAGATTAACTATAAAATTTATACATTAACTTTCTAAAAATGCGAGAAATATGCTGTATTTTGGTCGACAAATCTCTTCTTAATTAGTAAAGCAAATAATGACAATCATGGGATATTTTTCTAGCTGATAAGATGACATAGAAATTTTAGAAAAGTTGTTAGTAATCGGCACTCACTTAGTCCAAAGACATACAGATATATGGATGCATACATATGGATGCACCCGAGTATTGCTTCGGTTGCACACCTACCGTACGGATGAATTAAATACAGCTGTAGGCATTTGTGGGCACTGTTTTATTTCAAACTTCATTCTTTATACTTGTTGTTATACCTGATGTAGTAAAAACATACCTTGTGTATATTCTAAGTAGTATCGCTCAGTAAACATTTCAAAAATAATGTCATATAATTTTAAATTATATCAGATATAGGTAATACCCTTAAATTCTTGAGTATAGTTTTTTTAACGTTTTTTAGGAGCTATAGGTATAAACACTTTATGAAATTTTAATGTATTTGCCCGTTATCGTTCGAAAGTCGCGTGTGTTGTATGGTGGCTGAATAATATTTTAAGTGAATAAATTCAGAAATGACAGAGTTTTTAATTCCTTAACGTAACGAATATAAAATCTGCTTCCAAATAGTGCAAAGACTTAAGAAAGGAGTTAGAAAAAGTCTTTCAATCTTAAAAAAATTTAGCTTGATGCATTATACAATTTATTTAGTATTTCTAAGAACATTCTTTTCGCCTCAATCTATTCAATTTAATTGAGTTTTTTAAAGCGTGTTATCAATGTAGTTTTACGTTTTACATTTTGTAATTGTACCTTGTTATTACTTCTATAAAAATAGTTAAATATAAATCATACGCCCCATGTTTTTTTTTTTTATTAAACAATAAACTCCTAAAAGTATGCTATAATATTGTTAATTGTGTTTGTGCGTGGAAAATATTTGCACGTAGCGAATCGTAATAAAAACAGTATTAGCGTGAATATTTTATGCTTTACCTAACAAATTGATTACAATAAAAAGAATAAAAAGGACGTGAAGTGTTGGTGGTCACCCCACATAAACCAAGTTCGTTGTGCGCTATAACAGGCAAAGTAAATGATTAAGAACTGAAAGCCTTTTAATTGTAATTACACTTATGAAATTCTCGATTTTTTTTATTATATTAAAAATTGTGACGAGTTGAGATTATTTGATGATTGGATTTTTTTCGGGAAATTAATCCTTTTTGTTAAAAAATAGAGTTTTTACTAAAACCGTAAGAAAATTTGGAAAAAATTATGTTCGTTAAACAGAACACATAATTAACAAATTTTAATTACATATTTAATAAATAAACAAAATATTATTATAAAATAAAAAAATTAGTTTTATTTCCTGAGGGAAAAAATAAAACTTCTCAAATGAGTTTTATTTTTTTTATGGACAAAATAAAACTCCCTTTTTAACATTTTAATCCCAACTTTTATTTTTTCGTTGAAAAGTAAATCTTAACAGTGAACTTGGAATCGTTTTCTCAAGATCACCAAAGATTCTTAATCAGCTCGTCAATACGAATCTTTTGGTATACTACACTATAGGTGTTCCATGACTCTAACATGGAGATTTTTTGAGGTCACATTTTTAAAAATAACTGTTATTTGCGGTCCCTGGTTTTTAGTGAAACCTCATTTGGCAAGAACTCATGATGCACCACGCTATTGTAATCGACGAAAATAATGAGCTAAACCTTCACAAACTTGGCATGCCTATTTTGCTGCTGGCTCACCTGGCCGCTTCTATTGGTATCATTCGGCCTTGGTTTCGACTTCATAGGCATATTCCACGATTTTCCAAAACAATTTTTTCAGAGTTTCAATGTTTTTTTTCACTTGTTGACGTGATTGCAACTCCTCATTATCAACATCTTCTTGTCCTTCTAAAAAGCTCATACACCACTTCTAAAAACTTTTTTGAGACAAAGAGGACACCACTTATAATCACTTTTTTGAGACAAAGTGGACTCGCCGAATGACACAGCCAACGTTTTGGAGCACTTTAGCACTTGGTGCACTTTAGCACCATTTTTAACGCAAAATTTCATACATATTCTTTGATCTATTATTTTCAAAATTCAAAAATCTAGGAATGCACATAACCGTGACTAATCTTTTTAGTTGTCAACAAGAAAATTCCAATCCAAGTTGGCTGATAATGCTAACTTATGACTAACACATAACAAACAAAATCGTTAATCAAATGTACACAGTCAGCGAACATTTATTTTCCTTTTAACATTCGTTTTGAACATTCATTTAAAGGTCATGATCATTTTTGGAATACGTTTTTGTTCGTTTTTCTTTGTGTCATGGACTCGGTTGCACGTAAGCTTGGGGTTGCTCAGTTATTAATATCTGCGCAAACAGCTTTGTCATGTTATCAATGAAACCTTCCACTCTGAGGGAAATA
The DNA here is from genome assembly GCA_949628195.1 of Phasia obesa. NCBI lineage: Eukaryota > Metazoa > Arthropoda > Insecta > Diptera > Tachinidae > Phasia > Phasia obesa. The sequence continues at coordinate 112,936,788 of OX451219.1, forward strand.
TTCAAGGCGCAAAATGGCACTCAAATACTTAATAATTTTTACAGTAATTTTATATTAAAAGTAAAGTCAAAATAGTAAAATGATCTAATTAAAAGCACCGTATTTGACTTTCCAAATGTTTATTAAGTTAACATTTAATTTTTCAATATAATTTCTCAATTTATCCATAACTGAAAAAAAAACTTAAAATGAATTTTATTTTCACTTGATGCATAATCCATTAGTGGTGTAATTTTTTTGTTAAGAACAATTTATTATGTGTAACTCAATTATGAAATGTACAACATGAAATACACAAATGCATTTTAATCCCTGTTGTACGTATGGATTACAAACAAATTAAATAATATATAAAACTGATGAAAGGAAAGAGAGAAAAAAAACGATAAAATAAATACTCAATGAAAATTAAGCCGTTGTAGATATGTTTTTTGCATTTTTTCTGGAGTTCTCACAAAGCAATAAATAGAGTGGAAATAAGTTTTTTTATTAAATAAAAATAATTGCGAAGAAGGGCTACTGAATTATACCACTACTATTTTTGTAACCCATTTCAACATATTTTTATTTCTCTAGGTATTTACGACAGTTGATTGGTAATTTTATTTTTGATCTCTTTTTCTTGCAGTTGAACATTTAGCTTGTAATTGTAGCTTTAGCATGACAAATAGTTGCTAAATTCTCTTTTTACCACAGAGATAAAATAAACACTAGCCTGTTGAGGGTTTCCACGATATTTATATCCAGCAAGTAGGTTTAATTTTAAGTGTCTTAAAATTTTTAAAGCAGACCACTTCCTTCGTAGGTGCTTTCTCGACCCCATCCATCCTCTATGATTAATGGCAACCGAAATGTAATTTACGGCAACCTTACTTTCTTTGACTCACGTGCTACAACCAGCCTTTAATTTTGACTTTAGTGATTAGAGACTGTCGACTGGTAACAGTCGGCCTTCTTTCTCATCACGCAGTCTCTAGTAATTTCTAGCATTTGTTCAAGGCTCAGGTTCACATAGCATCCATATTTAACAACCCAGCAAAAAATACTGCTTCGCCGTATGCAGCTTTGTATGGGAATGACGAGTTGTTATTGCTTACAAACCTGCTTACGTATGACATGATATTTGTTCACGATGTCCCACTTAGTAGCATTTCCTTTTAAGCGCTCAATGCAGCTCATTTTATATGTTCTAAAATACTAAGTTCGTAACTCGTCGTAACTCCTCGTAAATTCGAAATTTCTTTATCGCTGTAAGGCGAAATATAAAAAATTCGTTTTTTTTTGAAATCTTAACATTTTATGTCATACAAAATTGCATTTATTTAGGCAAAATATATGTGCTTAAGGGATTTTATATGGCAGGAAACGATTTTACTGCTTCCAAGAACCCATTTTTTTGCTAGGAAGCTTCTACCAGTGGTCCTAAGTTTAATGCTAGCCAGTTCTGCACCTTCACACACAATGTGCACTGCCATCTTAGCCTCTCAGTCTGCAAGTATCTCATATTCTCTCAGTCTGCAAGTATCATATTCTTTCATTTTCTTCGCTGGATGATACTTGAAGTTTCCATGATCTGTCATCCACGCAGTTATCCAGCTTAAGGTACTTCTATTATTTCTGAGAGGCTTACTGGCCTTCCTTGCCATAGGCACTTTGAGCAGCATTCGAGCTTCTCTACACGTTGTGGTCTTCCTCCAGCTTTTCAGGTTTAATGAGTTCACCCAGTGCAGGACCTCGCAGCTCGCATTATGTCATTACCAGCCCTACTCTAGGTTTTGGTCCACAAGAATTTTGTTGCTTTAGTCTGCTTCTTCATTCCTAGCTGTGCCTATGTTTTCCTTTACCCACATCAAGGTTACCTCATTAACCGAGGATCATCTGTTAAGTTTAAAAACACATTCCACCACAAGTACACGTTTATCTGCCTCATGCGTTTTATAACCGATTGGTTTTTAAGTGCAATGAGAACCTTTTTTCCCTGCTCCCGACATTCTAAAAGGTAATCCAACGCATGCAGCAACACAAGCAGTTCTTTTTTAAATATCGGTAACCTGGTGATTAGTTTAAAAATAATAAATTTTCCATTACCTAACTCAAACGTAGTTGTTTGCTTACTACGGAAATTAAAGTCTCAATTACACAAAAAACTTGATTATTAAACAAAAAAAAAAAAACTTTATAAACAAAAAACTGTCCCACTACTACCATAAAACTAGAGACATATGTTTGCTATACAGTATAAATATACAGGTATTTTAGTATTTTTATATAAAATCATAACGAATTTAGTGGTTAAAAAAAATAGAAAATAAAACATAGAAAACAAAACATGAAAACATATCAGCGCTAAAATGGAAGGTTATTGAAAACCAAACACACCACCTGTGCTGCATTGGGATGAAATGAAATAAAACAAATTTAAAATTCATTGAAAATAAAAATTTTAGACAAACACAGTATGAAGTGAATTGAATTGAATTACTATTTTCAGATGTGTATTAAGGATACAAGTACAAATGATAAGTCTCCTAACGATTTTAAGAAAAATAATTTAATTAATAAAATTAAAACTACTTATTGTATTTATTGTAGCACAACAATAGATAGCTAGAATTATACAATTTTATTACGAGTTTAGAATGCTTTTGTAGATGAGTTAATTAAAAAATACTGTAGAAAGTTATAGCAAAATAGGAAGACCACAAGATTAGTACAAACAAGTAAGAGTGCTAAATTTGGCCACGCCTTATCTTATATACCTTTCACCATAGTAATGTTACATACTGCCTGTCCGTCTGTTCTGCGGGTGGAAACTCTGTCAAGATATCAGAAGCGATACAGGCACAACAATCTACTACATAGTTTCGAAAATTTCGCTAAATAATTCCTGTAAAAAAAACCGACTTCAAAACAGATATAAGGGCACAAATTCTAAACTAAAAATATAAGAAGTCATCTGTAAGATTTAGATTTAAACCAAAAAATATGCGCCAAAATTAGAGGGAAAAGAATTAAAGACTATGTGAATGTCAAGCCTCTCCCTATTACTGTTCAAAAGTTAAGCTATTTTCACCAGCATCCGTCTTTTATGGGAATTCTATTCAAGCCTCAGTGTATAACGGTTTCAAAGATTGGGTCACATAGATCAAATAACATCTTATATTGGGACACCCTTTAATTTACAATTTTAAATTGAAGACCTGTTATTATAAAGGACGTGGTCACAAAGATTCTTTGTAAATTTCAACTGTCTGTCTATTACGGTTCAAAAGTTTGGCGATATATATCAAATTACATGAACTATGGGGACACCCTTTACATTATAATTCCAAATATTTATACTTGTTATTATACCAGAGAAAGTAGAGGACATTCTGCCTAATTTTCAAGTGTTTGTGTTTTACGGTTCAAGAGATAGGGCCATATAGATCAAATTAGATAATTTATGTGGACACCCTTTAATTTCTGGATTCAAATTGTATATTTGGTATAGTGGACTTTGGAATACAGGTTCTTTGAAAATTTCAGCTGTCTGTCTATAACAGTTAAAAAGTTTAGCCACATACATAGAATTACATTAACTATTGGGACACCCTTTTAGTTCCAAATTCAAAATTTTATACTTTTTGTTATAGCTGACTTAGCACTACAGGTTATTTGTAAATTTCAGCGGTCTGTGTACAACTATTCAAAAGTATGGCCATATACATCAAATTAAATGAACTATTGGAGCACCCTTTAATTTAAAATTTTGAATATTTATATATTTTATTATAACGGTCATAGTAATCGACATTCTGTCAAATTTTCAAGGTTTAGTCTATAACGGTTCAAAAGATAGACCCAAATAGGTCATATTATGGCACCTATGGGGACACCCTTTAAATTTTAAATTTATTTTTTTTATTAATTTATGCTGTTGGGAACTATAGCCGCACGCAATTTTTTAAAATTTTAATTTGCTGCCCTTTACGGTTCTTAATACACGTAAAAAACATATATGTTGTATGGGGATACCCTTTAATTTTTAATATAATGAACTGTTTTTTAAATGGGCCAACCTGAAATTATAACCTTTCAAATAAAGAAAAAAATTTTAAAATCGGTTCAGAAATGGCTGAGTTCTGCGGGCACAAACATAAAAAAGCAACATTCAGATGAATTGATAACCTCCTTCTTTTTTTGAAGTCGGTTAAAAAATTCAGCAATGTCAGACTATTCCATTCGAGACTGTGGACATAAACCCACTCCCAACTATATTTTTTCACGTTGTTTTTTTTTCGTTTGTTATGATTCTCTTCAGCTTTTTTGTTAATTCAATATTAGACAGCGACTAGTAGACGGTATGGAGTGCTTACTGATCTCGGGGGATCAATAACCCACAGCATGGGGCGATTATTGTTTGGTTTTAGATTGTCAAGTAAGAGCGCTTTTTGTGTGCATTTTTTGAGCATTTTGGATTTTTAATAAAATTTTATTAATTTTAATTTATTTCTTGAAATTTTTATGAAAATTTGATATTTAAAATGTTTTGAGAAATCTATAATATTGATTTTTAATACAACAAAGCAAAAAATAATAATAATAATAATAATAATGATAATAAATAAAATAATAAATATATTAATAACTAAAATAGAGACCCTCACCTCTTTTTTACCATATATTCACCATGTATGAATTTTTACTAGGTTACAATAACAAAGTTTTCTTAACTACATATGTAAGTATATCTGAGACTAATATACCAAAAATATCCAAAATTTCTAGTGAAATTTTAATAAAATATATTTTGGGTAAATCTTCATTGTTTGGCGATATTTTTTTGGTATTTTTTGTTAATATAAAAATTTTTTTTTCTTCTGAATTTCAAGTTTTTAATACAACAAAACCAAAAAAATTATAAAATTCAAAAGAAAACAAAAAAATTATAAAAATGTATATGCATACATGTTTAATTATTTCTTTTACGCTGTTGAATTGAGCGCGTGGAAACCATCCTCTCAGAATTCCCACAATTCGTGTCCTCTCGGTGTAAGACTGAAATTTATTTTTAATTTTTATACCACAAAAAGAAATAAAACCTCAATATTATAAAACTCAATAGGGATATCATTACGAAATTGGTCGATGATGTAATTTACGAGGTGACATTAAAACTGAAGATTTCAATCCCTCAGTTGAAGAAGCTGATGAGGGTACAGACTCAACCGTTGAGACCGGCGTTGATGTTGTTCTCAATCACCGTTTACAAGAATGCTTTGCTTTCGGAGATAAGAAAGACTTCACTTTGTACTTGAAGGACTACTACATGAAAAAGGTTTTGGTTTAATTGGAAAAGAGATTCCCCAATCAAATTGATGCCTTCAAGAACAACATGAACAAAGTAATAAAGGAAATCTTAAGCCGTTCTAACCATTTACAAATCGATGACCAAAGTGTTCCCGCTCATATGTTCTTGAAACTCGGGTTGGAAGAAGAAAAATGAATATTAAAGATTATCACCAACAAATTATTGTTTGCTAATTTAAATATTTGTTAATAAAATTATCTGTATTTTACATAAAATCATTAATAAAAAAATAAATAATTTTGTATTTTACAATGTAAAAAAAAAACTGGCATATCCCACAGACACTTCATATTTTTTAACCATACTATAATCGTTAATTTACCCATAATGTTATAATGTACAACAATAGTATGGTTTCACCACAACCATATAATTTAACCATAATATGTTGCTCTTAGATTATGGTTACCTGAACCATGTATTTTCTTTGCGTGTAGGAACATTAGAAAATCCATTTCAACGCGAACACACACAGGAAAAAAGAACAAAAGGAGAGATGGATATCGCTAAATTGACTTACCTATAAAAAAGGATCCAGAATATATTTATATACTTTATGGGGTAGGAAAAGAATATTGTAGAAATTGCAAATGCGATGACAAATTTATATATACTCTATCCACTTTTGGTGAAGGGCATAAAACGAGGACATGCAAAAAGACGTCACTTAGTATCATTTTAGAGTTAACGGAGTTTAAAATAGTATTTGGGATCTAATAAATAACGAGGTTAAACACATTTTAAAGCTAATAAAACTCATGAGCAAAAGTAAAGTAGTTAAACATGAGTAGATTATACAGGGCGCCAATTCTTGTAAGCAATATACGAGTATAATGTATAGGTACCCCGTTGAAAATTAATGGTTATTGTTTCAGTCGTATTCTTCCCATCACTTGTTGAATAAGAGATGGTTTAAAATGTTATCGCCACTAGTGAAAAATTTAGATGTGATAAAAAGTACATAATTTAACTAGCGCTGGTCTATTTTCATAGTAATCGAAGCAAGTAAAAAATCTTTTTGAAAGGAATAATTTCTGGGCAATTATTCATTGATTTTACACATAAAATAAACATGTGTGTGAAGTTAAATTTCGAAATTTAAATCTCAGACACAAACCAATTACGTTAACAGAGGTCTGTTAACATGCTAACATAGCGCTGTTAAGCATATAAATCCTGGGAGTACATCTTCCAAATGGAATTGTGACCACATTTTTGGACCAAATAAACCACAAAAAATGTAGCGGGCGGCGTATTTTATTGTTTTTCGATAAAAAATTTAAAAATGTTGGATATATCCCAAAATTTCTAAGTTTTTCACATTTTAATATTTTGAGAATTTTTAAGGATAAGTCTGAATTCCAGGTGAACAATAAAAGATGGGCAGCTAAAAATTGATCTATTTTAAAGGAATTACATCCATTTATGATTCCTAGTAATTAAATTCAATTAAAAATGGAGTTCTGATATAAATTTTTACAAATTTGTAAATTTTCAAATTTGAAATTTCTTTAGAGGATGAACTCCAGGAGAACGGTAAAAGATGGGCAGCTAAAAATTGATCTATTTTAAAGGAATTACATCCTTTTATGATTCCTAGTAATTAAATTCAATTAAAAATGGAGTTCTGATATAAATTTTTACAAATTTGTAAATTTTCAAATTTGAAATTTCTTTAGAGGATGAACTCCAGGAGAACGGTAAAAGATGGGCAGCTAAAAATTGATCTATTTTAAAGGAATTACATCCTTTTATGATTCCTAGTAATTAAATTCAATTAAAAATGGAGTTCTGATATAAATTTTTACAAATTTGTAAATTTTCAAATTTGAAATTTCTTTAGAGGATGAACTCCAGGAGAACGGTAAAAGATGGGCAGCTAAAAATTAATCTATTTTAAAGGAATTGCATCCTTTTATGATTCCTAGTAATTAAATTCAATTAAAAATGGAGTTCTGATATAAATTTTTACAAATTTGTAAATTTTCAAATTTGAAATTTCTTTAGAGGATGAACTCCAGGAGAACGGTAAAAGATGGGCAGCTAAAAATTGATCTATTTTAAAGGAATTACATCCTTTTATGATTCCTAGTAATTAAATTCAATTAAAAATGGAGTTCTGATATAAATTTTTACAAATTTGTAAATTTTCAAATTTGAAATTTCTTTAGAGGATGAACTCCAGGAGAACGGTAAAAGATGGGCAGCTAAAAATTGATCTATTTTAAAGGAATTACATCGTTTTATGATTCCTACTACTTAAATTCAATTAAAAATGGAGTTCTGATATAAATTTTTACAAATTTGTAAATTTTCAAATTTGAAATTTCTTTAGAGGATGAACTCCAGGAGAACGGTAAAAGATGGGCAGCTAAAAATTGATCTATTTTAAAGGAATTACATCCTTTTATGATTCCTACTACTTAAATTCAATTAAAAATGGAGTTCTGATATAAATTTTTGCAAATTTGTAAATTTTAAAATTTGAAATTTCTTTAGAGGATGAACTCCAGGAGAACGGTAAAAGATGGGCAGCTAAAAATTTATCTATTTTAAAGGAATTACATCCTTTTATGATTCCTAGTAATTAAATTCAATTAAAAATGGAGTTCTGATATAAATTTTTACAAAATTTGTAAATTTTCAAATTTGAAATTTCTTTAGAGGATGAACT